>JAFBJR010000905.1:4097019-4454673 GCA_016785285.1 Brachirus orientalis
TATTTTTTAAAATCCCATTTTTCAATTTTGAACTTTGCCGTTTTTTTCCTTTAAATGCCTGAAACAGGTACTTTACTAAAAATAAAAAGAATCTAATTATAAACACCAACCACTGAAAGTCAAAGTGCATAGAGCTAGACTGATGAGAAATACAGGATTGTGCTTGTGAATCTCATTGAGACTGGGCTCAGCTCTGCCTAAAACCGACGAGGCATCCTCCACGACTTCTCAAACTCTGACATAATTTTTTTTTTTTGGCTAGTGATAATAAACTCTAAAAAAAAAAAACATAGCTTTAACAGGGAGAACACTGAAATGTTAAAACTGTATAGTTCTAACCAATGAGGACAGATTGAGACGGACTGAGCTATTTTATATTTACAATATCCATAATGATACAGCAGAGTCTGAGCACAAGATACATTTACAAAAATCTCTGTTAACTTTAGGTAAAAATAATGTGGACATTTTTATTTACACTTTCCCTGGCTTTCCCGCCTATTCATACACTCAATAATCATATGTTCACTATATAAGTCTGCAGCCAGCCATTCATTATTATAATCATCATCATCATTATGGTCACCTTCCAGTTGGCAACAAAAAATAAAGGTGATACTGATGCAACCACTGGCGCAAGAGCAAGGATGAAGCATGCACAGCCTCACACTTCATGTAAATACTCTGTTTAAGGTAAGAAAATTTCATACAAAAATATACAAAATACAGATGGCGAGATGTGACAAGCGATTAGATAGACTGAACCCCGTGTTAAGACCAACTGTAAGTCAGCATCTTCACATTCAGAAGAACTGGGGATAAAAGACAAGAGAAAATAAGAGACTTTAGAGGAAAAGATGCCCCGAGCATTAAAAACAAGTCACAGTATGGATGCAGCAAACTTCATTACCACTGAAAAACATAGCAGGTTGTGAGAAAATGTTATAATGCAGGAGGCCATTGTCACAATGACTCACCAGTCCAGTGTATAGTATGAGTGTGTCCAAACACAAACCTCATTAGCTCTTGTGCTACTAAAGAAAGGAGACCACAACCCAAACCTACAATTTTAAAATCGGTGTCCATAAGAGCAGTGATGAGCACCAGGAAAGGAGTCGATCACTATGTCACAGCTGCTCAAACCATTGTCAAAACAGACATTTCTCTCTCTCTCTCTCTCTCTTAGTGTGTACTGTGCATAAAGGGTTAAGCATCACGGATATTTTATTTAGAGCATGAATGAGACGATGGTGCTGATCACTGTTCTGTGTGGTCTCCTCCTCCAGTGCTCTAAAGCAAGCTACACACGACGGAAGGAAAAAAACAAAAACAAAAAACAAACAAAAAAAAAAACTATATCTCACTCACCTAATAAAGGGCTGCTTTTATATTTGACATTATCAAATATAGGTTTATGTACGTATACTCTATAGAAGAATGCATACATCTATATTAAATTTCATTAATATAGCATCACATATAATACATTTACTTAATTGTTCATATTACATTTACTAGTGTACAATTTTACTTTTATATCCTTTACAAATCCACAGTATAAGTTTGTGCCTTTTATTTTAACTTTTTTTTTTTTTTGCAGAAATAGGGGATAAAGTCGAGGTGTGTCCCTTACTTAAGGCGTTTGATGTACCAATAGCGTTTCACAAAGTGCACTACCAAATAAAATAAAGAAGATTGCTCTCCACTAAAAATATTAATTTTTTTTAGTTCCTATTTGGTTCTATATAAACACGGACTTTGAAATAAAGCACTATAAAGTAATCCTCTCCAGAAAACTAAAGTGGTGATCCAATGCGGGTTTACTGTTTATAAGTGCGTCCACTTGGTCTTCAAGAGAGAGTAGAATAAAGAGAGAGAGAGAGAGAGAGAGAGAGAGGGATAGGAGGGAGAGGAGGGAGAGGAGGGTTGCTAGGGCAACCATGTCTGGTGGTCACCACTCTGTGTGGTTATAAAGTGGTTTGTCCCAGGCATGAGCAGGCTTTGACTGCACACAACTGTTAAAATGATGGACAGCGTTGAGTTTCATATGTACAAGCTTCGCCTCCTCTGGCCATCACCCTCATCACGAAGGCCATCTTGTGATCTTGATTTCTTGATAATCTGTCCATCACACTGCTGCAGTCAGGCTGTGACTCCACAGAGGGACGTCCTTACACCTTTACTATGTCCAAAGAGTGGAAATGTCCTCTAAAAATACTGTCTGCTTTTAAAAACACGCGCACGCACGCACACGCACACACACACACACACACACACACACACTTGCACAGCCTCTTTTTCAAACAGCCATGCATCCACCCATGCACCTAGATGCCCTCGCACTGTGAATAACTGTACACTTGCAGGCACTCGAGACTCGCTGGGGGGCAGAAACCAGTCCGCTCAGCAGTTGCTGCTGTTCCTGAACTCTCCGTTCTCAGTAATCTGCAGTTTGGTGGGGTTGGTGGGGGAGATGCCGTTGCGGGTCTGCATGCTGTAGCGCTCCTTTAGCTGGGTCAGAGCGCTCATCAGGCGGGCGTTGGCTGCATCCAGCGAAGCTATGCGCTTCTCCTGCCAACACACGCAGTGAAAGGTCATTAAATACAAATAAATATGTTTTTAATTTTAAGTTCTGTAAGTAAGTATTAAATTGCTGTTAAAAAGTACGATAGATTTTTAGGAAACACTCATAACAAGTAAAACAAAACCCACGGCATTTAAATTGTGTTATTTTTCTTTTATACCGGAATGGACAATAATGTATAAAAATGCTTATAATTCAAATTTTTTGTTCAATCCCTCAGATTCAAGATGAGAATCCACACTTTAATCACCTCTTCATTGTTTCATGTCAAATTCAGTGTGGTGGTGTACAGTACAGAGGCAAAATGACAAAATGTGTGTCTTTGTTCAAAAATATATGTACTTTACCGTATATAGCAATAATGTGACATTTTATGTGTAAGTATTCAGTGACAGCTAAAGTGCAGTAATTCAGAACCCATGGTGACCTTCGCATACTAGAAAGGATGATGTTCTACTTCATTTATGTAGCAAGCCTCTGCTTTAAAATGCTATTTTTTTTCTTCCAGTCATAAGCCAAGCTCCCTTTCCACTTGGCTATGGGCTGCCCTCCAAATTCATTTTAATGATTATAATTCTTAAATAGAACAATGTAACTCCTGTGACAGGAGTGGGAAACATTTCCTTGTACCTCAGAGAAATGTTCAAGTATGAGATATTCCATAACTACAGCTTTAAAATCTTGTTCATACAAGTTCTTGTGATTCATGTGAATTAATTCATATAGGAATCTTGAATTAAGCCTGGCCTAATTCAATGGCAATCTTCTCTCCCAGTCTTTAAAATGATTTTAGAGATGACTTGCTGCTTTAATTTTTGACATTTGCTTGCAGATGTAAAGTCTCATTACTTAAGTTGTGGACAAGATTAATCATCTGTATGTATTTGTGTCATACAGTTTTACTGAGCGATTAATGTGAAATTATTTTCCATGGAACATCTGCAACAAATCCTTGATTGTGACAGTTATTCCCACACAATCGTTCTCTCTTTGTTTTAGATTTAGAATTCATTTCATCAGATTGCTCCAAGAACTTTTTAATGAATATCAGGCACTATGGATAATACATGTGTTAGACAGACAGTTGATAAGAAATGTGTAAATGTACTGTATGTTTGATGAGAGTGAGTCAGAGGAAGCTGAAAAATTCTGCTTGGCCAGTTAAGCCTGTCAGTGCCAGAGCTGAGATATCTATGAATTAAACATCTCTTTGTGTTTCAGTGACCCTTTTGTTTCCTCAAGCAGAAGACACAATTGTCAGCTCATACAAATTTGAAACACGCAAAGTATCAACAAAACCATCTGCAACCTGCACTATGGGCATTTGAACTGTCCTGTCAGCCAGAGTGATGTAGGAAAAACTGACCTGTGCGTCGATGATCTTCTGTTTAGAGTCGACCACCGCCTGCATGTCTGAATGGTCCTTCTTTAGCTCTTCCTCCACTGACATTAACCTGGAAGTGTAAATATCAGCATGTTTTTAAGTAATATTGTTTATATTTCAACAATAAGAAAATGTTGAAATATTGTATAAATATGTTTTTGTTTATTATATTTTTACCTTTATTTTAGTAGTTATATAAAGCTGTTGTCTGTTGTAAAGCTCATGAAACATCAGAGTGAGGAAGGAAATATTCGATAATACCAGTTAACCAGTGTGATTGCCTTTGTTTTTTCATTTTATGGTGGGTATTGTCACTAATAGATCACGACTATTCATTGCTGTTTACTGCATGTTCTGCCGCTAAAGCTCTTTCTGTATCAAAGAGCAAACCCACAGGGTAACCAAGTGGGACAACAGGACAACAATTCCCATGATCCAATGTTGCTTACCGATGTCTTCAAATCAGGTGTTTTGTTATTGTTTTGATTGAGACAAGCCTTGCAGCAGAATCTACAGACATTGTGCACTGAATGGAGGTGGAAATGTTGGCATAGCAATAGAAGGTAGATGCAAACAAAACAGATTCAGCAGATTCAGTAAACAATTACAAATCTGAAAATAGCACTGATGAGGAAACAACATTCCTTGCCTTAGTGCAAGAAGTAGATGTTACAACAATATTTGATGTATAGTAATTTGGTGGTGACCCAGATTTTGTGCCATCTACTGCATATCCAATTAAATTACTCTCAATGTGACTGAAAGAAGTGGATGGAGATACATATGAAAGTGCCTTTTCGATTACAAAATTTTAGAAAGTTTGTGCGATACTTTTTAATGGAAAATCAGCTAGTGATTCACAGCATTGACAGAGCAGCTGCTTCTGCCAAACAAACAACCTAACGCATTCTTTCCTACCGACTGATGATGCTCTTCATCTGAAGGTCCTTGTCATCCTGCTGCCTCCTCAGACGCTCCTCCGACTCCTCCAGTCTGGCCTGGTACTCCATCAGCACTTTCTGCGCTTGTTCGTCCTGACCCTTCAGACGGGCCTCGTACTCTTCCAGCTTTTGCACCGACGCCCGCAGCTTCTCCTGCAGCACTGCAATCTCCTGCTGGTACTGATTAAAGAAGCGGTGGAACGGGGAGAAAATCATCACCATCATGATAATCATCACCACTGTCAGCCTTATCAGCAGGTGCCCCTTCGTCATTACCACAGCTGACAAGGAAAAAAGAAACAAATCTCATACTCCTGATCATTTCTGCCTAGAACAGAGAGACTGTCTTACTGCAGGATATCGAACGCTTCATTTGTGAGCAGTTCTCATCATACCACCTTTAGACTGAACCTGTATTGATGCACTACCAAACTGTTGTGCCAATGATCTGCTGAGAGTAAGCCCAAGACACAGGCAGCAAAGAAAGGAGGCTTAGAATGAAAATAAAGGCTCAGATGAGTAGAGAGAGGAGAGAGGAGGGAGGAAAGCACCGGGATTGGAGTGTAGTCTGTAAATTAAGCTCTGAAAATCTCTCCCTGACCTCTCACTGGACCACAGTGATGCTTCTGAAGAAGTGTTTTTAAAATGAGGAGGGAAATGAATGTAGGAATCAAATTTCTCCTAAACAGAAAAACACATCTTATAGTAGTTAAGAAAATAAAAGCTCTGTGTGGAGCTACACTCAGTAACAATAGAAAATTTAAAGCTGCTCTGTGCTTGTACTGCAAACCAAGTGATGGCAGTATTTACCATGTTTACGGTTTCATTTTAGCATTAATATACTAAGCAACATTAAATACAAAATAACCGTTAGCTAATGATAGTGGCAATGTTTTTAATTTGACATATATTTTTTATGGAAACCAAAGTATTGAAAAAAGAGTCCAATTTTGGAGCCTTAATTGACAATAAAAATGTAGGAAATCATCATTTTTGTGTTTACAATTAATCCTCACAGGGACAGGCAACCTCAATGAGGTTGATTAACTCAAAGGTTGATAATATTTTAGTCTCTTACTAAACAGAATCCTCCTATGTTTTATCAGATCCATGAAAATGTATGCTTTGGTTTATACATAAATTAGGTAGTTTGCCCTGATGGAATATTTGTACAAAGTTTGACTGATGAACTGATACCAGTACTGGTATTGGGCAATAATATGATAATTTGATAATGTACTTATACAAATTGTCAAAAAACAGAAATTGTACATTTTACAATATTAGGTGTACTACATTAAAATGTAAGTTTATACCTAACATATATGCATCCTTTGTGTTCAGGTGTTTCAGCTGCAGGTGTCCTTGCATACAGATTATTTATTTTTTGCATTAGCAAGTCAAACATTTTCAGTAAACCTGAAAAAAGGTAGTATTAATGCATCCTCATCTGAAATTTATTATGAAAGAACTGACATTTTAATCAATAGTCGCCATATTGTAAATGACATCGATGACAAATACGCCCAAATCAAAAGTAAACAAAGGACCAGCTGATCAGTGCAATATTGTAAAGCTGAGCACGTTACAGCTCATGATTCAGCAGTAAATGCTGAAGAGCGTTAAACGATCAAAGCATTCCGAACAATCCCATTCAGTTAGCACCGAGGCTGCTGGGATCATTTATCTTTCGCTCTCACCTTCTGCTTGTTTATCAGCATCACCTTACCTCTTCCCATGAGGGACAGTGACCTCCCGTATGTCTATTCATTTTTTACTGTTCTCTCTCTTCTTTAATAACCCTCTGCTTTTGTCACCAGGACTCATGAGAATGAAAAACCTGGACTGGGTTTGTAACTGCCTTTCCAGTCCCTGCACTGGTCTCGCTCAAATGCACAGTCTACATGATGTCACTGTCTTCATCTCCCAGAAACATAGGTTGCCAGAGGAAGGGGGAAAAAAAATAGCCGTATTTTTTCACATTTGTTAGAAGAGCCTTAGCTGAATCCAATCTGCTGCATTGTGACACAACACAGCACACAAAGATCTAAAAACCTACATGTAAATCTTAGCTCAGCATTAAGATATCCACCCAACTATTTGCCCCATTTTAGTGCCCTTAGACTCAGATTACATTTAGACATTATTTCTTCAGACTATCAGACTCTTGTTTCCAACTTCTTTCAGTCAAAATCTAGACATTAAGACATCGACCAATATCTACAATATAAAGTACAGGATCATCGCAATTAGGATGAAAATGGTCTTCATTTTGGGATAAAGAATAACTTTAATATACTGTACAGTAAGAAGGCAGGCTGAACACTTATTAGATAAATTACTGCTACAGTAGGAAAGTACAACAATACAGTACGTAGCTAAATAAAATTAAACGAGTTAATCATCCATTTAATTGTATTTACTCTCATACATCCACCGTATTTGATTATCAATTCCACTCCTCCTGACTAAATTTTACAAGCTTTCTTAACCATTTCCTATTTTGTTTTTGTTATTTATGTATGTTATATATTTATCTGTTTATCTCAACTTGTTTTTAAGTGCAAAAATCCTCTACTTTGTTAAAGATGGATGCAAAATATATATAATTAAAGCAGAAAACATTTGAGTTGACTATGTTTCATATTTGCACTGCTATGAAACTCGAAACAATGAAACAAGTTCCTAATTTTACAGAGTGCTGTCTAATTATGTGTGGCTTCATTGTTTATTGACTACTAAATATGTAAAGTGTATGAAAAATGAATGGGAAAGTTTGGGACATGCATTGTTAAAACTGTATTGGCTGTTTGCTGCAGCTTGTGTCTGAGTCGGAAGATGTGCTGTTTTCCAGTCCTTGTTGCTGCTCTGCTATTTTTAAGGTGGCCGCGACTTCTTTGGTAAGACCCAAGTTATTGCCTTCTTTGGTTGCTCTCCCTGTCAGGGCTGCTGGCTTCCATAAAGCATGGGCTATGTTAGGATGACAGGTTTGTATTCATTACGAATAAGGAAACGGGGGGAAAGGGGGGAAACACATGGCAGCCAATCAAAGCATGGAAGCAAAGCTGAGGGTGAATGTTTTTTAACGGTTGCTGAGAAGAGAAGGAGGGAACGCAGACACAGGCGGCAGCAAGAAGCCTCTCCCTCTGTCTCTGTTTCCCACATATAGCAGATGCAACTGCACACAAGCTCAAACATGTCTGTGTGGATGTATGGCATGTGCATACAAACACGCACACACACAAACCTGCTTTGGGTTTTTGTCTTCATTAAAAAAAGCTATAAAGAGGAGTATAGGGAGGTGGTGGTGTTTTCATAGGTAAAGGCTAAAAAAAAGCATGAGCTTCAGGAAGGTGGTGCTAATCTATTAAAGCTTTCAAAACGGAGTATGGAGTTTAATTCATAAGAAATGGCCATAACCTTTATGTTTGAAACCGCAATTAGCCACCAGGGGGCGACTCTACTGGTTGCAAAACCCTCCCCAAAAAAACTCAATTTGAATTTAAGTCTATGGAGAAAATGTTCCATTTCTCACTTGTTTTATAATGTTACTAACCATTTTCCTGAGGAGTTAATGGCCTTGATCAGGTTTTGTTCAATAGCACCTGATTTTGTTCACGAAATTCCCACTGAGAGGGAAAATAGACGACAAAGTACCGCACATCTGAGTGGACACCAGTGTGACGGACAGCTTGTATAGTCTGACAGCAGCCTGGTTTAAGGTGACGTCTGTGAATTTCCAATTTCTAAAACTGATGTCAAATTGCAGATCTTGAGGCTTCACAACGGGAGTTTGTTTTGCAAACAGAAGACTACGTCCACTTTTATATATACAGTCTGAAGGTCAGAACACATTGTTTTTCTAACTCTAAAGATATCCACAAAGTAATAAGGGATGAGACCCTCTGCTGCTTTTTTGCCACTTATACTTTATAGACTATCTGTTAACACAGAAAGGAAGGGCATTAGTGGAATTATGTCGATAAACTTGGCTGATTTTGGAATGATTTTTGGTTGATTTCAAAACAAGACAGCTTTCATCTCACAGGGCTGTGAGAAAATGTAACAATTTTTCAGACACAATTCTCTGAAAATTCATCTGTCCAATGATTAATTAAAGAAGTAATCAGCAGAATAACTGTGCTGTTCCTAATGGTGATATTTAATCCTGTCTTCTATATTTAGCCTAACCATTATGTTGCTTGTTATAACTGCTTTCTGCCATTATTGTTATTGCTACGACTCTCCTGCAGCTGATAGCCACAGTTCGGTGCTGACTGTGAAGACAGCAAAACAACATCACTGATGAACAGATTGATCAGCGAAGAGCCATTTTCAAGAAATTTGGAGATTAAGGTATTAAGGCAGTGCAATGTACCCTACTAACCACAAGTTAATGTTATAACTGCTCAGCCTCACCATACAGACACGCGTTTCCTTGCTTGTTTCTTATGAACCTCTGGGTTAAAGTGAAGGAAAGGTCAAAGTGGAAATATACACAGCAGATAATTAAGTGTGTTCTAGAGATGGAAGACTATGAGGGAACTAATGAGAGGTAAAGAAGGAAAAGACAGGTCATTAAAGCGCTGTGGCTGAAGGCTGAAGTGGTTTGTGAAAAAGGAGGTGCTAGCAGAGGACAAAGGTTGGATGAGGAGGTCCGTTACCTTCTCCACCTGATTCAGATCCTCTCTGTTTCTCAGTGACTCAGGCTCCATCAGCTCATGGTCTAAATAGTGCACATTCATATTCAATAGCCAGGCTGCTGTGCGGTCCAGCGCACTTGGGTTCACAGGGGAGGGGGCCTAGTGAAACCAACACAACACAATACACACACACACACACACACAAAACACACACACGTAACATGAGGTGAGTGCAAGTGACAGGGGAAAGGTGGGGGAGAGGGAGGGAGTTTTGGAGGGAGAGCAGTTTGCAGCAACAATCACACAGAAACCAACAGAAAATAAGCTCGAAATGCACCAACTCCCCGGAACTGAAAGAAGCAGGTAGAATGGATACACACACCTGTCCTCAAGCCCACGCATGCACCATAGCACACACTTTGAAGCGCCGGTTTACACGTGTGAGTGTGCACACCTATGCTGTCTACACTGTCATACTAATAGGAAGGAAGGGGAAATACTGTGTAATTAAATGAAGGAACCAAAACCAGCGTGGAGGCAGAGGCTGAGACGATGAGTGAAGGTGTGTGTGTTTCTGTCTAATGGGTGAATGAGCACAGATGGGGGCAGTGGTGTGTTGCAGTGGAAACATAAGATGTTAATCCACCTATTTGCATTGGAGGGTTAAATATACGAATGTTACTGACTGCAAATGGACAAAATAGACTCAAATCATATGAAACTCAATGTGAGCCTGGAATGTTAACAAAACACAAAGTTGTTGCCTTTAGCTGTCAACTTGCCATTGACAGAAAATATTTGTTTTAATCAAGACAAAGTTAAAGTTATGATTCTACATTATTTATGATTCAAACGTTCCAGATGATCTCCCAATCTCTAATCAATCTTTTTAATATTTAAATCTTATTAACTTTTGTCTATATCCCCCATAAACCTTCAACTAAACTGTAATGTAAAAAATGTATTTTCACCAAAATTTCACCAAAATGTATTTTGGTTAAATTTATACTCATTTACGTTTAATAGTATACAATCACTTATCTCCAGGAAGACGCCAATTTGGACCACCATATTTTCACAATAGCCCACAATTGACAAACTAAAGTTCTTTTGAGTTTTGATGCAAACTGAAGGCTACCAAGTTTCTCCAACACAGCTGAAAGGGAAGGATGAGGTGAGGGATATTTTACATACTGTACCTTTAAAGCCACCACATAAAAAAACTCTCAGGTGCACTGAACAATGGCTGTAACAATGATTTGATAAATCAATTATATCTATAAATTACTCCCCAATTATTTTTGCAATTTATTGGTCAGAGTGTTTTTATATATATATCTATATGTAAAAGCAATATTTTTAAAAAGCTCTTCCTTTTTTGTTCCTCCACAGTAAACTGAATATTTTTTGTTTGTGGGGAAAAAAACAAAACAAAACTGTGATCAGCATTCCTTCAATATTTTCTGATGAACCAAACTAATCAGTTAATTAAGAACATAAACAAAAGGTTAACCAATAAAGAAAATAATAAGCACTAGTTTCTGCTCTCCGTTCAATATACAAATTAAGTTAGGGTGTGGTGTTCTGCTCTTTGACAGCTCCACAGGGAGTAAAGCCAGGAAATATGTTTTATATGTAGATGCCCTCCTCTTCAACCGGTAACCAAGGGCAACAACTGACCATATTTTATAAATTACAACCTAGAGTTTTGGCCTGTCAATAACAGACACAGACTTACCAACAAAGTTCCAATTTTAAACAGAAAACATTTTCTTCCTTGACCACATTTACTGACACATACATCAATACATGTTTGTTTCCATGGCATCTGGTTCTGCATGCATGTGCACACATACTCTACTGTATATCTCTGGTTAGTAAAATGCTAGTTAGTAAAACCACACTCACCGCCCTTATTACTCTAAGCCCATTTAATTTGACCGGTAAAACAGTGGTGCAGCGATGAGCTGCCTGTATGCAAATTACTGTCATTACACGCACAATGACTGCAGTTCATTAAGGCACAATGTGCGGAGTGTCTGTGCCGAGTTCACCCACACAGCCCTTCTCAACATGCTATGAGACAAATGGGCACTTTAAACAGCAACACTCTCTATCACTGTAATTTCAGGTGATAGACTAGGACAGCTATAGTTGGTGTGCAGTACTGTGAAAAAGTCTTAGGCCACCACTGGCTTTGTTGTTGGGAGAAAAGTTTTAATGAACACACATATTCATTTTTCTATTTCTTTTTTACATACAACCAGAAAACACGAGGAATTTGTACACTTAAATAATAATAATAATAATAATAAGCTTCTATTTTATCTTTAGCCTGTTATACCAGACCTTTTCAGCATTTTATGGTTCTTCTTTAGATTGAGGCTTTAGTTTTTATTTCTCTCTCTGTTGTATCACCTGTTTTATTTTCTAAATATGATTTCATATGATTTGCTTGGGATCTACCACATCTTCAGTATCCACTTAGTTTGCTGATTTTCTGTTTAGAGTGTTCTTGCTGATGCAAAATTATGATTTTAGGTCTGTCAAATTCTGTGATCTTTGGCATCGGGAGAGAAATGCTGTTATTGAATATTGGCCTTAAAGTATATAAGCTCCATCTTGCACTTCTTTTTCCAAGTAATTTTCTGGTTGTATCCTAATAAAGAAATTCAGCAACAAATGTCTATGGTTATTATAGCATTGCTAAAACAAGAAATTTAATAGTGACCTAAGACGTTTGTGCAGCACATCATGTCTTGAATAAAAACTACCAGCCTCAATAACTAGGTTAAACATGTGTAGGCCTCAGTTGATGATCAATGTGAACTTTTTACCTGTTTGTGCTGAGCCCTCTGTTTGGTCTCAGGACTGTCACCTTTGGAGGAAGACGACTGCTGTCGTAACCGAGCGCCACTGCCAGGCCAGTCAGGGGATGATGTCATCATGCTGCCAGACGAGGGTCGGGGGTAAGGTCCACTGTTGAGCAGATTCGGGGGTGTGCGGCCCCGAGTAATGCTCTGCGGTGGGGGTTGGTCTATCCTCCGCTGTGGACCTGCACTGTTCTGTCTGGGGACTGTGGGCTGGTGCTGTGTCTCTGTGAGGGACAGCTGTCGGCGGTTATACTCCCCTGAACGCCTGGTGTACTCGTCCCCACTACTCCCCCCACCTCCGCCTACTCCACCTACTCCGCCACCACTGTGGTTCAGGAAGGTGTGTTTCCCCATCGCTGGTGCTTCCTCATTGTTGCTATGGGAACTGACAGAACTATGGCACTCTGAGCCCGAGTCGTTCATTCCACGAGGGGAGACGGGCAGGCAGGCAGCCATCTGGTAGACTGGATTCTGGAAAGAAAGGGGAGCCAGTAGTTGGGCGGGTCGACCCGGTGTACTTTCTGTGCCTGGTGTGGTTGAAGTCTGGCCTTGCCTCCTCATGGTGGGACCACCAAGGATGTTGCCTTGTAGAGCTCTGGCTGACCAGCCCCCACCCGAGCCTGGCCCTTCACCCAAGGTGTCTGAGGTGCCAGGACCTGTCCCACCTTCAAGACTGCGTGGGTCCTGGAGGTCGACCATGGACAAACTCTTACTGCCGTTGGCCATGCCAAGGTCTGGCTCATTGGTCTCTGAGTAGCTTGAGCTGCGTGCTGGGGATGGCTGGATCCCTGAGCTCCGTGTCACAAAGAATATGTCCTTATTTTCTGGGGTGGGGGAGGGTAACCGGGTGAAGTCAACCAAACTGAAAGAGATGGAGAGAAAGTAAATATGGTATTCATATTTTGCTTCTGTAGTCAAAATTAAAAAGCAATCCATGCAGTCTGTGCTTTCATCAAGATGGGCTTCACTTAGGATGCTATTCTCTGAAAGCGACAGAAAATGAAGCATTTATGTGTGTTTCCATCCACTGCTGGTGAAAAAATATTGTAAGTTTTGGTTCACAGAGATACGCAGAAAGTATTGCAAAATTAAAAATCTGGGCCACCACAGACGAAGGATAAGAACATGATTATGTAAATAAAGAGCAATAGTGGCTGTTGATACATAGTGGTGTTTCTATTATTGTAGTAATATTTGCCTCTAGATCAAGGAATGTTACAATTTTCTCCGTAGTTCACACATACCTTCTTTCATCTGCCAATTCTGCCATTTTTTTAGGGCAATAAATTACTTTTCAGTCACATGATTTAAAAGTGATGGTTTATGGAAACCATGGAAACAGCCTTCCTGCTGGAGCCTGATCATGGCCATTTATTTATGTGACACTCTGTCTTGCTGCAGAGGCTGCAGATGCCTTGGACCAGCATGTTACATCCCTGGCTCCCTGGCTCAGGAGAAGAAGGTAATGACAAACAAAATGACAATAATACCCCGGGATGAGAAAGGAAGTCCAACAGGGTTGTCGCTAGGCAATCACTAGAACTCATCCTGCTCTGTCCTGTTTAATACTCTTTTATAACCCCCCCCATCTCACACAAATTTAACTACCTTTCCTGACTGTCAAGGCAGTGAAAGAGGTTAAGAGGTAGAATTTGCGAATGGTGTAAGGATTGACCTCTTTGTAGAATACCCTCAGAAGCTACTGTACATGCACTACCATTTGGTGTGACCCATAGGGGGAGCTATTGATAGTGGAGTTATTTCAGAGACATAATTAGAGATCGTCCACTCGGCTTATTAAAATGCTCCGTGCTGTGCTGTTTGTGTTATATGGTGAAGATATTGACATGGTTAGAGATGCAAGGTCATGTTTCTGCCAGTAATGGCTATATTATTAGCACAGTAGCTGGAAATGTAATTCAGCAGATGTAGAAGGATGCAGCTAACTGATGATGATGACGATGATGATTTTTCTTATTGCAGTGCTGTGATTAAAGGACAGCAATAAAGGTCATCTTCATTCTCTATTTACCAAATGTATGATGTTCTGAGTGTTAGTCACATCATGCTCATCTCCTTCTCTCTGTGTCCTCCCTCCTCCCTTTCACCATCCTCTCCTCCTCCTTCCACTTCTTTCTAACCTTCCTAATGTCTCCTTTTCTTTTTTATCACTTTTCATGTCACTGGTTAGTGAATGACAAACACTTAGGTTGAAAATGGTGACCCGAGCTCATTTGATTGCTGTATAATTGATGAATAAAACAACACACACAGATGCACACAGGTCAAAATGAGCAAACACTTCCTGTGATTAAGTAAAACAGGTCAGCTCTGACATCAGGTCATAAAGGGCCATTACCTAATTAGTTCTATTGATTATGAGCCCCTGATGAGAATAATGATATCAGCTGTCTGACTCTCTTCCTGTTTCTCCTGTTGTCTCATCTGCCAGTGATACTGCTATTATGCTCTCATCTGCATAGGGGGGATGAGGGTGTAAACAAACAGAGGTAGTGAAGTTCTGACTGTGGTTTGGCCTATCCAGACAAAAACTAGGCAGAAGAGGTTGGTGGTCTGACTTTGAAGAACAATAGACAATGAAATTTATTGGCAGCAGATGTTTTACAAATGGGTGAGCTCTTCCAAGATGTCCAAGTTTATGTCTTTTGGAGAGATCTTCACACCCTTTTTTCAAATTGGTTCTGGTGATAAAAGGACATTTTAAGGACTTTATTCTTTTCAACAGCTGAACAAGGGCTAATATTTTGCAAGGTTTATTTATGTGGACTTTAAAGCCTTGAACTTGCTAGTTTAAATATATAAATGACCTTACAATTGTTGTTTGCACAACAGCAATCATATGTCCAGTATTGTTCAGCAGCTGCAGTACTAATTCAGAAGCATTTTCATGGTCTGTTGTCATCTACACTGCTGATTTACACATACAAATAAACTTTTCAGTTAGGATACATACAAAATAATGAATTTAAATATATTTTAAAGTATGCTCTTGAAGTTTTGACTGTGTCTAAAATTCCTCATCTTTCAGAAAATGCATTGCATTGCCACTGCATTACAAAATTGTGATACGTAAACATTCTATAAAAGTGTGTCATCGTTATAATATAATATAATATAATATAATAATAATATATATAAATTCTGTTTTTTCTTACCCTGGGAGGTCACTGTCTATGACCATCTTCTGCAGACCTGTGGAGATGCTGCAGCCTGCCTCAGCAGGAGGCGGGCCCATATGCTCTGACGACTGTCCAGGTGTCATCTGGACACTTGAGGGGTTAGACAGAGATGTGTTCACTTCCCGCAGGATCCTGGGCAGAGGACCCAGCTTAGAGGCGCTACTCTGAAAATAGAGACACAGATAACGAGGTTATTTAAATTTTACTTTGGTCCACTTTAGCTGGGGTATTCACTGGATTTGATACAAGTGTTGCTCGAATGAATTTGACATCTATATGTTTTTGTAGACCAAGTTATTTTCCCTTGGAAAACACACTAAATAATAAAGCAGGCTGACTAGTCTGACTGACTGGCATATCAACCAGACTTGTGAATTATGGAAAAGTTTCAGATGTGTGAATTGAATTTCTCAGGAAAAAAAAAAAAAACAACTTTCAGTCTTATATCTAATGATTACCAGCTTTTCATCTGCTTCCTTGAAAATCCATTAATGCACTTCACTCAGCCTCTAAGGCTTCAAAGTGTTTTCTGGAGCACTATTTATATAACAGCAGTAATATATTATTAACTTTATGAAAAATAAACATCTTAATGTAATTTCAGTATGACTGAAATCCTGTTCATTATAAAATCTAGAACACATTATCGTATCTGCAGTATAAAGTTATACAGCAATGATAGAAATACATGTATTACAATCAGCGATATACTGCATATGCAGTGTAAAATATGCATATGAATTAATATATACAATAAGTCATTTTGCCTCTGTACACCACCACGGTGTACAAAGGTCTGCAGCTGATTGAAGCTGATTGCTGATTGCATTTGGTGGCTTTTCACTCAAAAGAGTGAAGCAAGTAAAGAAGGCAAACATTAGGCTAGAAAGCAAAATAAACCTATCAGAGAAATAGCAAAAACATTAGGAGTGGCTAAATCAACAATTAGGAACATTCTTAAAATAAAGGAATCAAATGGTGAACTCAGAAACACCAAAAGACCTATAAGACCACAGTAGACAAATCAAGTGGATGATCAGATAATTCGTCTGATGGTGAACAAAAACCCCTTCACAGCGTCCAGTTAAGTCAAGAGCACACTTGAGGTGGCAGGCGTGTCATTGTCAAGTCTACAATCAAAAGACGCCGTCATGAATGTAGGGTTTACAACAAGGTGCAAACCACTGATAACACTTTTGCTGGATAAGAATTTGCTGGAAAATATCTAAAAGTCCTGCAGAGTTCTGGAAAAAGTTTCTCTGGACAGATGATAAAAGATGAACTGGTACCAGAATGATGGGAAGAGAAAAGTTTGGAAAGGAACAGCTCATGATCCAAAGCATAACATGTCATCAGTCAAACATGGAGGAGGCAGTGTTATGGAATGGGCATGTATGGCTGCCAGTGGACTAGGCTTCCACTTCAAAATGCAAAATGTGCACTCTGGCTGGGCTGCTGTAAAAGCATGGCAGCACAAGATGACCGCCTCCATAAAACAAGGCCTTTGACTTATGTACATGTTAAAGGCTAATTTTAAGGCTAAAATTTTTTTTAATTTAAAGTTATTATACGCTTACAAAAAATATTTATGGGTAGTATACTCAATTGCCTCTAATAACCCTCACACCAAATGTTACACACTGGACCCTGAAGTGCATTAATACAGTACAGTAAACCTCTTTAAACCTCTTTCCAGTACCTGGTCCATCTGTGACACCACCTCTGAGAGGAGGGAGTGCAGAGTGGACAGTTCCCTGCCGAGGTCGATGTATCCCTCAAAGCCTGCCGTGTTTGAGATTGTCTCTGGATTTGAGATTTCGAGCAAGAAGCGCTGCATGTTTGCCCACTCGTGCTCCAGAAACTGGTTCATGAAGGACATGTACTCTTCCTTGTTGCCAAATCTGATGGGAGGGGGAATGGACATATGAAAATAAATAACATCTTGTAACATTCCATAATTTTGTCAGAAGAAATCTAGGTATGTGTACAGTCATGCAAACTCACTTGGTGAAGTTGGCCAGGTTTTGGGTGACTTTTGCAATTAGTGTGAGTGTACGTGCCGTGCGGTCATCAGGATATTCCTGCATCAGATTGAAAAGTGACGGCGACATGATGGCTGGACAAAGAAACCGCAGGAACAAAGATGCGCTTATCAAACGTTCACTGATGTCCGGACGGCCACGGTTACTGCACTCCTGCCGCCATGAAGCGAAGACCTCTTTCAGTTCTCTGGGAAATACACTGTAAAGAGTATAGGACACAAGTTTTGTCAAAAAATATGTATGTTCCATAAGTATGAATATAAACTTGTGTTGAGGATAGTGTCTTTGGTACTCTCTTCAAGTGTGTAATTCTTCAATTCTAAAAAAGCAGATTCTGCACTAATGCAGTACATAACCATCATTAAGTTTCTGAGAGATGACGTAGAGTGATTGTTTAAAAAAACTGCTCATATGAATAAACAGCAACAATCCATGAGGCAACTTGTATAATTCAGAACAGGCATTTTCTTTATTCAATCGTTCGGATTAGGTGTGAACATTTAACAATGTTCCAGTCACAACAACAGCACAGCTCACACTGCACTGATTGCAATTACTCTACATGGGTCTGTCTATGCTGCACATATCAGCCACTTTTCCATTCTAAGTAGTGAGATACAATGTAAATGTGCCTCATTCTTGATTTTTAGCTTCCTTTAAAAGCCCAAATATTATAATTATACACTAAAACCTTTCTAGCATGAAACCCCTTTATGCAATTGAGCATGATGTACAGTAGACACAGCTGAGAGCCACAATATGGAATTTTGATATAGCAATATGACACCCCTGTTACAGTAATTAAAGTATGAACACATACAGACTGTGTGCATGTTTTCATTTACCAGTATGAGTTGATGATTTTGCAGAAGGCCAGCTCACAGCACATCTTCAGGTTGCTCTGGTGTTCTGGTAGGTCGCCTGACGAACATTTGGAAGGATCCACTTCACAGTTCTCATCTGACTCATACAAAGCCTTGATGAACTCACCTGATACAAAGAGAACGAGAGGTAAGAGATTCAGGATTCATGAAAGTTGTTTTTTTTTTTTAGAAAATTATCATCATGTATCTGAGGTAGAGGAAACGCACAGAAAACAGAAGAGTCACACTTCTATATTTGTTTGGGTTCATGATTTGAAGCTGTTTGAGGTCCTTTACAGATGAGACGGAACAAAGGAAGAATATCAAAAGCATTGTTTAATAATGTCTTTATGACTTTAGTGAGGTTAAAATATAAATTATTTTGCAGAACAATTCACTCTTTGAAACGCCTTTTTACTTCCATTTAGATAAAAGACAGACCTTAACTGCTATAGTCTAAGTAAGTGAACAACCTCTAAAAGCAGCTGATCTTAAGTTTATTATTCCACTATAATCAATATCATTGGAATGGGGAACAGCAGCGTCTTTTGTCCCTAGTGGTCGATAGATAAGCTTGTCTGTCCTTGTGTTGCCCCGGTCACATTTTCAATAGTTTAGCCAAATGTCAAAACCAAAAACAATGATGCATAATTCACCAACCCTCAATGTTTGTCTGCTGAGTGACACGCAGCATTTCTAGTTTAAAAGGTGGCCAGATGCACGTATGCACGCGTGCACGCACACACACACACGTTTGCACTTCTATCAGAGTGAGGACCTTCATAGACATAATGCGTTCCCTAGCTCCTTACCCTAACCTTAACCACTAGATGCCTAACCCTATCCCTAACCTAAACCCAATTCTCACCCTAAAACCAAGTCTTAACCCCTTTTTTAAGGGGTGAAAAAAGTGAGGACCAGCCAAAATGTCCTCACTTTCTCAAAATGTCCTCACTTTGTAGGGTTTATATGATTTTGGGTCCTCACTCTGCAGCACGTACAAGAGCACACACAAACCGGAGCATTAATATTAGAAGCATACAGGTGGTGAGTGCCAGGAAGGATGTGTGGTGTTTGGAGATTAAAGTACTGCTGTGTACATTTCTGACTCAGGCAGGTGGGAAACAGCATGCGGTGCATACAGATTGCTTATTGTGAGCACTGAAGAGAGACAAACACACTTCATCTAACCTTGGACTAACTCTGTACAAGAGTGTGGGGTCAAATAATCTGCTTATAATGGTTTTCAACAAATCTGAGCACCGAGGTCTTTGTGCAACAGATTTATTTATTTCACAGTAGAAATACTAATACATTTCAAACCTCAGCTCCCATGACATTGATGATCCATATAAGAAAATGCACACAGTTGGGACCATTATGAAACAAACGGAGCCTTCCACAAATCTTCCATTTGCATTGAAGCTGCTGAACCAACTAAACTCTCCTCCTCTCTTCTTCAGTGCTGGCTGTACCAAAGTATTTCTTGACCTTCTTAATAAGATAAATGATTAAGAACTGACTGAGCAACAGCTTACCATGAATCATCACCCTGGGAAGTGATTTATTTTTTGTGTAATTTTGCCCAGTCACATCATGACTGATGTGAATAAAGTGGCACTGTGTCAAAATTCACCTCCAAATTATTCACACTTTTTGTGCCATTTTTTTTTATTCTGCTGTTGATGTGTGAAGGCCTTTGGTTTGTTACAGAGAAAACCATATTTTAAAGTTAGTTTTGGGATGGAAATATTTCTTCATTTTCATTTTTTCCTCCAATTGCAGGAGAAGCAATTTGTAAAAACAATGCTGTTCTCCATGAGCCTCTGAAATAAAAACAGAATAATCACTGGAGATTCTTTCCACGAGAAGTCTTCTACTGCCACGCGCTACATTCAATTTACTGATGCCGTAGGTAACCAAACATTTTCCAGCGTCTGGGGATAAACCAGCTCAGAGGTCAGTGAGAACAACAATGAAAAGATATGTTGGGACCAGAGGTGGACAAATAAGCAGTGTTGTTGTTTTCTTGCCCTGCAGCTTGTGGAAGATTGATTGACACACACAAAAATGGAGGCACACAAGGCCATATTTACAAGACTAACACACACACAAAAGCATTGTGCAGACAGAACTTGTCCATGCTTGACTCACCGAGGGCGTCCTGCAGGTACTTCTGTCCCACCAGTTTGAGGTATTCCTCTATGGCCTTTGTGGCCAGTGTGTTCTCTCTGAAAATGAGGTGCTCATTCTCCCCGCAGCGGTCCACCTCGGACATCATCAAGTCTGTGAGAAAGTCCTGCAAAGCAAATGAAAACAAGCACAGAGTCAACTTCAAGTCCTGCAATATGCACATGATTATTCTGAAACTGAGTTCAAAGAAATGTAAATTAAAGTAGATGGAAAAATGCAAAATGGTGATTTACTTGAATTACCATGAATTGTATGTATCCTTGAGAGAAAGATGGTGAGAAATCAGACTTGCCTTAAATAAAGTTTTATCTGGTTTGTCTTCAACCACACCATTTTTTTTTTTTTTTTTGCAATAACATTTTATTATTGCGTTTACAAAATGTTTAAAGAAATAAATACCCCTTACTCTGACTCTGCTATCATTATTAGAGCCCAAGTGGGCTTCCAAAGAAAGCACTTTTTCAGGGCATACATAAGCACATAAACCCAGAAAGTTTTGCCTAAAATTTAGAAACAATGAAAATGTTTGTATTGTGTCTGCCCCAAACTTATTTGATCAGAGTCCCGTTCAGTCAGTGTTTTCAGAATTAGAATTTCTTCTATTAGCACACACCAACCAATGATGGTGAATTTTACTTCTACATTAACCCATTTGTAACACAAACCAGTTATGAATCCACAGATTGGACACAGAAGCAGACGGCAGCACACAACTACATCTGGGAAGTGATGGCTGGCAAAGATGCCAGATACTTCACCTTGCTCAGGGGCACCTGCCCAAGGATTTAAACCAGCAACCAGTTACAAGCCCCCTTCCCTCCCACTTAGTCACTGCACCCAGTGGGCCCCAGAATTAACAGAAGATTCCGATGCTTGTCTGGTAATCAGGTGGCACAGACATGGCCCAACATGCATTGGTGTTTACAGCACAAGTTTCAATGTTATAAACCTGACTAGCCCTGAATTTTACACCAGATTTCCAGCCTAAATCAGACTCTACACAGGAGTAAAAGCTGTAAATTTGTAGCTGTAAAAACACCATTTAAAAATTCTTACTGACATCCTGCCAAAAGTTTGTTGTTGTGTCTCTTTTCACTAAGTGGTAAATAGGTTAGTGTCAGAAACTCCAGATATGTCAGTCTGACAGACACTGCTTTGTTCCTCACCTAATCACCCACTGCCCTCTGTGTGCTTCCCACCGAAACCAGCCCTGTCACCAGACTCCTGCCTGCACACCTGCTCCCCATCACATAACACATTACACTCCTACTCAGCCTCTATTCTCTCACATTTCCTGTCTCGCTCTATTTTTAAGTTAATCCCTTTGGCATGAGCTATTTGTAAAGACTTAACTTGGCTGAGTCTGACTTTTTAGTGCTTACAAGTCTTTTTTATAGAACTGTTTAAAAAGGATAGATATTAAATCGTAACTAAATGACAGAGTGGGTTACTTATCGTCATCCAACAAAAAGATACAGGAAATGTACAAGTTAATGCAAATACCCCCAAAGTAAATGAATACTAGGGATGGCACAATACCACTTTTTGTGTCCGATACCAATACCAATCACAAACTCGAGTATCTGCCGATACCAATACCAGTCCGATGCAGTCATTTTAGACTTATTCAACTATGAAGCAGTTAACAACACTTTTGTGTTGATCCATTTCAAGCTATTTTAAAGAAATAATTCTCCAAATGTGTAACAAATATACATCTCCCATAAAGAGGAAATAAACGGCTCACAACATGACTCAGCTAAATTGCTGTTACTTTATTTATGTGATTCAGTGATTTTGACCAGTATTGGAGCAACACAGATACTCAATATTGTATTGGGTTCATCCCTAATGGAAACATGTGTTAAAATGCTTCAGCTCCATAATATTCACCAGCCTCTGAAGTTGCTAAATGTGGATATACAAGTGAGTAAAACAAACAGTAAAGATGGATGTGGGCCAGGGAACCATAGCAATGAACCAAAAGATGCTCTTAAAAAACAAAAGAGCATCTTGTGATGAATCTGTTAGTTTGGGTGCTTGCTACATCCCAAGTCAAGTTTAAGGTACACAAAACATGTATGTTATAGCTGACAGTCCCGCCTGGACACACATGAATGAGGTTTAGCAGTTAGTGACCAGTCAACAACACCTTATGTCCCCAGTGCGCATTAGGTGCGACACCTAAGACTAAATAAACTATTTCATCAATTGTTAATATACACTCACCAGTCAATTTATTAGGTACATCTGTACAACTATACATTAATGCAAATATCAGCCATGGGAGCAACTTAATGCATTTAGGCATGCAGACAACATCACAAAAGGGGGAAAGGGGTTTTTAAGAGACTTTGAATGTTTTAAATGTTCACAAAGATGTCACCTCCACTTTATCATTTATTTTCCTCTAAATGGGAACATCAATTACTAGCAATACACCCATTAATTCGTTAGAAAAATGTTCAGTGATGTAAAAATGAGAAGTAGGCTCATTTTCCAATGGACTTCTTTTTTTGCAAGCAGCAAAGTTGCTCCCTGGCAGCTAATCACTTTATTTTTACCAAATGACTACATCCATTTTAAAAATATGGGCTCTGGTCAAATCTTGAGGCAGATGGGCTATAACAAGGGACAATCTCACTGGTCACTTTATTAGGCACACATAAAACCTCAAGTAGAGGTTAGTGAGTGTCAATTATAGCAATATAATTAACAACAAACAGTTTAATATATTTGTGACCATATTTGTCCATGTATAAGCCAACAGTACAGCTCAGATGCTTTATTTTTATTCAGTCATGAGAGAGTTGGCAATAATTACACTTATCACAACTCAGCTTCATTGGCTGCACCTGTGCTGTGTGTCAACAAGGAAACAGGAGTGTCTCTAACTACACGACTAAAACGTGGCAGGTTTTTGATGTGACAGGCATGACCAATAAATAATAATTCTGTCATTACAATCAACAGTATGGAAACAAAAAGTTCTATTCATGCGATTCTTTGAGTCTGTTTACAACCCAACAAATGAAAATTTATGACAGGACTACTTTCATATAATAGCAGTAGACATTTTCTTTGTTTTCATTCAAATGCTGAAAGAGTGGTTTTGACATCTGCACAAAGAGTGAACAAAGAGGTAAAAAAATGGCCACTTACACAAAAGCAGAATGATACAAATAATAATAAAGGCAACTGACAAAATGAGCAGGTATGTTATTGCCAGGAAGCTCAACAACCAAAGTTTCGATAAGTTTTTACCAATTTAAATCAACATACTTATATTTTTATGTTTTTCTTTTAATTAGAAGTGTGAATGATGATGATTTAATGAATATATGAATATGAATATAAAATGTGGAGACAGACATCGACACAAATTCAAGTTTGAAAGTCTGGTGGAAATGAAGTCACCAGGGGATGACTCATCACTTGGTTAGATCCCTTCACCAAATTTGTGGGTGTACTCTCATGCGGGTCCCCTGGCAGCTTGTTAAACTTGGGGAACCAGGGTAACAGCCAGGAAGAGAAGAAAAATGACAGATGTATGGAGAGAAAGGAAGTGGAAAAGAGACAGAGCGACGGTTGAGGAGGCAAAAGGCAAGCAACAGAACCTGTCAGGCGGTTTCTAGAGCTGCTGCATGCAGGAAGCTGTTATTCAGCTCATCAAAGATACACTGCAGGGACCCAATCATTGGTGTGGGTCAAAAGAAACCATTCTAATTGTATGCCTGTATATATATTGCTTTTACATTAAAAGATAAGATTAGGAATGCAGTTCCTGGAAGAATTGTAGACATTTGTGCTTTAATGTTGAATCAATGGGGATTTAATAAGGCTTTTCCTACACGAAAACATGAAAACATCCTCTAATGTCAATTCTTATACACAGTGATTGTGTATATAGTAAAATATTGTTACAATGTATTTTAGGTATTCACCCAGACACACCTAAATCCTGACTGGTGCCAGCTGTTTTTAGAAATCACATCATTAGTGACATAGAGATTGACTGTGTGCAGTGAAGGGGTGTCAGCTGACTGCAGTAAAAAATCCATTTAAGTTGAAATAAAACTGCAGTATAAATACACCTGTATCTGGACAGTCCAACTTGATGACTCAAAACCTCCATCATGAAGACAAAAGAACAGCTCAGCAAAAGTGAAAAACCACATCAGGAGATTTATATAAGAACATTTCTGAACCACTAAATATTCCTCAGAGTACCAGTTAAATCAATGATTATTATGAAATGGAGTACAAGAAGTGAGACAAGCCATCAGAAGACTTTGGTTAACTCTGAAGAACAGCAGCAGCTGAATGTGTATGTAAGAAGTTTCTGAAGGTCACTGTTCATCCACCTAAACACACAGTATAGGATTAATGGTGGCATTATGTATCAAACTATAGGGATGCTTTTCTGCATCTGACCTGTAAAATACTTCTGAGGACAGCATACATAAGTGTACACCAGTGTGATTAACTGCTGATATTGTTGAATAGAAGACTAGTTGTGAGTGACATTGTGAACTTCTGGTTGCAAAAGCTGTCATGGCAATGGTCAAATTGTGAATGTCAATGTCATCTATGTCCTTTTTCGTTGCAAGACAACAAACCCAAACGCAGGGACAAAGCTAAACTGGAATGGCTTCAAAACAACAATGTTCACATCCTGGCATGAGTGAGTCAGAGTGCAGAGAGGGAAAAGACACTGTGAAACATTATAAGTGTAGATTATGTGCAATTTATGTCAACATTCCCATTCATGCCAGCAGCTTTAGAGATTACAGATTAATAGCTTTATTGTGGTAATTATAAGTAAATCATCTCGTATCATCTCATTTTAGTACGTAAAACTCCAACAGACAGTTAAGAGATTATGGCTAAGGTATGACCATATGTGCTGTATGGACTCCTGTCATTAAACCTGAGGTTTTTGTTTTTTTTATTTATAAAAGAAAAGAACATGTCAACCTAACTCTGATCTTCCCTCTAACACTGACCCCTTTCTGACTCTTCCTCCTGTCTGTCTGCTCTACTCTCCATATGTGGCCACTAAAGCGGAGCAAATCCAAGCCTGATTAGAGAGGACAGTCAGATGAAATGGATGCACAGAGAGAGAAAGAGAGAGATCAAGAGTAAGACAGAATAATAACTGAATGATTTTTGCCAGCAGCCTAAATAAAAATTTGACCCAGTCACCTCTAGCTGTAATCCTTTACAGTGAAAGGATCCAGATATGAGTAGACAATGTTGTTAAAAGAGTTAAAAAGGGCAGATATCTGCAAGTGAGAGCTTATTACAACACATTGAAGGAAGGATATTAGCAGGATCTACATAACAGTTTTGCATAGTTCATCTCTGACAACTTACTATTTTTCAGTGCATATGTTCTTTCGATTGCCTTCCAGGTGGCAGTCAGTTCTTGCTTTTGATTTTAGAAAGATTCTAGAATAGAACTTTTTCAGCATGACCTTTTAATTAGAGCAAAATGTTCATGGAAGATGTTGGCATACACACAAAACACTTTACTCTGGTTTTTACTCTGTTATCTGTGTAAAAATATCCTTATGTACTTTATACATATAAATAAGGTATGGCAGTAATGCTATGTTATTTCCAAACACTTATTCTACAGTACTTACCAATCAACTTCCATTTTTTAATGTTTAATGTTGTATTATCATGAAACTTAGAAACAGAAGAATGATTCCTGGTAATTACATGAAGATTATCACACCACTCTCCTCATCTTTCTTTGAAAGCACAGAAGACTGCAAATAGAACATAAGGAAGGATGAATTTCAACTTCCTATTTCAGTAATTATCAATTTTGGTGAGCATCACACGCAAAAATATATACCTATATAGCCTATAGTAATTATTATCACTGAGCTATTACCGAGACATAACCAAAATATTACCTCCTTACTTAAACATCATTACCATACCATACCATACCATACCATACCATACCATACCATACCATACCATACCATACCATACCATACCATACCACCTATGGCTTCATATAAATCAATGTGAAATCTACAGTATTGCCATTTGAAAAATGGTCAGGCAGTAATGTTAAGTGTGTGTAATTTGTTTTAATATAGACTAAATCATGGAGAACCGCTGATGTAATACAAGTCAGAACAATCATGTCTTTAAAAGAGACTGCTGCTCCCCCCTTATCTCTCCATCCTTTTGCCTTTTCTCCAACTCCCCTGATCCTGCAGTCATCACCCCCCACCTACAGTGCTAATAAGGAGAAGGAGAACACTCTCTGTATCACTGCCACATCACATTAGCCAAACTGTGCTTCAATTAAACATTTAACTCCCTCCCCAACAAAGAGAGCAGAGGGAAAGTACGGTGATAGGAAGACATGGTTTGGGTGGAGGGTAGACAGTGCAGCATGACTGATCAGATTAACAAATAGTAGGAAACAGTCCAGCTGAAAAAAGATCAGGCTCCCAGTAAGAACTCAGTCTGATTCAACAATCCACACTAGATGCAGCTTTGTATGTATTTGGGTGTGTCTATGTGTGTGGGGTGCATTTAAAAATGTGGGTTCTACATACAGGAAAAATGTTGCTGTAAAATTATAATCCAGGGTCTCACTGCGAGTGTCTTACACAGACATCCTGTTAAACAAAGATAGACAAAAAAACAGTGTTGTAAGACAAAATGCTGCCAAACTGGTGTGTTTTTGAAAAGTCTGGACAATTCACTGGTCATGTTTATGCTGTGTTTGTTTTTTTGGCACATGTGTTTCTATGGTAATGTAAAGAAGACCAACACAAGTGGGAGAGCAGTGAAATGCCTTAAAAGGAGAATACTAATAGTTTCTTCTAAATTCAGCCTCTTCAAGCTGTCTAACAGTATGCAGATGTCTCAAGCCAGTTTAAACACCACGGATTATATCAATTTAACCCCTGCATGGAAATCAATGTGCTTTATGCTGCATTAAGTGTAAAAGATGAAGCTTTCACAATAAAGCTACAAACATTAAACCAAATTCATACTAGTGCTAACTCTTCTTTCAGGATATCCTGCTGCTGTTATAGTATTTAATTCAAATAAAATTATTTGTGTGTGTATCATATTCCAACCATGTCCAACAGAGCATAAAAATGTTGAGTATATTTGTGGATGTACTGATCCAGTACATAATAACACATACCAAAGGGGAGGAAAAAGGTAATTTAAAACGATTTGGACCAGGGTTGGGTGACAAAAGGAACTAATTATTATGGTGTTCATGATGATGATTATGAATGAAGCTTTTGACATGAGTACTAACAATTTACTCTGAAAAGCCACAAGGGACAGCCTGCATCTTTCCAGTCATTCCAGGACTGATTAGTCAGTTTGAAATCACTAATCACTAAACTGAAGGTCTAAAGAAAGAAAACCTGTTCAATATTAATAATTTGACTGACCAATGAACTTTATTTGCCAGCCTTGGGCAAGGACTGAGGAAATATTCAGCAGGAGGGAGCAGGAATCACTCCATCCTCCTCCAGTCTCCTCATCTCTCTCTCTCTCGCTCTCTCTCTCTCTGTATCCCCTAGATTCCTTTCCCTGGAGACTGGTGTCTAGTGTTACGGTGTTACAGCCCGCGGCTCTTCCTGTGAAGGTCACGCTGTATTGACGAAGATGACCGGAGGACGAATGGAGATGAAAACACTTCCTCCCGAGGCTTATCATTCACAAAACAAAAACAGGAGCTTCTGACTTTTCTGTTAGAGCACATGATCATTATGAAGATACATTTGACTGGAGGGGGTCTTACAGCAAGTGTCATCAGCTTCCTAACATCGTGTTTGCTGCCTTACCCTGCTCGTTAACTGTCTTAGTCTGTGTGTATTTCTGTGCCACTGACTATACTGTGTTTATTTGTGTATATGCTGTATATTTAGTGTTAAGTTATCAGGCCGTAGACTGCATATTTGATTAATAATTAGGAAATGTAATAATTTCAACATAACTTGAACATCCCTTCCTATTAATCTCATTTAAGGAAAAAAAAACTTTGTTTTTATTATAGTAAGATACTTTCACTCATTTCAATAGTGTTTATTTTGTTTATTTTCCTCTCACATTAGCATTACGCACAAAGTAAAGCTGAAGCGTATTAGTGTGGGACATTTTGCTAGTATTAGGGTAAAACAAATAGTTTTATTTGTTTCTGAAAATGCTGTACATGCACTGTATGCGACTGAAATGGATGCACAGCCCAAACAATATGCTGTCAAATGCGACCTATACAGGACGAGCTCATCGAAAAGAAAAAAAAATCATGTTGCAGAAGTAACTGTATGAGAGGAAGATACAGATTTTATGTTCTTTGTTAAAAAGTCAGCGCCAAGTAGATTTCATCCATGAAAAGTGATACATTTTACATTCCATGTAAAGTCTGTTTTTAAGTGGTAACAGAGTCATTGAGAGGTTTCTGGAGCGAAATGTTTCCCTCTGCTGCCTGCAGCTCTCTGCAGCTGCACGTCCACACACTGATGAAACTTGGTGCTGTTGTCTACCACATTCTCTTCCTTAGTCTTCACTTTTGCATTGTTGCCTTATCCTTTTATCATGTGTCTATTTTCACCTCTTCTCCATCACTCCATGCTGTCAGGTGGATGGGCAACAAAAACCCATTGGAAAATATTCACCCGGCAGATGATTTGACACATTGAGTTTGTAGTGCAAACTGAGCTGGAGAGACTGTGAGGACAGCAAGTGCCTTGAAGTGCCTCATTTTCATTTCCTGTGTTGCTTCAGTCCTATTTGAAAGATCTATGGCCTTGTGACAAGCTAATGTCTACTGTACTCTGTGTGACCTCTGTTTCTCTCCCTCAAACACACATCTGATAAGCGCACACACACGCACACACCCTGCTCATCTGTCTCTTCCATCATCTTTACTGTAAGAAGGTCCACACTTTTCTTTGCTTTAATCTAGATAGAAGATTATATATATATATATATATATATATATATATATAAATATATATATATATATATGTTCTGTGGTTTTGCATGCCATCTTTCTTAGGCTTCTCTCTGCATAATCAGGTCAGCTGACAGCAATGCTATTCCTCCATACTCCATCCTCCATCTCACTCTCCTTAAATGCTGTACCCTCTAGTTTACAATGATGGTGACCATCAGGTGAGTGAGCAAAAAGGAGAATGAGTAGGCCACTATGACTCTATGTAGTTTTGAATGGGATGATTGGAACTGAACGTTTTCGATGGCTGGCGACTTTAAAAGCACAGTACATTTTTTTCTGCTGCTAGGGGTCTCTTAATCAAAACCATAACAAAAGTTTGATGTTGTGAGGAAGTGTGGGATAATGGTACTGTTGTCTCGTTTGGGTCACGTCTACATTTATGCTTTACAATGAGCGCTTCGGTTGCAGAACATGCAGTGAACGACAATGAGTAGTGGTGATCCATTTGTGATAAATACACACGATAAAATGAAAAAACAAACAAAAACACTGGATTATAGTTTTTTGGTACTAATAGTACCAAGTAATCCCTTCCTCACTCTGATGTTTCAAGGGGATTTGCCCTAAAATTTATAGTGAGGAGGTTAAAGCGAGTGTGTGTCATAAAAAGTGATCAAAAAAATCATTTGAAAATGATGGAAACATTTTGGCTAATGTAAGTACACTACACAACAAATTATTGAACACAAGTCTCATTCTTTTTAGATATTTTCAGTTCATAAATTACATATTATATCTTAAAGGCACGTGCATTGAAGGTACATCTAAAAGAGACTATGATGGTGGTAGCATTAATGAGGGGTATTGCAACAGGAATATGTATTTTCCTGGCCTGCAGCTATGGAAACAAAGCCACCAAGCAGCTTATCCTTTTTTTGGAGCTCTGCCTCCAGGCAGAGGATATCACCCATTAACTGTCATTAAACAAGTGTTTCCTACACACAGCCATAATAACAGTCGGTTTATGTATCAACACGGTTGAAATAACTTAAAACAGCAAAATATAAGTAATCCAACCAGTGATTGAAGAACAGTGTTGAAAAACTAAGTTCATAAAAGAGATTCAAAATAAATCACATTGTAGGAAAACAATCTGCTGTGGGTGATGGCTGTTTGGTTATTTGGTTATTTAAAAAAAGGTTAAATGAAATTCTGAAAGCTTTGTTTAATTTTGTTTGATTTTCAGAGAAAGGGGGTTGATTTTCTCTGTTGTTTGATCACTGAAATTTTGTAGCACTGAAACCTTATTTAAGAGACACATTTACAAGTGATGAACTTGTTCTTACATTAGGATTTTATTTTAATGCAAAACATTTTAGTCAACAATGATGCATAATATAGTCTTAGTCTATAAGTCTATGTCTAAAATTAGTCTGTTGACGAATACATTTTGTCTTGTTTTGTCTTAGTTATTAATTAAATAATATTATAATTTATATTAAAATAACACTATCCTGATCCTGGTGACCCAAATGTGGGAGTGCCATATACCGAGGAAAAAAAAAATATTACGGACGATAAATAATAATTGCAGGAAAAGAGTCCACGTATGGATGAATGTCACACTCACTGGCCATGTCTTGGGACACAACCGACTCATTAAAAGCCATGCTAAAACACTGCCCACAGACATACACAACTACCGGATCCCTTCACGTCATGCTTATAAATCATCTGTCACACCATATTAGATACTTAATACAAACAGTGTGCCTGTGTGCAAGAGCTGTGGTGTCAATGATGACAGCGCTGAATGCATTAACGAGAGTGTGCAATGTAACTGAGGCAATGCCCGACAACAGTTTACCACAGAGGATGTGGAGAGACTCACATTTTGCAGGGTTGTTAGTTTACCTTATTGACCTGTATATACTGTAAAAAAAAACTAAAACATAATAATAACACCACCATCCTCCTCTGGACTGTTACCATTAGGAAAAATCGTCTGCATCCAAAAAGTCAGTACACCTGAGAGAGGCAGCTGCAAAATTAGAACCAAGTCTTGCTTAGGGCCAAGACATTCGAGAAGAATGGATCAGTAACGGAGAGGATTTGAGCCAGGAGTGTACTTTTTTGGGTGAAAGAAAGATGATTTTTTTTTTCAGACAAACCCAACAGAGGGCTTGTCAGCAGTGAGCCTCTAACATAACTGTCTGGATGTTCAGACATAACAGCAGAGGAACGAGACGGTACCATGACCCCACAGCACAGTAAACAGCTGAAACATAATAATGCATGGATTTCTCCGTTTGATTTCAGCTCATTTCATTTCTTCTAATTCAAATGGAATCAGTCAGAAGAGTCTGTTACATTCAAACTATATCCACAATGTGGATAAAGCCTATTAGATCCAAACAACTTTCTCTGTATTTCCGAGTACACTGTTGTTTTGAAAATGTCGCCCTTTAAAATATCAGTGATTCAAATGATTTTTTTATATCAAGATGAATGGAGGGGAAAGAGGAAGCAGGACAGCAACATTGCACTAGCCTAACCATATAGATGCAACAGGCTAGACTCTTGCCTTTGCAGCAAGAAGACCCAGATTCATGACCAGGTCAGAACATGGTGTGTGGGGGTTTTCTCCGGTTTCTCCATGTGGCCCTGCAATGGACTGGCGATCTGTCCAGGGTGTACCCCGCCTTTAGCCTTATATTAGCTGGAATTAGGCACCAGTGCCCCCCGTGACCCTCATGTGGAGGATAAAGCAGTAGAAGATGAGTGAGTGAGTGAGTGAGTGAGTGAGTGAGTGAGTGAGTGAGTGAGTGAGTGAGTGAGTTCTAAAGACACCTGGAAACTCAGAAGAAGGAATACAATGTAAAAAGTGACTGAGGGCAAAGAGAAACACAAATAACCATTGGGGTTGTTTTTTTCTTTTTACAGAGAGCACTGAAAACAGAAACAGGACTGAGGGCAGACATGGTGTCACGTTCCCAGACTGTGATCAGGTTGTTTTTCTCTGTGTGTATGGTTGTGGGTATGTCTGCTGGCTCCTCACCCTCTGGTCCTTGGAATATGATTGGATGTTACAACACACCTGCTACTCATCAGCCCATCTACTCCTCCATTTAAGCCTTGGAGCTGCTTGCATTCGGCATCAGCTCATTTGCCTGAAACAGTAGTAAACTGACCAGACCATTTTGTTCATTGAACTAGTTTTCTTCCTAGCACTTAGTTGTATTTTTTGCAAATAATTTCCCTCTCCATGTACTTCAGTGTGAACTCTCTGGTAAATTGTTCATCCATGTTACTACTACTGGGCCTTCAGACCCACTACTATGCTGGTCATGCCAGTGCTACCCTGCCCCTCCTCTGCCTCTGAACACATCCCCACTAAGTAATTTTTCATTAAATCCCCTGTGTAATTACAAGACACGTATGTCACATTACTGCTTTTGGATGGGTTGGTAACCTTGTGTTTTTGTTTTTTTTTGAGTAAACACTTTTTGCAAATAGGTAGCAGAGGGGTGGTTTGGTAATTATTAAGAATTTCTCTGGAGGATAACAAAGGCTTTACAAAAAAGTTTCCACCCAGAGTCAAAATGTGCACCTCTGACCTAGTCATGCACTCTCAGAGACCACATACTCTATATCTTAGTAGAGCAACATGCCAATATGGCCATGCATGAAAAATGTATATATGACATACAATCATCTGCTAATATGCAGGTCTATGTATGGAATGAGCATCTGTGCATTGAATCAGGGCATTGCCCAGTCATGCTCAGCAACTCATCCAGACACTAATTCAACATCAGTAATGACATCTCCTCAGAGAGCTTTGGACTGAAGATGCAGTCAAGCATAAAAGAGAGATGAAGGAACACAAAGATAGAAAGGGAACAAAAGAGAAGAGTGGGTTGTGCAATGGAGCAGAATATCCAGGGTGTAATTATTTGGTGATGATAGAATGACAGAAGTAGAAGAAGTAAAAGTCTGGGAGGTGTTGCATATTAATGGCCACTGTAACCCTCCCCATTTTGCATCTTATCACAATGGCCAAATTCAAAAAGAAGCTGTTTTCCACCTGTATACAGCTGATTAAATACAATGCACATCAGCAGAAATCATTTCTGTATCGTCAAAATGAGGCTTCAGCACCGCCTCCCCCCCACTGAGTGAAAGACAGGGTTCAATGTGCACTTTTCTGACTATCTAGTCCAAGTATAATGCATTGTTCTATTTTATAGCTGAACTATAGATTTAAAACTGCTCTGACTCATGGATTTGAGGTGAAATGGGTTCGTGAGATGATTAAACAATACCAAAGATGAGAGTATATGACCAGAGGGCCTCTTAAACGTTCACAAGGAGACAATAAAAAAAAAATCCTTATTGGATTTTCCAGAGTTTATCTTTGCTCAAGTAAATAGCTTGTTTTCCTAATATAACACACCCTATACAAAAAAGCTGAATCCAAGTTGGCAGCAGGAAAATATCTTCCATCAGTGTATTGGAAATGAACAAACGAGACAAAATTGGCCAAGATATCTGTGTATAAAACATGCATACAGTAGAGGAGGATATCATAATCAGGCCTTGGGAGTATTTTAGGATAAGTGGTTCACTGGTGGAGCTGCCTGCTGTGTTTGGCATGGCTTAACCGGTTTATCTGCAGACGCTGAAGGAAAAAACGTGTACTAAATATGTCAGACCACTTCACAGTGCAGTGAATGACAAGTTTTTTTCAGAAAAGGATGTTGCAGAAACAGTTAACAGCACCAGCACTTGACAGCAGCTTTCATTGATTCTTTCTGTTTACATTAGTCCACACAGGCTGCTGCTTGCCGATTATTCTGAAGGAAACTGCACTTTGAATTTACAGCCCCAAATATATATTAGAAGAAATTTATTCATGGAGTGAACACATTATTCAAGGCTCTCTAAATTATGACAACATTTATGGAGTCAATAATATGTAAATGCACTACATCCCCTGCTTGCAGAAATCTTACTTGTAAGAAATATTAGGAAATGTGAAATAAGTAAAAAGATTTAGTGCTTTCCTCAGAAGGTGGGGATGAATAGAAAGTAATTAAGGATATGACCAGTAAGGGCCCTGCCTTCATCCCATCAATCTGCAGCTATCTGTGCTCCACCTGAACCAACAAAACGACAGTGCAGTACTGTGTGGACAGACATCACGTCTTCAGCACTAATCAGTCATCGTTGCACTGAGCTGTGATAAAGCCAGAGAAAGTTTTTCAAAGTCCTGCTGATCCGATACTGCCAAGAAAAGTGAACTGAGGCACAAGCTGCCGCTTCACAGTGACAAAGCAGAGAAAACAAAGAAGTTGATGATGCAGTGATGAAAGAAGCCTGAAGGCAATATTTCACTAAGAATAAAGCATTATATTAAACTACTTCCTGACAACAAGGAAATATTCCGTTCATGAGAAATGCTTTGGAAATGAATTCATCAGTATTAATCAGCTGTTTAGGTACTGCGACTGATAATTATATCCATGACTGATTAAATTCCAGATTAATTACTTGGTCTGTTAACGGTCCAGTGTGCAACATTTAGGAGGGTTGACCGGCAGATATTGTAAATAAGACCCATTGATTTGTTTCTTTTAAGTATAATCACTTAAAAATAAAAGTCATTTTGTAACCTTGTACTTAAGGCAAGGGCCCTGCTTTACAGAGGCCAGCATTTTGCAACCAAATTTTTCCACAGCAGCCCGAAGAGCAATCACTACGCAAATGAAGAAGACTTTCTTTTTGGTATGTAATGGACATTTTCCTGACTTTATTGGGGAAAAAGAAGTGTGGGTGGAGTCCTCTGTTTGTTGTTCTCTGCAGTTTCACTGACATTAATTCATGCACACTGGTCCTTCATGGTGAGAAATATTGTGTATTTTTCCAGAAAATGACTTACTATCTTACCATCTTGTTTTGTGTAAACACCAGTTAACTAATGATGTGTCAAATTTAACAGAGAGAGGGAGAAAATCTTTACCTCTCATACCTAAGTTTTTAACCATTTGTTTGGCTAGGTAAATAATAGGGTGGGGGAAAAAAAATCGATACAGTGAAATATGTGGCGGCATTATATCGCTCTTGAGACACCAAATATAGTATAGCCAAGTGCTCACTCTCTCCCTAGAGCTGTTGTGTGAGTATATCGCAATATAGTGTATGATTTCGCAAATATCAGTATTTTGCGATATCGTGATAATATCGTATTGTGATTTAAATGTCGTGGTAATGTCGTGGTGATTCTCTAATAAATAAGCACAGTTTTAAAGTTATTGATAAATACTGTCCAACAGCATTTAATAAGATGGTTTTTCTCTGATTTCTCATACTCACATATTTATATATATATGGGAGAAATGCCCAGGTTAGTTGTACTGCTCTAAAAAATGTTGTTATATTGACATGATGTGAAATGCATCCATTTTCAATGCATGGTACATTAATTGAGACTTAACAGCCTGCTCTCATAGTCATGTCTTCAGTCTGACTGTAACAGAGTAATCTCCACCTGCCTGCAGTGCTGGTGGCTGAGGTAGATATAATTCTACTTCTCCTTTGAATTGGTATTCCAGGAAGCATTGCAGGGGATATATGTAAAAGATTAGCTTGAGTTAAAAATCTAATGCAGGCTGGTGCAGCGGAAGGAAATCACCTTTCTGTCTGTATCTGCTCTGTGTTATGGCTATGGGGGGGTCAACAGTTCAGAGTAAGAGCAAGAAGCAGAGGAATACTTAACCTTTGTGCTATTTTATAATAGCTTGCCTGCACTGCATGGCAAGATAATGGTCAGGTAGTCTGGTTTTGGGATCTATTATCTCTCCATCGAGAGAACGAATGTGGGAAAAATAAAAATGAAATCATTTTACGGGTACTAACCTTGGCCTTGCCGGTGCTTTGTAGAATATGGACTAGTGCACACGCCATCTCCTCTTTGTTCTTGACGCTAATCCCAGGCTCAAGCACCGAGCATAGAAGCATGTAGTTATTGGTGGTGTATTCTGCAAACTCCTTGTACATCTCCATGGGAAGGATGTTCATACTCTGATAGCGTGCCTTGATTCTAATCATTGGCCCCGATGTCTTGCCCTTAGGGGGAGTGGGCATGCTAACTGGATACCACTTCTCTACAAACTGTCGTCCGGTAACAGCTGCGACAGGGATATTGACGAGTCCAATGTAATTGTTTTTATCTTTCTTTTTCTTCTTGTCTGTGTCCTTGTAGAGGTGGGCTGTGATGCTCTTGATAGCAGGGAGGTTATTAAACTCAAAGTGCTCTCCCCAAAAGACATTGTCAGTCTTCAGCTTGCATGTGGTGCGAGCGTAGAGTGAGTCATCCAGACACAGCTCACAGAAGTATTTCTTTTTCCCTGGCAGATCCTTGGCCTCGATAATCCACAGCCTCAGCATGTTCTCCACCCGGCGGCTGTTGTCCTGGTAACAGAGAAGATGATAGGCTGGGGTTTATTGAGGTCTTTAAGAACAATTTTACCAATACCACTGAAACCTTGGAGGGGAAAAGTGTGACATCAAAATGACTACATATGCTTTTATTTAGATAACTTTCATCCAGTATCTCCTCTGAATGACAGAAACATAATTTAGTAAACAAGTAAACTAAATAAAGCAAAAAAAAAAAAAAAGAAAGAAAATCACAGAGGAAAAAACAGATAACATTCAAATTAAAGGTGTTAAATGAGAGGATGATTTGCAACAGTAGTTCAAACATTTTATGAAATCAATTCCAAACTTTCTGTTTCCGAGTCTGTGAAGTTTTGTGAAATCTCACATCTCGAAAACCCATTCTTTTGTCATCAATTGATTCTTGTTAAAAGCAGGACACATCTTTGGTCCACTAGTTTGCTTTAAAGACTACATCTGAAAATCAAGATCGAGAGAGTAAAAAAAAGAGCTGTTAAAAAATGATACTGTTCTACTGTATATACCAGGGTATGTGATCGGAGTGTGGAGCAAATGAAACACATATTAATTAATAATAAGTAAATTATCTGTATCTCTTACTCAATCCTAATATAATTTGGCTATTCCAGTGTCTGAAGTATATGTGAGGAAGAGGGGGATGATGAGAGAGCAAATTCATTTTGGGAATAAATCTGCCTCCTGTAAAAAGTCTGTAGCTGACTTTGCTCAGCCTATTTACACCACTGTAACGTTAGCAATAATGGTGTTACTTCGAGATATATCAAAATATCAATGTTTTCTCAGGTGGTATTTGGAAAGTATGAGGACCACATCATCAATATGCTCTACAGCATATTGATGATGTCAGACATAAACATGACCTTTTTCCTTTGTGCTTTATATTTTCTCTCCTTAAACTCATCCAATAACCACTGAGCCAAATAAAAGAATTAAATTAAAGAAACATACAGAAGCTAATATATCAAATATTGGATGTGTGGGTGAAGATGTTCATGTCTTACAATCACATCCAAAAACAATTTTATTAAAAAAAAAAGGGATTAGCATTAACGCAGCCCTTTAAATAACAGATTGTCCCTCCTTGACCCACAATAACCACTAAAACAAACATCTTTGCTGCCTCACTGTTCTTTTTTTGTTGCAAAGTTCCAGACTGTTCTGCTACCCCCTGAATTCCTACATTTCGCCCCCGTTTTTACAGAAAATTCAAATCTCTCTTCTGATCCAAGGCTGATTATGTCACATTCTGGCACCAAACCTCAAGACGAGGTGACTCTCTCTCCAGTTCCAGGTCTATTCTCCACAAATGCGTAGGACAAATGTCTCCTTTGAACACTGGTGGTGATATTTAATCACTTTCCTCACTTATCTCTCCAGAGAAGGCCACACATATTGCATTGCACAATTCATGTGCTGAGTCATTCAGTGCATCCTAATTGTATAAAGGATGACTCTATAATTTGAACCAACTGAATGGAAAATCAGCAATGATGTAACTGACATACATTTTTGCACAACGGTTACTTTGGCATTTGCATAATGTTTTCATAGATAGTTTGCTTTTTGTCTTAATAACACGATTGTCAACAGTGTTTATTTAAGGCACCAACTTTCTCGTACATGTATTGACACGACATTTAACTACTTAGTGTAATTTAAAGTGTCCTTAGAAATTAAACCTGGTTATGTGGATCACTTCATCCTCACATAATATTACGTATTTTACAATCAGCATCAGCGCATAGTGATAACCCCCATATTACCTATTATCATAATTAGCCATAATTATCCTCTTACACCAGAGATGAACTCTGCAGGTATAGCACTTATACCATTGTATTCCTCTTGCATTTGGCATAGATATCTGGCCAACAACTTTATTTTTCTTTTCTTTTCTTGTCCCTTGCTGTATGTGCATCCACTTTGCTTCTACCAAACTTTGACAGAAAGCAGAAAGTAGTCATAACACAAATATTGACCAAATATTGACCAAAACCATAGACTCAAACAGGTGGACATTTGTCTGTCTCCTGCATAATTCACTGCAGATGTTGTCCCTTTGGTAGCTCATACAAACTCTACAGATATACTGCACTGTATACTAATAATAATTTATATTAAAAAAATAATAATTTTCACCTTTAATCTTGATGCTTCACTTGTTTTCCATTTGCCAGATGTACAGTGCATCTTGTTACAAACTCATTACATTTTGTTCAATATCATGTTCTCTCTCTTTATCCGGTGCCAAGTCTTTGAGAAGAAGTAGCACTGGCAGAATTGGCCCAGGTAATAGCAGCAGTAGCAGGTGTGGTAGCAAGACAAGTATAACAGTGTGTATAATATCTTTGATACTTCCTTATCTATCTCCTAAAAATTTCAGTATCTGCTTCCAGTTCCTGTGTTTTCTGTGCCAGAAAAGAAACTGCTGCTTTTAATCTTTCAATATCAAAACAAAAAATTGAACAAACATGAAAAGCAAAAATAGAGATAGAAAGAGAGAGGGAGAAATAACATCTTTGCCAAAAGAGATGAAAACAAAGAGGGCTCTCATGTTACTTGGGACTTTCTTTTGCCCACAAAGTTTTATTTTCTTGAAAATGAAGCGAAGACATAGTGAGATTAGTGCTATTTTCTTGGCTTGACAAGTCTGCCACTCTCCCTCTGCCACAGCTGTGTTTGCTAAGATCACAGATGGCATCGAAGCAGGAAAGGAGGAAATCACTTTGGGAGTCTTAGGCTTTCTGCATACTGCGGGCAAATCAAAGATTTTCTCAAATCAGATGTTTTTAGGCCAATTGTTGGTTATTGCAAGAGATGCAGTCAGGTTGTGTGTTTAGACATAACAAACCTATCTCCTTCAGTGGTTTTGGTGACAATGTAGGTGTGCCCACATGGCTATCAAATAGACATGCAGGTAAAATGGAGGAGCATCATCTCATTCTCTCAAACAAATCATCCTGTCAAGTAACAAAAGTCCCTTTTCCACCAAAATTACCAGGAACTTTTATTACCAAGAACTTATTTACCCGGGTAAAGAAGTTCCTGGTAATGTGTATAGTTTGAGTTTCCACCGCACCTCAAAGTTTTGAGTGTTGTTGATGACGAACAGTCAAAACATTTAACACGCTGGCACATCGCTTGATTGTGTTTGTTTCTCAAAACATGTTTCATGTTAATAAACAAGAATAAACTATAAAACAATTACAAAATGTGAGGAGGGTGATTGTAAAGGTGCTTCAGTAAGATGGTGGGAGTGAAAATCAAAAGATTGGCTGTGAGCTGCATCAATCAGAGATGACAACAGCAGCAGTGTGTGTGTGGGGAAACCTGCTCTGTGTGCAAAGACCTTTACAACGATACATGCTTTCATGTCATTGTCTCCAAAAGTCTCTAATAACAGAAGAAAAAGACACTAGATTTGTCATTAGACGATTTTTTGAAAAAGAGATGCTTGAGGGTCTGAATATTTGGTAAATATAGCGGCAAAGTCACTACGTTCGCAACACGAAAATAGCTGTAAGATGTGTTCCATAAAGCCCCACCCCTCCAAAGTTCCTGGTAATGTGAAAAGTCCCTAGTCAAAAGTAGGCACTAAATTTACCTAGGTAAATTGTTTACCAGGGTAATAATTACCTGGGTAATTTTGATGGAAATGCGCAAAGGATTTTTAATTACCTGGGTAAAGGAATATTGCAATCTTCTGTGGTGTAGTCATGGCTGTCATGGCCTTGCTATGCAGTGACCACATTTAATATCACTGTTTTGTGTTGCATTAAGAGTGAAACAAAGCACAAAATTGAAATGTGAATTTGAACAGATGGAGAATGAGACAAATAATGATATATAAAATCTGATGTCCCGACTGGATTAAAATCTGGATATGCAAAAATCTGCATTTGTTTTTTTTCTGGCAGTCTGAACAAGGCCTTTGTTCTCAGTCCTTGGCTTCTGAGACATAGAGCGCAGGAACAGCACAGCTGGATGTAGACAAGAGGCTGTGTTGTTGTTCTTACAACACAATGTCAAAACCATATAGCTCAGTGTTTTTGTCTGCATTGCAAGGTGGGGTTTGAAATTGGGACACTTGGTACATGAGTAATTAGCACTGATTACTTCATACAGCCTCATCACTTCTATTTACATACTCACCTTGTTGGGCTGCACGGCTCTCCTCAGATTCTCCATCCATTTGTCTCTCTCGGCTGATGAGCGGCAGGAAAAGCATTTGGTTCCCGTGGAAGTGGTGACCTACCGTTGTGACAGAGAGAGAGAGAGAGAGACAACAAATGCATTAATAATCAAACCACGATGCAGAAACAAAGACTGAGAGGAAATGGTTTTACCAAAATGCATAAACACCACTTTTGTGGTGTTTACGCAGAAGCTCATTAAACACACAGACACACAACACTGAACACACAAGAAAACAGTGAAACAGTGTTATATTGAGCTGTCCTGGTCTGGTTAAACACAGGTTTTATACATAAGCAAAAAATACACAAATTCAGGGATATAATGATGACTTAGTGTTTGGGAATGACAGAATGGTGTGAATGAAAAGAAAAGAGAGGTGACTGCATGAGTGACTGGCTGATGGCTGAATGATAAAAATAAAAATGCATATACTATATGTATAAAGTGAAAACAGAGATGGTGAAACTCTAATTATATAATCAGCAGAATGATTAAGAATAGGTACCAATGTGTTACTGCTCACATATCATATGCATGTAAATTGTCGTATTTTCTATTGCAGATCACACAGCAAAGGACTCAACAAATGACTTGCTTTGTTTTCAACTGGAATGTTAGTTGGAGATTTTTTCTTTTCTTTTCCTTTTTTGATTAAAAGGCTGTATCTGAACTTTTGACTATAATTGGCCATTAGCAGAAGTGATGTGAGAGGAGCTGCTGTTTCCAGAAGTGTTGCTCTCAGCTGCTAATTCACATTCCAAGTTTCTTTTAATGATATAGTTCTCAATTTAGCATTTTATGGCAGTTGGCACCCATGATACAATACTGCCTTCTTCTCTTCTTTCCTTTGTACATCTTAGCTATGTGCCCTGAGGGGATGAAGCTCACATATTCAGTAATAACATACTCATCATAGACACATAAGGGGATACTGCTGAGAAATGTACCAATAAAACACATTTGCGACCACTATATTTATGTGTTGCATTTCTTTCATGTTTGAGTTTGACATGACAGGCTTATAATGAAATAGAATTTTAATATATAATAATACATTAATAAATTATATTTGTTTGCAGTGCATTTTCATGTTTGTTTGCATGTGATCAGAAAATGAATTTCTCCACTGTTGTACTAGGGAGAACAAATGATTAATTGATTACTCAAGAAAATTATTAGCATGAGTCAGATGATTTTTTTTTTTTTATTGTAGACCTAGTTTCTGTGGAGAAAATGCCACTTCCAGGTACAGATAAGACTGGTCTATACTCAAAATAAGTTCCTGCAGTTTTGCAGCTGGGAACAAAGCACAGCATCATAACTTTAGCTGACCCAAATCCAAAAGCAAACTAATTAAAAGTTCTCAAAGTTTTGATCTTTAGCTTCTTCTCTGTATATCAGTGTATGAAAAAAAACTTATTTAAAAAAAAACAATGGCAGCAAAACAAACTGCAAACACAGTATAATTTTCTAAAGTTGTCATGGTGAATGCGTTAGCCTATAGTTGCCCTATTACACACCTGCTGCGTGTGTCTGTCTGGGTGATTAATGCAAGTTCAATATTTACTTGGCTTTTATCACCAGCAGTTTCTGGGTGTCAAATGTGGCTCATTAGCAGGTAAATGCTCCATTTTATTCACATGCTTTTTGTTTTTTTTGCCAAAGGATACAGGACAGGTAGTACACAGTGAGGTTTTATATCTTTTCAGCTGAAGACATGACTAGAAGAACTAGGAGCCCCAAATCCAAAAGAGTAAACCTAAAACAATGACCTAAAAGCCATTGTATGTTAGTAATAGGTGACCTTTCACAAATGGTTGATCTATAGTGATTGACTTTGATTAATGTTTTTTCTGTGTAAAAAACAAAACAGAAATTATCAATAGCTATTTCTTATGAAGGGAAGAAACAAAGAAAGTTTTAATTTCTTGATCAGAAATGACACCTATCTCACACATCTGTCTTTATATCCAGAAAATGAACATGACTTTCAGGCCTTGACCAGACTTGATATTAACATCCGCCCTCAATGATACAGTCATATGCAGACAGCCTAAAATGGGTCTCCTGAATCCTTCTCCTATGACTAAACATAACTTTAACTGTTATCCAAATACACACTGATGTTATGACTGTTTAATGAATATAACTGTACAGATGTCAATTTGTATGTCATGTGTCAGTATGTGATCAGTGTTAATATGGTAGCAGTGGCTGAAACTAAATGATCATATTGGTGATGATTAGTGTAAAAAAAAATAAGAAACTGCCACAGATCAGATGAAGTCAGCTGAAAATGGATTGGATTCATGCTGCTGAGTAATGTGGTCACATAGTTTATCTGAGAATGCATTCAGGATGGACTGGGAGCATTCACGCTTGTACTTAGTGTAATCTGTCCATGATTGCACTGCTCAGGATGGATGATAATACCATCTCTGAATGGGGTCATAGTCATGGAACTAATGGTGTTGGAAATAGCTCTACAGCTCTATAGCTCTAAAGCAACATCAAATGTATATCTGTGTGTAATGCCTGCGTTTGTGTTTGTATGTACAGTTTATGCATGCCCCCTCACCCCCGACCTCACCTCAAAGCAGTAGTCCTGCCCGAGGATGCTGCTGTGAACAGGCTTGATGATAACCTCGTCTTCCATACTTAGATCCAGGGCTTCCACAGCGCTACTGGGGCTGAGCAGTGACTCATGGGAGCGAGACTCCTTCAGCCTTGGCATCAGATGAGATCTAAGAGAGGAGAAGAAGAGGCAGAGAACTGAGTCACCCTGCTATGTCTGAGTACAGGATGTGTGTGTGTGTTCTTGTACTTGCTGCAGGATGAGGACCAAAATTTGTATAATTCCTACAAAGTGAGGCCATTTTGACAAAGTGAGGACATTTTGTCTGGTCCTCACTTCTTTTCACCCCTTAAAATGGCTTTTTCAAGGTCAAGACTTGGTTTTAGTGTTAGGGTTAGAATTGGGCTTAGGTTAGGGTTAGGCATCTAGTTCTGATGATTAAGGTTAGGATAAGGGGCTAGAGAATGTATGATGTCTATGAGGGTCCTCACTCTGATAGAAGCCCAAACATGTGTGTGTGCTTGTGTGTGTGTGTGTGAGAGAGAGAGAGAGAGAGAGAGAGAGAGAGAGAGAGAGCATATGCAATGCACATACTGTCGAACATTCATGGTGAGTGTGAATGAAGAGAGTGCAAGGGTGATGACAGGATGATGCTCCACTTGCCTCAAAGTCACACACTACAGTTTATCAACACTTGTTCATTACGCCTGTAATGATTTTGAAACATCTATATACGAATGTCCACAATCTTGTGTCATAACACAGAATGGAGGAGATGTGTACTTTAATATGTACTGTAATATGCCATATCACATTCTTCATGTTATTACATTATAACACATGCACTTCATTCAAATATTTGGACAAACGGCATAATCTCTGTATAAATTACAGGCAAATATACATTATTTGGTCATGCAGTCATGAGTGATCATGACTCCAGCTAGATCACTGTAGATAACAAGGCTGAGATTGCAGACCCTCCAGCAAGGCTGAAAATATCTAACTGCAATATTCCTCACAGATATTGCGATTTGTTGAAAGTCGAGATTCAGTTTAATAGTCACTGTGTAATAGATATAAAACATGATAAAGCAGTAAAACATGACAATAAAAATACTGATGACTCAATAGTATGTTCTAATAAAAGGATGAGAACTAATTTGTTTCTAACATGTTTGTATCACATTTTAACTTTCATAGCAAGAAGAAAAATCCAAAAATATAAATAAATTGCACTATTTGCAATTTGCTATCTACATTTTTTTTTCAAATGGTTATTTGAAAATGATTAATTGTTGTGCCCTACCCTCCAGGCAATGGGTGAAAATTGGATCCCCACATCTAAAAAACATTAATTGAGATTTTCTGAACTTGTGCTCAACTATCAAGTGCTGAACAATTCAAGTCCATGAGCCAACTTATAAGATTGCTTGCTAATGGATGCTGTATGCTTTGTCATTTACAACTCAAATCATCAATGAATGGATGAAAAAATCATGAAAGACCAAGTCAAGCTCGCTGGTGAAGTGGAGCCACTATAAATAAGCAATGATTTGCATCACCGATCATCATTAATGGTCAGACTTTCACAATTTCCATGATGTGATAATTCGTCATGGTGATGAACCTCTCCATTCATTATCAGTTTTGTGTGTCATTGTGTGTGAGAGCTTACACACTCTACATCAACAGCATTAGAGGAGACATTTGTGACACCAGCCTAGAGAGCACTTTAGAAAGCATTCAGTGTTTTCACAAAGACAGGCCCAAAGCCCTATTCTGGACCCATTCTTTAACCAAAGAATACGGGTAGACAAAGTAAAGAGCTTTCTGCTGTTTGCTGTTTGATGTCGCCCTACTTTCTGTGTTTTTAGAAGAGTTAGAGAGTAACTGTCACCAGGAACGAGTAAATATGTCTCCATGAGGTGTTTATATGCCAGAGATGCACATTATACAGCTTAATCTTAGACCAAATTAAGCTCTGTGTTCACTTAATTATAACAAACTTTACTGAGCCTTGCATAAAAAAATTGATGTAACCTTTATTTATACAGGTAGTCTTATTGAGACAAGGGGTCTCATTTTCAAGAGAGCCCTGTTTCCGACAAACATACTATATAACAAACAACAATTAGTTATGGACAGACAGAAAAACAGGAATACAGTAAAATCAAAGTGCCAAGCGGCGCAGATTAAAATGCAAGCTTTCAGAAAGTGCCATTAAAGATTGTTTGAAGTCCCCCAATGGAATTAAACTGGACAACATCAGATCCTGTTGTGGAGTGTTCCAGGTTGAAGGGGCAGAGTAAGAAAATACCTTTTTTGCCAAGCTCTGTGCATACTAAAGAACGGAAGAAAGAAGAAAGGTAATAAAGGCCTGGGAGCATAGACTGTGACTGCACTGTCTGGGTGACCTGTAGGAGGAGATGTACTGTATGAGGACAGCAGTCCAAGGATTGATATGTAGATGAAATTGTACCAATGCAAACGTCTACGTGTGGATAATGACACAATTGAGGCTCAGTGCATGAGAATTAGTGACTTCTAATGGTGTGATTCCAGACTGCAACAAAAAGATCATCTCTGTCCACCCCTGCTTTCCCCTTGCATGCCAGGGAACTATGCCGGCTTTTGCATACCAGAAAGGATGTTGCTCGTCTTTGTTTGCTTTCATTTCAAAACACTGGTTTGTATGTTTGGGCTGCTAAAGCAACAAGACAGTCTGACACCCAGACACTGGCAGGATGAGGAGGACACAGGGTCAATTGCTGGTGTAATGGGGGGAGAATTTACTTTCAATAATGCCTTCAGTAGAGTGCTTACACTGCTAATCTCATGCATGCGTGTGAGCCTCTGTGTGTGTATGTAACCATACATCTCTGCTGTGGTACTGAGGGAGAGCAATCCAGGACAAAATACAGCAGCCATAATCACAGATTAGTAACCACATGCAGCCCTTGGAGTAGTCAGCCAAGCTTTTTGTCAAACCACTATCTATTGTCAAATATTTATAATCATATGATCCCATTTCTCTCTCTCTCTCTCTCTCTCTCTCTCTCTTTCTCACTCTCTGTGTCATGCACATTTCTTATGCAAATACATGTGAAAAACACAACGTATAGTGTAAGAGAATCCAGTTTTAAGAGCTCATGTGCATTTTCCACAGCTGCAGTGGAAATATGTTTGCACCTGGCTCTGTTTTGTGATTGGCTGACTGGGTACTGGGCAGAAGAGAGAGCAAGTCAAATAAGCACAGAGAAGGGAAAAGAGTTCTTTTTTAATAGTTGTGTATTTTGTTAGAGACAGGAAGGGATGAAAACTTTATGTTCATCATCTCAGGATGATGTTTAGAATTTGGAACCAGTACTATAAAATATGTTACATACACTAATATTTCTACTATTTAGCCACATTTAGCTGCAGCTCCTGGGGAGTATGAAAGCTTTATTCCTGTAAAAAGTGTAATATTCTGCAAACTGTGAGGAGAAATTGTTGTGGAGGGAGGATCACATGTTCAGAAATGAACACAATTTATTTTTCTTAGTTTTCTCAGCATATCATATTCTCAGAACATCAGTGTCAGTGGAAATGGTGGGAGTATGAATAGATGAATAATAATGCTGGCTTTCATCTGTATGCCACTGTATTATGTTGTAGTGTAACGTGTAATTTACAGCCTATCATGGACCGCTTACTAGTAATGACAATGAAATCTACCACTCCGCCACTGTTTCAGCCACTTTGATACACTGTTCGTGTCATCTTGAGCAAATAATTTCAGCAATATAAGCTGGGACTTCTGTCCTTGTCTTCTTTGGTCCCCCTCCCCCAGCATCATTTATTCTCAGCTACTGTCCTTCGTCCTTGACAGACCTCCAATACTAAGCCTCCTCCTCCTCCTCCTCCTCCCTCCTCGTTCTGTTATTCAGTGTTTACCTGAACTGGGGGAGTGAGTTTATGTAAGGCGGATTCCTTGGTACACAACTTTCCATTATACCATCTTCCATCACAGTTATTTCCATCTGTTTACTTGTGTTTATCTCCCTTATCCTCTCCTGGATACCAATCAATCTGTCTCGCTCTGTCCTCTGGGCTCAATTCTGACAATATTTTGGATGGTATGTAAGAGAAACACTGGTCTCCGATAGTTCGGAAACTTTTCCCACACAGACTGAATGATGTAAAGACCAATAGAAAAATACAATGAGAAGGTCAAGTCATAAACACCAGCTCTGTAATGTTGTTGAAAAGAGCACTGATAATAGGTATAATATCCATAATTAGTTTGACTCATAAAGAGATTAAATTGATTAGTATAAGAGTACAACTAAAATGGTATAAATATTTTTTTTAAATATGAAAACATTGTTTTCACTCAAATGTTGCACAAGCTTCAAGCAAAACAAACTGTGAATTGGTGCAGGCTTAAAGAGATATATGATTTTAATGAATACAATGATTACCCAGTTGCACTGTTCAAATCTGTACATGTGTTTGGGTTTCCTGTATGCTCCGCAGTCACAGTGTCAATCAATGACAACAATGCTTTGTGTGTGTTTAGAGGCAAATAGCCGCATAGTTTCTGATATGACAATGTCATTTATGGTGCTTGGCCACATATTGGACATACTGAAGTAACAAACCTGACTTGAAAATCTGAACTGGCGTTAGGATTTCTGTGTCCACATAGCCCTAAAGCAGGGGTGTCAAACATGCGCCCGTGGGCCAGAACCGGCCCGCCAAATGGTCCAATCCGGCCCACATAATGAATTTGTGAAAGTTTCACTTAATGATTAGAATCTAATCAGTATGTGGAAAAACTATATTTTTATGTTCCTTTGTAGATCCACTGTGATCTGTCAGTTTTAATGTATGTGTAAATAGTAAACGTAGGTATAATATTACACCTATTTTTCTCAAGAAATTTCAGGTTGTTCATAATATGTTTTGTAAAAAGATACTTCATTAAATGCAAAACATGCATTGTTCACCAATATTATTACCAGCCTTCTGGTCTGTTAATATATGAAGCTCTATTTTAAATCCTGTTTATGTCTGCCTTAAAACTGTGTATTTACCTCCTGTGATATTTCTTGAAAAATTGTAAAAAAAAAAACCACTTTCTTAGAAAAACTTGAATAAAAACATAATAATACCTCCTTCACCTCTGACTTTGAAACACTGAGCAGCAGCGATGGCTAAAAATGACTGTAAATGGGAACGCTATGGGCCCACCAATCTTTTAAATAAAATGGATTTTGTTCCAGTGCCAATAGTGTTGCTAAGTTGATCTTTTCGATTTTCATTCCTTGAGTACATAGTTGGTGATGTCAATGCCCATTCAATTTATAGGAATTTAGAACACTGCAGCAGGGCAACACTTATCAGTAAAGTTTGAGACCTAAATGCACTGTGGCCTGCTGAGGTTCAATGGAAACTTAGTTAAGAGTAAGCACCAGAGAGGCAGTGTAATGGATTCTGAGTGTGTCTGGGGCTGCACCCAGTGTGCTTTGTCTCTGCATCCTGTAAAGAGTTGATCTGATAGCCTGTCTGGGATCTGATATAGTCTAAAACTTTGGGCCTATAGGCGTCAGGGCACTTAGACGTCTAACACTGACTCATTGGCTGACTGGCTGCACCACAAGGGACTATATTTGTACTGATGGTTCAAAATAGGCTGAATTAATGTAGTGCGGCTCCAAATAACAGTGCTTTAAATGTCCACATCCTCCTGGGTTGCTTCAGAAATATGCAGTGTGTCACTTTAACTACATGTACAACAACAACATGCTACAGTAAATGTAGAATTCTTAATCTCCACACAACTTCTTTTTGTTACTCTTCAACTCATGCTACTGTTCAGTAATGATCGACATGTAAAATGACCCTAATGACCAGAGTTCTCTCCAGTGAGGCCCTTGTTAATGCCAGAGTTAAGAGACCTGATGTTACGTCTCCCTGTGAACAGTGGATTCACATAGCTTTTTGCTTTGCCATCCACAACCAGCATCCAACAATCAATACACCCTCCATTTGCAGACTGACACAACAATTAGTTGTAAATAATGCACTCTACCAAACACAAGCCCTGTGTGTCAACAAGGATCTATATCAACTAGTAGAGCTAGGCAAAAACATATAAACGATTAAGATTATTCACAAACTCTTGTTCCTTTAGATGGATTTATTTTATGTCACTTTACACTAAGTGTCAGCTACATAAAGATATGTAATATAGAATTGAAGGGAAAAAATTAATAAATAAGTAATGAAACATAATGAATTCAGATGCTTCCCCACAGGGCATATGGGTGCAGTGGATGGCTTGAATATGAAAATAATGTAAATCATTAGTCTGTGTCACATCTTTGTCAGAGTGATGCATAGTTTTTCTTCAGAAGTATAAATATGTGCTCTGTGGTAGCCAAACACCCTATGATACAGTTATCTCTTACACAAGCCCATCAATGAAATGATTGACATCATAGATTGTGGAAATGACATTGAACATTTTCTTAAATCACGGCAACTGCATGTACAACAAAAACACCGGTTCAACCTACATTTGATCTGGAATAAATATGTTGAGCGATAATGATGTGATGGTTTCTTCAGACCTGTGGTTACATAGTGGTTATACAAGTAACCATGTCCAGGTGAGTCTGCAAAATGTTGAAAACCAAATTTGTCCCTACAGCTGGCTTACAATGCAACGTAGGGCTAAAACCAAATAGTTCCAGCCAGCCAACAACACTGACCACTCCCCTAAACCTGAGCCACCATTCAAGCATCAAAGTAGAAAACACCCCAGTTAGGAGCATAACTCTTGCTGAGAGCACACAATCCCTCAGTAATTGTTGAAGGTTGATTATGAAACACACACACTGCAGAGACAGGCAACTGGACAAATACGCCATCATTCATGCATCAAGCCTCGCACAATAAAGTGTCCATTATTCCCACTGCTTTAGCGCTGACTCAGTGGAAAGGACCACAGGCTGCGACAAAACAACTATCTGTCACACTGCAGAGTTCTCTGTCACAGGGTGATTGCTCATTTGATCCAAGCAGATGTGGTTAATGTTTCTCAATACACTGAGTAACGAGGCTCCAACGGCTCAGAGAGAGCAAGTTAGACTCTTACTGCAGTCAGATTTATGTTCTTGTCTTGTACGTTATTCAGCAGTGCAATGACATTCGGATTTTTGGAAAATATACTGTATGTTTTCACCATGCCAGCTGTCAAATGTCATCTGCACAAAAGCACAAGAACAGCTGGGTGATCGCTGAAAGGAGAATAAAGACAGCAAATCAAACATATGGCTCACAGCAAGAGAGTGAAGGAAGAGTAGTCAAGAGGAGGTGAAAGAGAAGTGGATGATTCTGTCAGATACTACTGGTGCAGAACAGTGGATGTGTGAGTGGAACAGCTGACATGAGGCTTTGGAGCCCAAAGTCCAATCAGGACCCTTGGAAGGCCCAGTGAAGAGAACAGCAGAGCCAGCCTCATTTACTGTCAAAGGAAGACACAGAGCAGCACAGACAGAAGGATCTCTGGAGACAAACACAAAGTTTGAAATTGAAGTGAGTTGGATTCTCTTTACCAATAAACTTCACAGGAAAGTTTCTACACATCACATCTATACTGACACTCCTGATATGTCTCCTTCAGTAAATTACCCATGAGCTCCAGACTGGCTCCACCATATGGACATTAAAGCAATAACAATGACGATGAAAGGGGGGAGAAAAAGCAAAAAAAAAAAAAAAAAAAAGTACATCATCATCCAATGCATTAGTGCTTTTCAGCACCTGTGCTGGCTGACATTGTGCACTCTTTAGTCTCTTGCACTGCTGCCGGTCTAATGCACACAAGACAAAAGCATAATCTCTTTATGCTGTGAAGGGGGGAGAAGAGGAGAAAAAGAGACACTGCCCCAGGTATCACCACAGCAAGTAAGAGAGGATAAATAAACTGATGTTATAGTGTGACCAACTTTTGTTAAGAAAAAAAATGAGCTGGACTATTGAGGAGAACTTTAGCTGAAAGTCCACACAAAGATGTCCTTTTATTTCCAGGCAGGAAGAGAGCTTTTACAGACAAGAATGGGACATATGCAAACACGCACACACCCATTCTCAATAAAGACATACAGGGAGGGAGGGAGTTAGTTTTAGCATTTAGTATCTCCTATATCTTCAGCTCTACCAGGCCCCCTTTTTAAGAGTCTGCAGGGAGGCCTGACTCAGAAAACTGGAAGACACTCTTTACTGTGGGAAAAGCTGGCTGCTAACTGAGATCAGGTGGTTTGGAGAACAACTGTTGGAAGAGCTAATGCATTCAGTGAGCCAGGCTGTCTGGTAACACACACACACACACATACACACACAAGCATGCACAACTTGATTACAGTGAGAGCACAGCCTCCCTGCTAGGCTGGGAGGTAATTCAGTGAAACATCTGCTAGGACGCTCACTGTGGGGGCACCAATACGCAGCAAAGCAGAGCTGCTCTGGCGCAGGGCTGGATGAGGTTTGGCTCTGAGATCATGTGCTGAGTGATAGAGAACAGGACAGCTGCCTGTGAACTACTGGACGTATATGATCACACTAGCAGCTGCAAAGCACAACTTGTCAATTACCTGCAGTAGTCTGTGAGAACTGTTTTTGTTTTCCACATTGGTGTCATGAGAATATTATTCAGATTTTTCTGTCATGCTCTGCAGGATGTAACGCATGTATTTCTTCTTTACTTATTTTTCTTCCCAGGATAGTTTTAACGGCCAATGGTCACTAGAGTAAATGTCGCTTCGCCTAAAATTACACATCTTTGAAACTTATACATCGAAATTAATTCCTGCATCACCCGAGTGGGACAAGTGACATCACAGATGTGCGTAGAAACAAACAATAACAACAATGGAATAGAAATGAAAGACAACTTTAAATTTATTTCTATTTTCTATCTGTTACTTTGGTCCCTCATTCTCGACTCAACAGGAACTGAACAATTTTGAGTTGCTGATAAAATATACAAAGGTGATATATAAAATGCTGAGTACTGTCCCAAGTTGTAAAAAGGAAGGTTTGCCAAAAACATTCATTGCTAACAGCAGAAAGATGAATGCGTGTCTTACTGTTAATGGAACGTTGAACCTAGATTTTGCACAGCTGCCAAAAAGGAAAGTAAAAAGAAGGAAAAGAATTAAGCATGTTTAGCCCAATCTTAGTGATAAAAACTGAAGGGAATCACAGGGTACCATATGATACGATCCAAAATACATGGTTCATGATACCAAGTGTTGCGATATGACTCTGTGATAATCAATTCATTGCAAGAAAGTCATATAGTGATACATCACAATATCATGAAACAATGTCCGCAAAAAGTTGAAAGTGCAGGATTTCTTTATGTATTCACAAAATTAAGAACAAGGTTCATAAAGTCTATGTCAAACGTGGATGGTACCGTTCTCTGCCATTATCGTTCTGTAAACTCTCTCTTCTTTAGCCAGGTAACTTCCTCCCAAGTTTCCCTCATTCATTTGAGCAGCATCGCAATGAGGAGACATCAAGCAGCAATGCCAACTATGCAACTGGCAATGGCAACTAAAACTGGCAAGAAATATTTACTTAAGAGCACCTTAATTTATTAATTGAAATATAGCTTTTTGCCTGGGCTGTTCGATTTTTGTATTGAATGAGGAAGGATGACGATATATCACCAAATTGATATTCTGACCCACCCTAAGTAGCGACCCAGGTGCACTGCAGAGTCATTTGTGTTGGAAGTGAACCATGGCATGACAATTAACATTCCCAGTGTAAAAAAAAACAGTTTTTAACAATTGCAAACCCACTCGGGCTGGGTGTAATTTCTATGCATAACAAGATAATAAAAGAAATCTATCAACATTTTTAAGAAAGAAAGAAAATCTATGGTATGTGTAAGTTTAAGGGTTTGTGGGTGTTGTCCACAGCTTCATTCACAGTCCAAATAGGTCAACCGACACATTGTACTGAGTGAAATAATAGTGAGGTCAAATGTCGCACTAATGAGTGACTCCTTAAATAGCACCTAAGTTCAAAGGGCAGAGGTCAAATGTCATACTAATGATTGATGGCCTGCTGGGAATTTACCAATGTAGTGATTGTTGTATTGATTTAAACAATGTGATTTATGTGACATGTGGAAATAAAACACAGTGAATGAATATGGATTTACTAAAATTCAATACATGCTGTTTTAGTCACACAGCCTAGTCCACTCTACTGCCTCGTGACTCTAAGACACTGATATTACTTGATGAGTAAAACACACACACACATTCTTGTATATCTATCCATTTTAAGACTCACATTGACTTCCATTCATTTGGACAGCCTACCCCAAGGCCTCATCTCTAACCTTTACCATAACCCTATACTGAACCTAACCACAATTCAAATGTTATCCCCAAACTCAACCACTTCTTCAGATATGAGGTTCTGTCATATTAGGATCAGGTTTTGGTCACCATGAAGACTACGGGTCAGTAAAGGTCAGTGTTTATGCCAAAAAGGGTCCCAAATAGGTAACAAATACAACACACACACACCACAAATATACAACAAACTAATTTGTCTGAGAAGTCCTTTTTTGTTTATCATCATTATTGTTATTATCACTTTATATCAACGCTTGTGTTACAGTTTGTGCTTTGGTTCAATAGGTGCATGTTTAAAATAATGAATATATGTATGCAAGTGGATACATAAAATGTTTCTAATAAAAATATTACTTAAAAAATAGAAATGAATGAGAAAATCTTTAGAGTGTTGTTCTTTCGCTGTTCCATCTTATGGCATGTTTTACCTAAACTGTTAATAACATGAGTGGAGGCAATGGTGAAGTCAAGGGTCAAATAACGATTATTCCATCAGTAAGCTAAGTGAAATATCCCAAAAATCAATATGATGTACTTTACTTTTAATACTTTTACTCTATTGATTTGTGCTGATAATTACATATTATGCATTATTTGAATGTGTGCCTCAAAATACATAAAAGCAAAAATGAATGCTGAACAACATTCGAAAATATGAATAAGTGAGGGTCAATATGTTAACATATATCTATCCCGCTGTGACAAGTATACAGAGCACAAAAATATATTTCTGCATTCATCCAAGTGGTGGGGAAATAAATGAGCCCTGAATGAATCACAGACCTGATCTGTGTGTTTTTGATAATTATAGGTGCTTTTACACAAACCAGCCAACTCAGTGCACTTTAAAAGTGCCGACAAATAACACTGACAGATCAGGGCTGAGTCATTATTTTTGATGTAAACAGCACTGAAATTAAAACTTTACTTTTCACTTTGTAATTAAGGATAACTATACTACTTAACACACATATTAATTCTGCAGTAAAATACCAAAATAATTGGACTGAAGACAGAAGTAAAGATTAAATTGTTATCACCATACATAAGTATTAAAACTGGCTGGTGATGCACAATTAATTGACTTATCTTGTGGCTTCAGGCCATCCGGCTTTCTTTCCTGTTGAATCCGGAAGCGTTATGAGGTGTCAGAGGGGTTTGTCCTTTATTGAGTTTGGTAGAGAAATAAAGGAAAAAAATGTTCCACTGCAAAAAAGCTCTTAATAAATTAACTTGCTACAAAATTAAGCCACAACTACATCTTTACTTTGAGTCAGGCTCATTTCCTTAGTGCTTACTAACCATTATCGATGCCATTTAATCAGATGGACTATGTAAATGTATGTGTGCAACTGTGCATTGACCACAAACCTACAGAGCAATAACAATAGACTATGAGTAGCAAGACAGTCACATATCAGTGGGTATGACTCAGACCATGTGGTCGAGACTTGGGCTCACCAAGGTCATGGAAATGGTGTGTGCAGCTGTGCTAATGTGCTGAAGTTCCTGTGTGTAATGTTGTATTCATGTAGTGCCAGTCTGTGTGTTTGCAAGACAGACACAAATGACAAACAAGCTTTTTATCTTGCATGTGCGCTTCAAGCACTGAAAGCATGTGCAAAAGAGTAAAAGAGATGAGGAAGTGTGTTTTTCACTTGTTGACCTGAATATTCAAACATCCCTGTGGCATTGGACAAAGAAACAGGCAAACGCTCAAGTTCACTAGAAAAACAGAGGAAAGAGACATTCCTCCCACGCAAACATGGCATTTCTGTCGCATTTCTGCTAATATCACATTTGAACAGGTGAGGCAGCTTCAGCATGTAATTGCTTCTAAATTGCAGAGCGTGCTGTCAATGCAGAGATCTTATTTACACTCTCAAACCACACATTGCCTTTGGCAGTGAATAGTTTTCATCTTCAAGTCTGAACGTATCCTAGTTTCCCCCAAGCATGTCCTCTCTCAGCTATTCAGCTGTGCTGCACTTTATCTGTTTTCAACTAGCTCTCCAGCATTTCCTTTACATTTAAACCTCATATAGAAAGTGCTTTATGGCATTAATGTAGCTGAAAATAACCAGATAAAACTCACAATCTACTGCCCTGAGTGAACTGTAGGTAGATGCAGGGAGCAGAGTTTTTGTTAAACCAAAAAATGCAGCTGTGCTGTAGCCATCCAAGCACACCCATGAATAAAGTATTAAAGCAAAAAGACACCTACGATCTACTGAATATGTGAAACATGGTCCAGCAGAACCTCGCTGAGCTGGATCGCTGGAGTGCACAGCTTCCCTTTCAGTCACATTCCTCACGAGAAGCTGTTCTCAGTGTTTTCCTGACTATTTCTGAATTGCTGGGAACGTGGCTGGAGCCTCTGCCCTCAAAGCTACACCATACCACTCCCAAAGGATGCCTATAACACACCCCTTTCCACATCCCATTTAAAAAGACAGCGCTTATTTATCTAGGCCAAGCCTGCCCATAGTCCAGTGTAACATTGTATTATGATGGGTAAAGCATACTGTGACATGGATCCTTAGAGGCAAGACTTTAAAGAATACTACAGTGTCAAACTAATATTGACGCTGAATAACATGTACTTTAAAAATAGAGCTATAGCTATTTTTTTGTAAAGGTAGGTTCCTCATCACTGAACTACTGCGCAGTGTCACAGAAGTATTTGGAAAGTAATAACCTAAAATGTGTATTACCTATAAAAATATTACCAAAATAGTCACTCTTTATTTAGGGTACAATAAACAGTGATGGACGTCACCATTTCTGCTATAAAGCGAGTGGCAAGATTAAACCCCCACAAAAAAACCCTTCAAAACAGGGGAAATTATGACAGTACAGTACCCACTGAGAAATGAAGCAAAACTTTATATTTTATTCTAGCTGAAGTCATTCTCTACACACATCAGCAGATCTGTCTCCCCTGCTTTTTCTCACACTGATGTAGACCCAAAATTGGCAGCCAGGAAGTCAGCTTGCCTCCCCCTCCTCCTCCCTACCCATTTCCCTAAAGCAAGAAACAATAGCTAAGCCTTCAGCACCATGCTCTGTGGGAAAATCCTGGGTCCTTGGCCAGAGAGAGAAAGAGAGAGAGAGAGAGGGGACTCCAAGAAAAGGCAGGAAAAAAAGAAAAGAGGGGAGAGGAAGTGAAGGAGAAGAGGAGAAAAATGAGAACATCTAGGTTTAGGGAGGAGATTCACTGCCAGATGTATTGTACATGGTTGTTTTCACATAGCTGGCAACCCACTGAGCAAAGACTGATGTCACAGCTGAGATATGCTGTTAAAAGATGCTTCAATTAAAAGTGACGTTTGAGCTTCATAAAATAAGCCAAAGACCCAGAAATGCCAGTCATCTGTTAAATACTTAGAAATGGGTCCAGTATAGCCTGGAACAGTTCCACTATTTATATATTAAAAGCACTTTTTAACTGAAAAGAGAATTTGTCAGCTCAATCACTCAACAGTCTGCAGAAATTACAGGCATCATTATTAAAAAAAGACTTCAGTGGAACTCTATATAAGTCTGTAGTGACCAGCTACTCTAACAAGGTGAGGCACTGTAAAACCATACAGAGGAAAGGACTTTGGACCCAATTGTAGGCGGACAGGTTGTGCTGCTCCAAAACAATTCAAATATCATTTGGGAGGTGAAACTGGAGGAGGTTTAATGTACTTCGTACCTCCAAATGCAATGGATTAGAGTTGCTTGCTCTTATCATAAGTAAACAGACCTGCATGCCTTGCAGTTAGGAAGAATGGCTGGGTAAAGGTTAACTACAGACCCAAGGCAAAGCTGGGAGACTAAACACTCATGGGGATTTCCTCATTCCTCTGGTCCAGGACATGATAATATCATACTTCACAAGGGTTGTTTAGAGTGTAGCTGTTCCCACATATGGGACAAGGAAAGGCTTTTCTATCTATGGAAGTGTGTTTGTAATCAGCATAGTTAAAGAGGAATGCCAAATGAAATCTGTATTATTTTTAGGGAGCTGCATTTGGAACAATGGTCCTCTATGTACTCAGCGAATCATGTGGTCCCATTTACAAAGTCGCTTACACTGTCACGTGTCTATGTATGTACGTTTTTTTTCAGAGAAGCTTTCGTTGGGGGGAAAAAAAGAAAAAAAGTTTCTTGTATTAAATGTGATTTTGTAAGAAAGAATCATATCAAATACAGCCAAAGAGTGTGTGGGTGGGTATGTGCGAGGTCAAGAGCCAAGTGTACAACAACAGACAGCAACAGGACAGGATTGTGAGAGAGGGTGGTATCTGTTTGTCTGAGTGCAGTCCCACACTCCCTCTGACAAGCTATTCCCCTGCTAAGTACTAACTCGTTTTAGTAAAGCACCACTTGCTTGCACAGAGGTAAAAGAAAAAAGGAGGGAGGTGGAGAGGAAAATAATCGGTGGATACAGTTCTACATTCCAGGCAAGCTTCCACAAGTCTACCACTCAGAGCAGGTGGGTGGTGGACACAGAGACGGTAAGACATGTTGGACAAGCAGAGGTATACAGAGGGCAATGAAGGCACGAGGCACTGACGAAACCCGGGGAGAAGAGTAAATTGAACTTGTTTCAACACTCAGATGACTCATGTGGTGAAATTACTAATGATTCTACAATGAGGATTAAAATTCCTGATGACAGTGCACTGAAACTGGGTTGTATGTGAGGTTTCACTGTTACCATCTGTACATTTTAAAAGCATAAGGATGACATTTCCCTAAAACAAACAAACAAACAAAAAAAAAACATAACATAATACTATATTACTGACTAATATATATTATTATGCTACTTATAGGGTCAGTGACAAGTAGTGTTGGGGATTACAATTACAAAAGTTCTAAATGTTTGAAAAAATTGATTGTACATTTTGAGTGCATTTACAAACATAATATAGCAATATTATCTGAGTGATATTTAATAAGTAACTTTTTACACTTCCTGAGCAACTTTAATAATAATACAATACACTATAATAGAAATGCAGCTTACTTCTCCTCAGGGAGCAAGTGCAGATAGAAAAGTGAGAGGAAATGATGGAGGCATCCATGATCCTTCCCTTTATCACTTCACTCATCCCCCTATAGCTCGCCTTCCTTTTTATTTATAAGGCACATCAGATATAAAGAGACGGAGCACTGACATCAGCTCTTCTGTTTTGTTTGCGTATAAGAAAAACACACATAAAGACAGATAATAAAAAAGAGTCGAAAGGACAGAAAGAGACGTATACGGATAGTTGAGAGCGCTCTCCTCCTGCCGTTCCTATTGAATCTGTGCAACAGCCTTCAGGGCATGAGAGAACTAACAACTTTGCCCCATCACGAACATATGCTTCCTCTTTCATCCTCTCCCAAGAAGGGTACATGGGAGATCTAGAATAGCTTTTGCTGAATGTCTTTGACAGACTCTACTTTAAACCCCTTTCATTCACAACGGGAAGTTAGACTGAAGACGAAAGACTAACCACCAGTTTGCTGATACGCATACTGAATTTTAGAGCACTAAACTCACTGAATACAAGCCCCTAAAAGGGGATTAGTGATTTTAATATAAGGCCCTCTTTTTTACCTGTCATTTAAGGAACTACATCTCAAATTGGCCCCTAAATTCTCTTTAAATGGATAATTCAATAGAAGCCTATTTGGCTTTTACAGAATGTCCACAATCTCCGATTAAGTAAAGTTGTTTGTGGATTCAATGTTGACATTAGTTCCCCACTTTAAAAATAATTGTATATAAAAGCAGGAAGTAGAGGGACAATTAATGTGAAACAAAAAGCACTAGCCAGTGAAAATAATCTATACTGAAAGTGCTTTAAAAGAAATGTAATAGAGCAGTGCTTCCCAAAGTGTGGGCCTTGGAAGTGTTTCAGGGTTAAGATTAAAATATAATAAAATGTGTCAAAAAAAACATCATCTCTCAATTTGTTATTCATATATAAATGATATACAGCTTCTAAGTCAAACTATGATTAAAATTATTTTTGATAAGATTAGACCATGATTATTTAGTGTATACCAAGTATACATTTTTTGGCATATAATTCTGTAACAGATGTCACAAATTAACATAAAACAGCATGTGGAATAGCATTAAAAAAAAAAAAAAAAGTCAATGTACATTTCAGTCCATTAGATGGTGCCAAGTGCTCACTAGATCCGCTGTATGAGTATATCGCAATCTATGATTTTGCAAATACTCAATGTGATTATATCGTATCATGGCTAAAACATTGTGTGAATGATGTATTGTCGTATCTCTAGCGATTCCCAACCTTTTTTTTTGTTTTTGCCACAGACCAAAAAAAAGTTATCATGCTGTGCTTCATCCCTCTGTACAAATCTGAGTGGTACAGACCTTTTGACCCCTACTCGAGTGGCCCCCGGGTGTGGCAATGGGTCGCCCTCTCATGTGCCTGATCAAATCCTCTGCTCCACTTCATCAGCTCTCAGCAAATCAATGGACATCGCCGAGATTATCTTTGACAGAGTAATTACACAGAGACCGAACACTGAAGAGTATGGTGTGGAGAGATGGTCCTGAGTGGTGGAGAGGCACTGTGCAAGGCTCTGCGTTTGTTCACTGATCATATCAAGACATTAATTATGATATATTGTATGTATATTTAAAGTCACGAAGCAGCAGTACATATTTCTTTAGTTCCTAACTACAGCGACCTGAACATTACATAAGAGATCAAGGCATACAGAATAAACTAGTCTACAAAATAATATTTCATTCTAAGGATTTTTTTTTTCTTCTTTTTTGCAGGATAACACAAAAATGTTAAAAGTTGATTAGCAACATGAAAAACAAAGACAGCCTACTTAACCAACCCACTGGAAATAGATGGCAAAGTCACCAGAAGGACACACAATAAATGATGCTGTGTATCTTTGCATTAAATCAGACAACTTGAAAATGTTTATTTTGTTTTTCAAATGTTTTTATAGCAAGTTTCCCTTCTATATGCACCGATATAAAGATTTGTGTTCAAATTGTATTCTATTCTTTTCTACTGTTGTCACTTTTGCGGTATCTAAAATGTCATGGGGTGAAAATTCTGCAAATTCGAGTATTGTGACAACCCTATTTCACTTTATTTTCTTCCACTTTTCTAACTCTGCCTGTAATATCTTTATCCCACATTCGCACTCACAGTCTCTTCCTTTTACTCCATTGCATATTTTAGACTAAAACTGCCTCACACCTCTATTTCTCACTCTGCCATCCCCCTTGCCTAGGTTTCAAACAAGCTTTGAATTGTTGTGACAAAAAAAACACAGATCCACATACTAACACACAGTATGTGCACATGGATTAATATGCAGGGAAACAATCACTCATGCATGCAAGCAGACACAGTACCCCAGGCAGGGGAAAAAAAGGAACCACACTGTTAGTGCATACAAACACAGACTGGCACAAATGCCTCTAGTATAATAGCATAATCTGCAGATGTCAAGCAAGGTTTTGTTGCGGAGGGCTCGAAAGCATCCTGCAATCAGGGGGACCACCAGCTGAGCTCCCACACTGAAACATATCAGCAGCATATTGTAGTAAAGCTGACCATCAGACTATAATTTATGGGTTTACTAAACCAAAAACCGCTTTCTCCTCATGAAGCCACCTCTGAGAGAAAATGAATGTTGGGTTAAATGCTGTGCTCCAGTGAAAACTGTTGAACAAAAGTCACACAATATAGCATGAACATGTTACCAGCATGACTGTAGTGTTTTAATTGTCTTCTCATTAAGACAAATTAAGATGGAATAACTGAAAAGGAATACTTTGTGACCAAATTGTTATGTTCCATCAGCAATATAAAGTTCCACTGTATTCTATTTTATTACCAATTATTCTGACTAATTTCATGCAGGTATACTTTACACCAATTGGATTTTTACACTGAACATTTGTAATACTGATACTGAAAAAATATCAAAATATATAATACATTTTTATTATATTGTGATAATGTATCACAATATACTGTATAATGGTATTGAATTATTCCCCAGCCCTATATTGCAACTGTGAAACTACATACCATGCATTAAGTAGATTGTGGATATTAGTGAAAACATATCAGCAAAATGTTAACACGTGTGTGGAGCACAGGCTAACCTTTGTCTTTCTTCTAAGAGAAGTCTAAATATTGGAGTGAAACAGATAAATATTTATTTCCCAAAGGATAAATGAAACAATGCTAAACAACCAAGAGAAGCCTTTCTGCTCATGCTGTTGTTCACTGAGACTCTCTGTCCCATGGACACACACCTATCTTTAAACTGATGCCGCCTTGGATAGAAGATGCCAGCCAAAATCAGTGACTGACCTCACAGCATAACCTCAGTCATCTGATTTGTGTTAGCTGGCTGCCCTCTGTCACACAGGCCATTTAGGGTATGATCAACTCTGATAATCATGACCCATCCTCTTTATTGTCATTTTTTCAGGTATTACATGTACATAAATTCATAAATCACACATAGTAAAAAAACTATATTCTGAATGGAAGCCCTTTGGGAGTTAAAAGCAATTAAAGAATAATGACTGAGCATCCTGAAAGTACGCAGAATGGAGCAGTGTGCCTGTGCTCAGCAGAACAACCTCTCTCACATTGCTACTGACAGAGGGAAAGTAAAGGCAGACGATGAAGGCACAGCTGGAATACAAACAGCACAAGTCGAAGGCGCATAGTCTCAATGAAGCATCCTCCACACACGCACATCTCTATTTGTGGCACTGGCTATGCATTCACAATAAAAATAATCTCTCTCTGCACGGACCCAAGGAGCCGCACACACACACAAAGGATGGCGAGTGACATGTGGAAAGCAGGATAACACTCACCAGCCATTGTAAGAATTCCACAGAACAATCAGAGTCGTGTGGAGAGAGAGGAACCAAGGCTGAGCCAGAACAGAGGGCAGAGGGGGAAAAAAACAACAAAAAAAATAGAGAGGCAGGGATGGATGAGGGCAGAGGCGATTTCAAAGCTCCACTTCCACCCCCTCCTGCTACTGCTGCTGCTGCTGCTGCTGCTGCAGACTGCCGCTTTGCCTCTTCTCTTCCTGACTTGTGGTTCTCTTCCTCCTCCTCCTCACTGACTCCTTCTCTTTCAAGGCAAGGGGAGGAGAATGAGCACTATAATACTCTCTCGCTCTCTCTCTCTGGCTGGTCCCTCTCCTCCTTCCTTTCTCCGACCCTCTCCCACACACCCTGAACAGAGCATGCCCTACTTCCTGTGTTGTCACTGACACAGGACTCTCTCTCTCTTTCCTTCCCCTCTCTTGTTTCATTTACTCTGAATGAATGAATTTAAGTGAACTGCAAAACCTGACTCTGATTTAAGAATGATGAACATGTGTCCCATTTTCTCACTTGCTGTCTCTCCTCCTCTCATAATAACTTCAGCAAAACCCCTCCCTCTCACTGTCAATGATTGACTCCACCTCCCATCTCTGTTTTCCGCTTTGGGAGGAGCCTACATATGGTGAGCAGGGGGGATCACATGTATAATGTGTGCAGAGTAGCCTGGCTTGGCCCTGTCTTTCCCTGCCTCTTGTGTTGCTCCAGTGGGAGTATGTGCTCTTTGTCCAGTCAATTCTGGTGTGAGGCGTTCAGCCACTGTTGCTGCTTCTGTTTCCACCATTGCTGTCAAGTTGGGGCATGGACTGAGGTACCAGACCCAAGCTTGGTGAACTCAGTCCAGGTCATGCTGAGCTCAGCTTTGGCAAAGTGACTTGGCCAGTGGGGCCAGCCAAAGGGTTGCTAGTAGCAAGACAGGAATGTGGGTGGGAGGGCTTTGCCATGCTCAATTTAAGCCAGAATTGGTAGGCTGACAGTGGAGGTAGGGGTGAGTTTGAGGTTATTCCTAGAGATCACACACAGCCAAAGCTGCCACTGAGGGTGATAAAAGACCAGGCAGGACACACATGATAAGGCAGAGCAGTGCAGAGCTGGAACCACAGCTAGTGCACTTCCTGCACGCCTGCAATGATGTCATCAAAAATGACATCACCCTTACCCCTCATTCTCCTTGACACACAAGCGTGCACACATACACACACTTGTAAATCAAATGACCACAGGGTGTGGGTGTGGTGGACAAATACTGAGCTCACACCCACTCTAGACAAAAGCTCACGTCATAGGAACCTGGCTGGGTTTACTAAAATACTGAAAGTAAACGCTTGTAGCTTCCCATCTGTTTCCTCCTGACACAAAAAATAAAAGGAGTTGAAACTTCACTACCAGCAATGAGCCACTACATTAAAAAAAAAAAAAAAAAAAAACTAATTATATGGGCAAATAAAATTAAGTGGAGTAAGGAAAGAGATGCTATCTCACACTATGCATTCTTACTATTTAATCTGATCTAAAGATTAACTTCATTTCCTATCTTTTTCTGTCTAAATCTACTACGGTGACCTTTGCATACCACAAAGAATGTAATTCCTCTTTGTGTATTAAGCTTTTGCTTCAAAATGCAAAACAATGCTCTGGCTAGTTTGTTCATTAGGGCTCCTGAACAAACATGGCTGCCCAGACTGATTACTTACTGGGCCTTTAAATCAGCATGATTCATGTGACATATAATACATATAACATACCCCACAATTGAGCAGGTGGGTGGGTAGGTTGTTTGCATATATTTACAACAATGGGACCAAAGCACATTGCATTATGTGGCTGTCAACATCCCCAAATACAACTCTAATATTAAAAAAGAAGTGTGAACATCAACCACAGCAGTGTGTTTCATTGCACTAGGTCGCAATTGGTTTCCAATGTTTCTAGTAACATCAAATGTCAATGTTAGTTGAAAATTCCCATTTATTCATTGAGATGTTGACAAAATATCAGCGTCAGAGAAAGACTGAAGTGATTACTGGTTCAAAAAAACTGCACAGGAATAAAAACGACTGAACTGCAACGATGTTTGTATTGTAGACAGCAGTTAATTTAATCTCAGCCTGTTGTGTGTTGTTGATCTATTATTCATTCTTACAGTGTGAACCATATCAGGTGCAATCCAGTGCAACTGGGCACCAATCAATGGTTGTGTGTTTTTTTTTGGGGGGGGGGTTGCTGTGTTTTAGTACTATGGTCCTCTATGGTCTCTCTTACTACAGAATGAAATATGCTCTAAAAGCAAAGAGTAAATGAATGTGTGACTCTATGGAGGTGAGAGAATGTGACTCCATAAATTTATTGGTGCTTGTAAAACAGCTGTGTCGGCTCAGACCTGCAGTGGCTAATACATTCACCCACAAAACAAATCTATATGAGCATAAATTCCACTGAAAAAGACATAAATTATTCACAGTCCATTCTGGTTATTTCATGTAGACGGATTTGTGTACATCATATTGGCATATGACATAAAAAAACAAAAACATGGCTAAATTAAGAATGAGTGAGTTTTTTTTTTTTTTTTTTAACCTTGTCTGCTTTTTATTCTGACGCAAACCTTGCTCACCCTCATCATTGTAATGGAAACACGTGATTCTGCTTTGGAAGACCTATTTTTTTCTTTCTTAATTCAGCTTAATGAATGCTTTATCAGGAATGCTTCTTCATTACTAGCTTACTCCCAGCAATGCCGCTGGGCTCCTGTCCATTCAAATATTTTATTTATTATTCCCTCACTACCATCCTATCAGTTTAAAATCAAGGAAGCAACTCTTTTCTGGTTCGCTTAATCCAATTAGATAAGCCTACAGCTATCCCTCTTCTCACTTCCCACACACATGAGCCAACCACTAATCACCATCCCTTTTATCAGTTGGATTAGCTGCACCTGTAACACGCCGCTTCCAGCTCCTACAGTCGATGCCAAAATTTAAACACCACTTCCATCACCTCCGCCAGCATTAATACTCCATCTACAATCAATGGGATGGGGTATGTTGTCCATTATCTACATTTTTAACAGCACAATTTTGTATTTATGAGCCTGTCTTTGGATTTAAATATCAGAAACCACATGCAAAATCATGAAGGATAATGTGGCTGCTCTATGACATCACCTTGATGAATGACCTATTGTCAAGTAGAAGCACTATGTGTAATTACAGGAGTTAAAGCTGTTTTTGTCATTTCATATACCTGTAGAAAGTTGTATATTCAAACTACCTGCAAGCATAGAATGCCACACCTGTTACACCTGTTCGACTGCTTATAAATGGAAATATTAGCCAAAGATCAGCTGAAATTCAGAATGGTTGAGAAAGATGATTTAAGTGGCTTTGAACATGACATTGGTGTTGGAGGAAGATGGACTGGTCTAAATATTTCATTAACTGCTGATCTACTAAAGTTGTTACACTCTCTAATTTTGAGGGTTGACAGCGAATGATCCAAAAAAAAAGAGAAAATATGGAATGAGCAGCAATTCTCTATGAGAACTTGGTGATGCCAGAGGTCAGAGGACAATGGTCAGACTGATACAAAAGGCAAAATTAACTCAAAATAAAAACTTGTTACAACCAAGGTATGACAAAGACAACCTCTGAATGTGCTACAACACCACTTTTATTAGGTATAATGAGGACCTAATAAGTGAGCAGTGACTGTATGTAAATATGTCTCTTTCCAAACACTTGTTAACCTAATAAAAATAAAAAATACTCAGTATAACAACATGCTCTGAATCGTCACATTGAAAAATTATTATGTTGCATATAGATAAAAATAGAGTTTTTACATTGACACCATTGCAGTACTTCTGACAAATGCACTCATTGCAAAAAATCTATCAAGACAGACATGCTCAAAACTCTTGCATACATCATAAAGAGGGGGAAAAAAAACATCATGCTTTTTCTGACAGAGAGGCCATAAGTGCAGTCTGATTGCAGGGCGCTATTTGAAGTAGTTCATTGAAGCACAACGAGAAGCTGAACATCTGACCGATACACAATCAAGCTCAGACTGACAGCCCTCAGTGAACATAGCCCTTTTTTTAAAAAAATGTTTTTGTTTCCTTTTTTTTAGAAAAAGGAGACACTTATCTGTCTGGCGCCATCCAATTTCCACCAATTCATTGTTTTTCTCTTCATTTACAATTCCCCATGTAGTAAGCAATGCAATGACAGCCATCAGTATAGAATGCAATGGCTGGCATTACACTGCAGGAATCCATCTGATTAGATTGTGACCGAGTCCAGACTGTGGCAACAAATGTTATATTATGATGCTTGTCCTGTCAATGTAAGTGACATGCAAGTGTCTCATAAACTGAAATGTTTCTTTGACTTAAGGCGATGGGTCTGATGACCTGTTCTTGTGCTTAAATGGAGAGCTATGAACACACCATAGTGCTAAAATGTTTGATCATACCTAGGTCAGACTGCACAAGAGGAGCCGTGCTGCTTTTACAATATATACAGCATAGCAGACCAATTTAATTTATCTACAGGGCATAAATCAGTACACAAAAAGAATGATGGATAACAAGTGCTATGTCCAAAATACTCAATGTTGTTCAAGCTGAAACACTCATTTAGTAATTAAAAAGTTATGAGGTTGTGCCATTGTATTTGCTTTATTCTTTATACCACTGTATGGGGGTTAGTCCAGACACACCATCATCTGGAAAAGGCTGAGTAACTGGTGGATAATGACGCACACTGCCCCAGGAAGTGACTGAACTTCATCGCTGCTGAATCACAATCTATGATCAAACCAAGGTTTCAAGGGATTTATATAGTTAAATCAAAATGAGAGACAAACCCCTGCACAGCTAAAAGGAAAAGGAAAAACAACCTATAGGTGCTGGTCAGTTGCAAGAATGATGCATGAACCCGAGGAGGCCTAAAATGAAATGTGTTCAAACAAGAATAAAACTAAGTGATCAAGTCATTTTACAGTAGTGTGCAGTGGTTTTGCCTCTCTTCGATCCTTAAATTAATATATAAATATCAAAAAAAGTAACAGCACTCAAGTGCAAATGCATGAAGTTGAAACAAATCTGTTGATGCAGTTAAAGTAGTTGATCTAAAAAGGTTTCTTTTATGCTTTGAACATTCAGTCTGACAGAATTGGCCATTCCCCATGACTGCAACATTAGAGATACATGACAAAGTGATGTCTTGTGAAGAAAGATTGTGCTCTATGTTGTATCAGGTAACAAAGCGTGACATGTAGTCAGCTAACTGCTTTATCTTTACAAGCCTGTTTTCACAAAGATTTGACTACATTATAGAGTACATTCAGTTTTACCTAAAAAAAATGAAGGCAATGATGATGCTAATGAAGCTGCAGAAATATGAGGCCATCTCTTATAGATTATCTCGATGTACTGGCAATGTAAAATAAAACCCTCCCTCCTTTAGGACAGTTCTAAACAGAGTTGAGTCACTGAACAAAATGCTCTCCTGATAAAATCTACATCTGCTTAATTCTTGTATATCTTAACAATTAAGTTTGATAATGTATCAGTTTTCTTAGTGAAAACTGGTTTTTCACCTGTAACCTTTGAGAAAATTATTGTTTAATCTTATTTTAAGCTGCCGAACTGTTGCTGCCTGATTTCAAACAGTGGAGTCAACTGATAATTTATATCTAAATTCACAGATGAAGGCAGCAGTGAACTAACAAGTCCTGTTTACTATTATGCAAAATCCCTGATTACCTCTATGGACTTTGGTGCAGGAAGTGAGCTGTTAACAAACTTATGTTTTCAACTGGAAAAGGCTGTCCGTAGACTTAATGGGGTGCTTTTGGGTTATCTGAAGTACTAGGCAGGTCAACAGAAAATGTGAAGTGAAGTTCATGTTGACAGTGTTTCTGTACCTCACAAAACTATACTTTAAGCCATTGCCTGAAGTAGTATGCAGCTCCTACCACATAAACATTTCTTAATTGGGGTCGTCTCCACTTACCTCAGAAAGGACAGTACTTATCAGTGTCATCTCTTGCTTCACTTCCCCTGAAGATTAACTTTGGCTTTGTGAATACTGCCAAGGCAAGCATTATGAATCATCACCATCAGTGGATTAGGAATAAAAGTGAATATAGAAGTACTCTTTATACTCCCTTTAAGCCAGTTCGGTTAAACTGCAGTGAAATGGAGACTATACCATATCGAATGCAAACTTGGTGAGATTTTTGCAACAAATGGGTGTTTATTAATCCATGACAGATTCCCATCAATGATTAAAAACATGCTCATAGATAGAGCAGTAAGCAGTGAAGTGGCAGGGAGACTGTCTAGTGATGTGAACGTGGTGAAAAATGAATCAAACATAGCTTGTGACTCCATTTGGTGACCAACTAGCAAAACAATAATTTGTGTGCAATGTATCAATTGTAATTATTATTATTATTTTTACTAAATCACATAATCTTTAAACATTCTTCAAGAAACCATTACTTTTTTTTAATATTTATAAAATGGCTGCATGATAAATTAATGAAAAGACTGTGACTGGGGTAGATTAAAGAGAGGAATGAATGAATAAATGAGTGTTTGCATGTGTACTGAGCAGTTCTTTAAAGGGATGTGGAGGATACTGCTTTGATGCAGCCCTTGGTATTCCTGTCACGCTGAAGGCCCTATCCATTACAGCTCATTACCCAGGGAGAGAATGAAAGAGAGAAGACCCTTGACCACGCATGCTTGGTCTCATAGAAGGCCCAGCAGGGTTAAACATCAACTAAGGCACCAAATCCCACATGCTGGACAGGTGTCAACAACACTAGAATGGCTCATGGCCGGATTCTATTACTATATATATATATATATATAAATATGTAGAGAGAGAGAGAGAGAGAGAGAGAGAGAGTAATAGAATATATATATATATATATATATATATATATATGTAATGAACTGATCAGAGGGCTAATATGCACAAAATTACCATGAAACACATTGAATTGAATTACATTTGGTAATTAAATGTAAATGTAAATCTCACACATCCTGCACATTCATTATTAGGATTAACATACATTCCATAAAGGAGAAAATAATAACATTTTTTTGCTGTGCTAGGGGCCATATATGAAATATCAGTGATGGTAAATAAATCCAGAAAAAGGAAGTGGATTTTCCTTTTCTAATTTATGCACCACTTAATTTTATTAAAAAAAATCAAATGTGAGTGGTTCTTAGGGAGGGGACAATATATGATTCAATCACACTTCAGAATATTAAATATTTACAATAATATTTTTAAGTTGGAAGTGAATTAATATTTCATGTGAGTAACTTAAAATGCTGACTTATTTTGAAGTGCTACATTGGGAACCTGCATCTTTCCAGTCATTCCAGGACCCTCATCTTGATTGATCTATTTTCTGTACATTTCTGTCTAACATGTACTGTAAGGTAAAGTGATTTCAGTGTGTTTTAGAGCAATTTAAAGAGGAAAACTCTATTGGAATAATATAGTGAATCACAATTATTTTATATGGGATAATCATGTTGTGAAATTGTCATATCGTCCCATCCCTATTCTCGCTATATGGGTATTTCCACATGCCCATAGTTAATTAACAATTATTGTTATTAACCTGTTCAAATAAAATTGCTAGCCTATTATATATATAATAATGCTTTATTTCTGTGTGAGCTCCACTAGGTGAATACCGCCCCATCCAGAAGACTGAACATACCTTAATTAATTAACTACTTCGAGTAACCTTGTGTACCATGAAGGGCCTAACCCTGGATATTAATTTTCAGAACTTGTTTGGTTCTGGCAGAAAGAAAAAAAAAACAAACAAAAAAAAAAAAAACACACACTCATGGGCCTACATGTTGAAACTTCAAAGATGAATAGCCATCTCTGTCCTTGAAGCAAATGAAGAGCACTCTGTTCATAACAGCAGGACAAATCAGCCCTTTTCAAAAACACCAAACTCTGCTGAACCTTGTGTACCATGAAGGGCCTAACCCTGGATATTAATTTTCAGAACTTGTTTGGTTCTGGCAGAAAGAAAAAAAAAACAAAAAAAAAAAAAAAAAACACACACTCATGGGCCTACATGTTGAAACTTCAAAGATGAATAGCCATCTCTGTCCTTGAAGCAAATGAAGAGCACTCTGTTCATAACAGCAGGACAAATCAGCCCTTTTCAAAAACACCAAACTCTGCTGAAGCACCCCGGGAATGCCACATCACTCTTGAATTAACAAAATCCTCATTATGAGATCTGAGAATCTGAGAGAGATTTTGGGATAAAGCCTTGATATCATCAGCAAATTAGAGGTATTAGGTTTGAAGATGTTATTGACGAGTTCATTTAATGAGCCCCCACAACCCCCTCCCCCAGTCCGTGGGGGATGTAGTTTAATAATGCACAGTGGTATATGAAACCTTCTCAGTACATTGATTATCCCGAAAGCCATGTTTGAGCTACAGCAAAGAATGCTGATAGACTTCAAATGTGAGAGACAGAAATGATGCCAAAAAGCAGCCGGAGGAGGAAGATGTACTCTACTGAAACAGTAGTTTTTCTTTAGTCTGTCATAAAAAATTCTCTAATTGGACATTTGCTCATTGTTGTTGTCACTAATAAGTACATTGATTCTCTGGACAGTGTCCAAGCAGCTACTCATGTAGTGTTTTATCATCACTAATAAGCACTGACTCTGCATTTGACAAGATGATGCAGTCGGTAAACGAATGGATTAGATGTGTGTCTGCATGTGTATTATGTATCAGAGGAGTTTGATTGATGGAAGGAATAGGGAAAAAGAAGAGTCAGTAACTTGACATTCCTACCTGACACCCAAAATGTGACAAGATAACACGGTTAGTCTAGGGAGGAGAATGTTGTTTCAGTTGCAGGAAATGATGAAGTGAGGGCACAGAGACAAAGAGAGGTGGACTTAGGGGCAAATCTGTAAGTCTGGTTGAACGATCTACCAAATCTATTAGTGAACTGCAGCTCACAACAACTTTGCAAACCTTAATACATTATGTCCTCTGCCTCTTCAAAATTGAGAAATGACTTTTTCACTTCTGTGAGAACATCGGGATAATCACAGAGATTTAGCAGCATATTTTTTCCTCTGCAGCCTGTGAATAATATTTAATTATTAGTTAAAGGTTAGTTGAAAAACTTGCTGCAACCTGAAGCTTTATTTTTGACTTAAACGTTAAAAAATGTTAATTTGAGTTTCTTAATTAAAATCATCAACAAATGTAATATTATTTTTTTTTGAGAGGGTAACAGTATGACTGTAACATATAACTGCCTGACACTAACAGATAAAATAAATAAAAAGGACAAAAGTGAGACAGTCGCAGAATGCCAAACTGAATGCCAATAAGTGAGTGAGTGAGTGAGATGTGGAGGAAGAGTGGAAAGCAGAAGAAGAAGAGAGGGAGCAATAGAAAGTGTTGGATATTACAGTCAGACCACCTGGGGAATATTTACGAAATTTAATAACTCTAAATGTCATCACTTTATTGGATTTATGTATGAATGTGTCTCTCCCTCTGTGCTGCTCTCTTTCCGTCTTTGTCTTGCACACACTCAGTTTAACACCCTCACCTGCAACAATTACCATGGCACCCATTACGGCAGGTTGATGGAGAGCAAACAGGGGGTTTGTATCAAAAGGTTTTTGAATCCTGTTACAGGCAGCCATTCAGACACCAATGCTATTCAGACACCAGTGTTTTTCTATACCTTACATGGACAGCAACACGGCTGTCAAAACACAGCAGGATGAACAGGAGTATTTGGAACAGACACAACACCCCAAAGGTGTAGAAACCCATACATTGGTCTGCACATTTTTGTATGTTCAACTATGTCATTCAAAATTACAAAAGCAGGCTCCCGTTATAAAAATCACATCAATGTGGACTATGAACCACCATGTCTCAAAAAACCATTTTTAAAAGCCTTTTTTTATATGCAAAAGAATAATGGTAAGAGGTGTCAGCTTTTTAATAACCCGGAGAGGAGTTCTTAAACACAAATCAAATATGTAGCTTGAAAATGTTCTAAAATCTAGAATTATAAGAAAATAAACAAGGTATAAGAGAACTTTGAAACAGCATTTAGAGCATCCAAATAATTGAAATAGATTTAGAAGACATTACATTCTTCATATTCACTGTATCAAGGTAAAAGCTTTAAATATTTTTCATACTGATTATCTGTCACTTTTTTCAACTGCTCCACCGACCCTCAGTGTTGGAATTTCCTGGTAGCTGCTCTTCAGCTCAAAGCGACATGAATTTAAAAACATGAACTTATTATAAAAGTAGACCCATGAGGATTTGGAGCAGCAAATTACAGATGATGCTCTAATTCCCTACATAATTAATATTACCAAATTTTCCATTGCTGAAAAAGTGGGGGCACATCCCCCATGTGACTCCCTCATAAATTACACCCCTGTTGAGCATGTGAATGTGTATAAGAACCCTCAGCGTGTGGTATCAGTGTTTCCTGCAATGCAAACATAATGAAAATATATGCTGAGCAGATTGACTAAGACATGTGAGAGAGACAGAGGGGAAACAGGAAGAAATACTGATGTTACAAATCTGTTCAGCCATTTTCTCCATCTGCTAATATTCAGAGCTAAAGTGTGTGAGTGATGGCAAAAAGGGCTTTCCTGCTGTGATAGAGAAGCAGTCTTTCCATAAAGACACATGAGTCATGGTGCCTGCAGTGCTGAGAACTCAAACACACACAAACTTGTTTTTATATCTTAATTGAGACAAATAATTGACATAAGGCATTCCCTATCGCCTTACTTTGACCTTAACTATCACAACTAGGTGCCTAACCTTACACCTTACTCTACGCAATTTTAACCCTAACCCTAAACAGGTCTTAACCCTGAAAAACCTTTAAAAATACAAGTTTAAACACACACAAATGCATACATTTACAAAGACAGTCATTAACAATTTGACTATGGCCACAGATGAAAGAAGATGGAGGGTGAGTACTGTTGTTAACAATGATGTCATTCATGACTTATGTGCTTTAAGGGAAGCTGCAGGCATTTCCGCATTTGTGTATGTGTGTGTTGTGCTTGTATTTGATTCCTTTTTAGGACCATTTCTGGCATAAACACTGCCCTTGTTGGGCCCACTAGTCCTCATGAAGACCAAAACCTGATCCTAAAGAGGCAGAACCTCATCTCTAAGGAATGGGTCAGGTTAAGGGCTAAGATTAAAACTGTGGTTAGGTTAAGGTTCAGGAGGCTTTGTTTATCCAAATGAATGGAAGTCAGTGCAGCATCCTTAAAAGGATAGCGTGAACCTGTGTGTGCATGTGTGTGCAGTCAAATCTAAATTGTACTAGGTAAAATTTCATACACAGATGGCAGCTTCACTTTCACTCAAAACCCAGCACATCTTATTTGTCAGGACCGTATCACCAACTGGACTGGAAAGTGCTGTGCTACATGAAGCATCAAAGTCGACATGTACAATCTGTGTGGACTTGAACTGTATGGGTGATCACCTATGCCCACGACTAATAAAATAAATACAAATCTTTTCTCACATCAAGTAAACATGCATTTGAGCAGCGAAGCTCCATCACTATTCAATTACTGTGACATGCAAATAAACATCTGCTGCCACACTGAAACCTACCGTGGGAAAACACACACACAAATATTTACAGTATGTGGGCATGCCTGTGTTTCTGCTCTGCTAAAGATAAAGAGTGTTCAGTCAGCGTCCGGCCTCTTAATTAACACAGATGAACATATCATGTTAGAAGTCCAGCTGCTTCTCATCTTGCAGCTCTGTCCCCTGAGACCACCAGAGGCTACAGGGCCTAACAATGTCATCCAAGCTAATACAAACTGTGCACATGATGCTGAATATCCAGTCTCTCAGCAAGTTTTTGTTACAAACATTTCTAATACACTTAATATTTAATGTAGTAGGTCATTAAAATATGACTAAGTAACAAGCTCAGTACAAAACTAAGTTATCCACAGCTCCTATAACTCATTATGTACAATGAAATACAACAGCCGCCAGTGTTAGAGATGTTTTGTTCTCTGTTTGCGCAGCATCTCTTACATTCAAGTCCAGCCATATGCACACTGGGGAGTTTTCAGGATATCAAATTCCTTCCCTCCTCCCATTCATTTCTACTTTGACTCCTCATCTTCTCCTCCCTCTTCTGCCAGTTCCCAAGCCTGTCATCTCCATGCTGCAGCATTTTCTGCCCTGTGGGGAAACTGCTTGCAGGCTGTCAGGGAGCATCACTGACACCTCTCTCAGCACATTGTGTATCCTTTTCATGCTTTCCTCCTTGTTTTCTTACACATTCACCAAGGTGTGCACACACGCACCCAAATACAGTATATCATGAAAAGCGAAAGTCAAATATTTATTACGTTCCAAGTGTTTTATCAGAAATAAATAACTGACAGTTTAGGAAACCATATTATTGTTTGGAATATTAAGATACCAAGGGCTAAAACTGGACATCAGTGAGTATGAAATGTGGAGGAAAAAAGGAAGTTTAAAAGATAGACACTACAGTATAAAAAAATGAAGAAATGAGGAAGAGAATTAGAATAGACAGCGGGACAAAGATGAAGTGGTGTGAGCTCATTTTGTCTGACTGCAGAGGAACAGCTCACCATGTTCCACACAGAACAATTGGTAGCATTCCCTTGTGATAGCCTGACAGTGACGTTAATGCCTCATTAAAAGCACGAAAAGAGATGCAGCCACTCGGCTCCAGGTTTTGAAACCAAAAGCTGTAAAAAAAATCTCTTCAAATTCAGCACTTCCATTAATTAAAACCCACAGATGGACACTTTGGCTTTTTTCCAGCTGCAGCAATGACAGGTCCTGCGAATGATAGCTGTTACTCATGTATGGAAAGACCATCAAAAAGCTGGCAGCTCAGTTACAGGTGAAAGCGGTCTGGAAGTGACACCATTGGGTGAGGGCAAATATTTGCCAAGTGGTTGAGTTCCTGATGAAATTAGGAGTGGTTTTCAGAAAGTGGTAATTATCACAGCCTGAAGCTAAACACTATCACATTAGTGATGGTGTAAGCAAAAGATGCAACCCAGACTCTGGGGCTAGAAATGAGGCAGCTTACTGACTTAAATGCATCAAATTTTCTTTACAAATTTCCTACTATATATCACATTGAAAAAAGCATTTTGCTTGAAAACATTTTCATATACTGAATTTGTTCTTTGTAGAATATTCATATCCATAATATTCAGAACCTAAAAATGGTAAAAGTATATATATATATATATATACATACACATACACGTGTATGTATGTATATATATATATACATACACACACGTGTATGTGTATGTATATATATATATATATATACATTCAGTATAGTCCTTTTGCACCGACTACAACAACTTCCTCATATTTGCCTGGCAAGGAACCAAATTCTGATTTTGACAGAAATAGAAAACCTACATTCACTGGCCACTTTATTGGTTACATCTGTTCAGAAAACCTGCTGAAGTTCAAATCAAGCATCAGAAAGGGGAAATAAGGTGATTTAAGTGACACTGAAAGTGGTATGGTTGTTACCAATATTTCAGAAACTGCTGATCTACAGGGGTTTTAACACAAAATATCTAGTGAGTGACAGTTCTCTGGACAAAAATGCCTTGATGATGCCAGAGGTCAGAGGAACCACTTGTTACATTGTACACCCAAGGTATGCAGGAGACAATCTCATCACAATGTGTTGAAGGTAATGGGCTAAAAGTGATCCACTCCTGCCACTTTATTAGATGTTTTGTGTACCTAATAAAGTGTTCATATTAGCAAACAGACTAATCCATTTAAGTATGAATCCTTATAACCCATACAGTGTGACATGTTTGTAACAACAGTCCTGATATTTTGGGTCAATCACTATACAACAGTGTATGCTGCAGTAAACTAAGTAACAAACACTGTTGTGAGACTTTGTGGCCAAGGAAAATTAGGTTTCCTGCATAAGTGCATTAGTCTTTCATAATTACTTGTCTTTGATGTACACATCTAAGCATTTTAAGGGGTATTCTGGGATTTGTGCTGTTGCAAAAATATTTTTTTAACATATGCTCAGTTTTGTATATATATTTATAATATTTTATATATATATATAATATTTTTCTGCATGACTATTAGCATGTAATCAACCATGCAACTTATTGACAATGAAAGCTTTTATTTTTATCAACAAGGAAATGTTGACCTGTGTTTACATCATTTCTACTGCCTAGCCTCCTTATAAAAAGCAGCATAAGATATAACTTTGTTGCAGAGACTCTAACTCTAACTCTAACACAGAGCAAACGTGCCATGACAGAACCGAGGAGAGGAGACTCATCGTGTACTTCACTGAGAATCAGAGCAAGAGCGAGGCACATAAGAAGTGACAGACTGGAGAGTCAGAATTTGCTGTTTTTTCATAATATAGTGGCAATGCAACACAAAAATGTCAACTGTAACCAGGCATCAGATTGAAGGAGGCAACAGGAAAAAAAATCTTGTACAATCTCTGCATAAAAAGCAAAAAAGAGCCAACAACAACAATAACTAAACACCAACCTGTCATTGTCCACACTTCTGAAGCCAGGAAGGATGTGCCTGAAGCTGGAGTTACGGTCAAGTTTGGGTTGACTCTTTGTACGTTTTATTGAGCCCTTCAGCCGTCGACTTAGAAATCCCTGATGGGGAGAGACAGGGAAAGTCAATATGACAGTGTCATTGCAAGTTTGCGTCAGGAATCTCAGTGATGTCAGTCACTGAGTTCCACTTGGCAGCAGGACAGAATATATTAATGGCAACATTTATGTGGCGCATCCTTGGTTTGTCGAAGCCCAAGGTTATGAGTAGTTAAAAGTAGAAACAAATGAGTATAGATTTTCATATCAAACTGGAGAGTGATGTTTGGCAGAAAGGTCAGGACAAGGTTAGACCCAAACATACAAGACCATAAGGACATTCTCAAACAGCACAGACCTAAAAAACTGCTATAACTTTTTAACACTTTTAAGACATTGTAGGTTTTTCACACATCAGTATTAAAAATGTTTCTATTTGTATGTAATTATTTTCACAAACTAACTCAGTGAACACATCCCTTTATTAGTTTGTTAATTTTTCTCACTTTGTGAGAAGATTAAGAGAGTCTGTGTGTTTACTCCATCTAACATCTGCAATCGCACTCCCCCAAGCACCTCACCATCACCATGGCAACTGCTGGTTGGTATTAAGAACGAGAGGATATCAACAAATGAGATGTGCTGCAGAAATCACAAGATGCTGCAAGTTTTTAAAGACAAAGACCTGATCTTTTCAGCTTTTTATTTATTTATTTAAATGCTGGGTAGAAAATAGCTAAGGGGACAGAAAAGAAGGACTATGAATACAGATGATGTGAGCTGACCATGTGTCAAAGACAGGCGGCATGCAGAAGACAGACATAAACAAGCAAGCAAAAACGCAGATGAAATTGGATTGCAGATTATTGCTCAGGCTCTGATGAATGTCACTTTTTTTCCCCCACAACTGAACATGTAGGTTGATTCACTGTATAAAATATGGAGAGAATGTGGTCCAGACATTTGCCAGAGTTTGCCAATGCAGCAGAAGACTGTCAGGGTCAGACACATTCACAACAGAGAAAATAATGTCCAGGATATTCATGCAAGGTAAAAAGCCTGGGATGTTTCCTTTCTGTTTCTGTTGGGTGACGTGGACAGGTTTCTGAAATAAGAGAATGGCAAGAAAAAGTCCTGAGAAATGGACCAGACTTCAGTGCATTTCTGAAAGCAGTACTTTTAGAAAGGCAGTAAAATATGTGGCTCCATATTTGTGAGGCCATTATCACACCTGTATAATTACCATCTACAGTAGGAATAGGTCTTCCGAGGCAACAAGGGAACGAGTGTACAGTACTTAGGGAGTAACTGATCATAGTGGTGCCACCATTGCATCTACATGAACAACACCTGTCATCCAAAAAGCACAAACAAAGACTCACTACTGTCAACATGTTTAAGTTCACACTAGTCATAATATGTCAGTGTTTCATTAATGTCTGTGGTTCTCAGACATTCAGATCATAGTCATCTTCTGTGGTTTGTTGTCAGCGACTGGACTTGTTTCATTATTATGTGTCTGTGTGTACACAGAAAAACTCTTTTTATATGCATGCTTGAGTAACTACTTAAAATTCATATGGTTGTGAGGTAGCTCGAGGGAAAATGTCGGAATTCATCTTCCATCGATATTGGACATGATGTTCAGTTTAGTTACAAGGACTACAACTGTAGAAGCAATTGTATAATTTTATCTGTGGCACTTGAGGAAGGATGGAAAAACAACCCAGCTTCAGGCTGGGAGAGTACAAACATTCTGCAACAATGGCTGTTTTTCTGCAACTAAACATATGTGGCCATTATGGGGGCCACATATGTTATTATCACAGGGCACCTCACTATACGATACACGATACATGGTCCATGATACCAATAATATCATGATGCAATTCTGCAATAATCAATGTATTGCAAAACAATGATATAGCGATACGTCACGATATCTGTCTAACTGAAGAAAACAAATGTCTGAGAAAAATTACAAGCACAGGATTTCTCTATTTATTACCAACATAGAAAACAATGTCTCATTAATTGTATGGTGTATGTGCTACTACTGCATATTTTTGATCAGAAATTAGTATTGTACACTTGATAGTGATCTGATTTTGAAACAGTTCTCAGGCCTGTGTTACTAGTGGAAACAAATCTCTCAGGCATATAAATGTATATGTAACTGTGTCTGCATGTGGTCAAATTAGCATGAGACCAATTCTAAACAATGGTAAATATGACTCAGGCAGTACAGTACAGTAGACTGTATTTAACAGCATCCTCCCATTAGGTCTTCCAGCAACATGATAGACAGAAGACTTTGGCAAAAGAAGATGGCAATGAAATAGAAAAGCACAAACCACACTCATATATACAGTATGTACTCTACATACACCTCTTCTTATTTCCTGATTTTATCACTCACAGTTCCCTTCAACTTCATAGTAATTCCTTGCCTCTTTCCTTTTGCCCCTTGAGAATCTGTGTGCCTGCTGTTGTTGGCATATTCACAGCTAACAGATTAAAGTGCTTCTCTTTTTTCTGTTCACATAAATGTGTCCCTGTAGGCGAGGTGGACTGATTACTGGCTGCTCATTCTGTTTTTTTTTTTTTTTTTTTTTTTTTTTAACTCCTCTACTTCCCCTGATGGATGGACTTTAAAGAGTAAAGAGAGAGAGAGAGAAGCCAGAAAAGGTACACAAGCTTGAATTTTTCACACTACATGTGCATGGGAACAGAAATGCGACATTAAAAACTTTAAATATTCCATCTGCCTGTCAAAGCTCTTTCTGTGCAGAGTGAAAGTCAGCAGATATGAACAGCCAATTCCCCACTTAAATTCAGTCATTATGATTGATGCCTATATTAATACTACATTAAACTCCATGGGAGGCATGGCTCCCTGTGAACACTCATTTGATTTGCCTTTATCACCTATTCATACAGCAAGACTGAGAAAAAAAGGGACAGCAACATGCAAAGTGACAAATATAGGGAGACAGATATGGAAAGAAGACACTGAGAATGGAAATGGACATGAGATCAGTAAAAAAAAATTAGATAGATTAAAGTGAGCACCTGTTATGGAGTGGTGTATTAAGCATAGTGTGCCAATAGATGTGTGGTTAAAGAAAAGAAAAGTAGAATGAAATAAAAATTAGGAGAAAATTGCAGTAAATGAGCAACAAGGATGTCAGCGGATCAAGGATCAGCAGATCACAGAACCAGCTGCACAGAGAATGAAAGAAATGCTGGAATACCACCATCATAGGTGGAATGAAGAATGTTCCTCCCTGTTGGTTTAAATTCTGATCAGTCCTTGTTTTAGTAGATGGCATCATTTGTTACATATCAAGACAGTGATGGCTGCCATTCTGTGAAACATATGCTATACTTAAACATCTCTGCATTCTCCATCTGTCTGCATGTCCTTACATATACAGCGAATACTGACTCCTAAAGAGACACTGTACATCATGTTACTGTTCTATTGTGTGGTGAAGAGACAGACTTTCCAGTGAAGCTTGGTTAATAGCACTACGTATCCACACAATAATGCATACATCACAGATAAAAAAACTATGACATAGTGCTGTTACAATGTGTCTATATAAAGTTTTTTTTGCAAATTTTGCAGCACCTGCTTTCATTTAGGATAGTGTGGTAACAGTTTTTCCACTACCAATTTTAAAAAAAATTGACTAAGTACAGATAATGATATTGTTTTTACATCTTACACACACATACACATGCGTATATTAGGGTGCATGGATTGTATCGGACTTAACAATTTTCTTTTTCTGATATCTGACACAGTGATTTTGACCAGATCGATATGATCAGACTGATATTGAGAATCATATTGAGTTGTCCTTCATTTCTACAGACACTCGACAAGGCTATTGCAGCCAGTGCAACCTGACAGGGGGCATGCACAGTGTCCCATGTTATTGTGAATCTGAATAAGCTAATTAATTATTCCACATATCTACACTTGACAGCTAATTAGCGAAAGGAGGAGATGGGATAATCTCTTTCAACGGGATGAAAACCTAGTTGTCGCCAATGGGTCACTCTGGCTTGTTGTACTGGCTCTGAGGAGAGATTTTTCCCTGTTTACAGTGCAAATGTGTTCACACATGCCCCTGTGTGCGTGTGTGTTTGTGTGCGTGCTGTATAATGGACTTGGATACCTGATTGTAATCTCAGCCTGTCCAAGCCCATTAAATCAGCACTAATCGGACAGCTCAATTTTATCGCTGCGGTTTTTTAGATGTCTTGCTTTTTTTTTTCCCCTCATGAAATTAAAGCAAATGCTTGCAACAACTTAATTCTATTCCCTTGGCTTTGCAATTCCAGGGTTCCTTAATGGGTGCAGATAGAATCTGTGTGCCTAGACAATCAACAGGGTGTTCCCTGCTTCCACATCAACCTCTCTTGTCCTCCTCGAGCACAACCTGATGAAAACAAGAGACATCACATACCTGTCCAATTAGACCCCCTGCTATTATCTGAGAGGAGTAGGGGGGTCAGCGAGGGTAGAGAGAGGGAAAGATTGAAAGGCCCGAGTCATGATTGAGAATCAATCCAGGCAGCTATAGTGCAGCCAGCAGGACAGAAACCTGTCAGACTTAGATAAGGTTTGTCAGCTCTTTACATGAGCATGTAAAAGAGAGGCTACAGAAAAGTAACTTTTGTATGCAATCATCTATTTTTCAACCAGTTGTGGAAGATTAGGCTTTAGAGAGAGAGCTTAGCTTTGTGTCCATGCCTGCTGGTGCAAATATGTTCAAGCAGCACCAAAGGATGCACTCAGAGGTGTGTGCGTGTGTGTTTGTTTGTGTGTTAGTGTGTGTGCAAAGTACATGAGAGAAAAACATTTTGACAGATTTAGCTCAAGGCCTAGGAGGAGTACTTTAGATGTCATGACAACTCTTTTCACTGCGGGGAGAAAAGTGAGGGCTGGTTTGTCATTGCTAAATGTGAGAGATGAAGGAGAGAAGGAGGAGGACATGATTGCCTGGTTACATCACATTTTAAAAAGAATGATACCGCTCCATCGAAAACTGCAACACTGCATTGCAACGTCCTGGTTAATGTGCAACTGCGACGACCTGCGCTCTGTGGCTGAATCACAAGGCATTGTGGTTCGAGCAACCTGAAATAATTTCTTATCTTTAGCACCAATTATCATGACAAGCTTTGGAAACTTGGAAAAGTTAAATACAATTATCCATTGTCTGACTAGTTCTGAATTTTATCCAAGTGGCTAACATTCATTTAAGCCACGTCTCTAAGTGTTGAGGTTAAAATATAAGTAGGGGTCTGAGCAGTAAAGATAGCACCCCACCCCAAGAGCTATTAAAGGTACAGTGTGTAAAATTAGCAACATTTATTGGTAAAGTTGCATGTTGCAGCTGGCTGAATATACCTCACCTCACCCTTCCCTTCCATTCTGAATTTGTTGGAGAACAAATAAAGGCTTCCTTTAGCATCAAAACAGCCCTACAGTCAGGTGATTGTACACTCACTATAAACATTTTAAACACTAGACATTTAATATAAAGCTGCAATGATAGTGAAGTGTGGTGCACTGTGCTGAAAAGTAATAGAGAGAGCATTTATTTTAGAAATAAATTGTATGTTCATTCAGTGTAATTTTAATTAATAGTAGAGATATGGAAATATGTAAGTCAAAGCTAGTTAAAAACAATTGAAACTTGACTTATAATAGCAATTGCTATGAGTTGAAACTGCGTGTTTAAGTAACTGGAAGAGTATATTTATGTTTTTCTTTGGCAGCACGTGAGCTATAATGCCTTAGTGCAACCACTTTTAATTTTATTTATTTATTATAAATTATTATTTTTTTTTTGTATCTAGTATTTGATCTATCAGGGTGTGTTTGGCCAGCAAAACCCATGCTGTTCTTATGTGTTATCTACTATTCTTAAAAAGTGGCAGACAATTCCATCCAACTAAATTAATCAAGTTGCTGAACTTATTTTGTGGTGATACCATCACAGGCCAGAGGGAGGCAGCATGAGGAAATGTGCAGGAGAGAGTTGAACACAAGCTGGGGGGAAGCTTTTCTTTTTGTAAACGAAGACAGCACTGCAGCTTAACAATAAGTGGTCATGTGATCGAGGCAGAGTGACGCTGCTGCAGTTGTCGTCCTCTCTCTCTTCCGTGAAGTATACAAGGGGTTGCTCAAGAGAAACTTAATCAATATGCAACCCTTCCATCTGACCATTTCTATCTCCAATGAGAACTCCATTCTTCTTTTCTCTTTACATCTAGTACTCGTTCATGGCCATATTAAAAATGTTCAGTGACTTCACTGACACAATGCTTTATCAAAAACAAAGAAACATATAAAACAGGAAAAAATAAACAAACAAATTGAAACGCTTTGTAACTATGGCAGGTTTTACTGATCTATGGAGGGAAAATAGTTTTTTTTTTTGTAGAGGCTAAACAATGTTTTAGAGAAACTTTAAATGCTGGTCATGATCTAGAACTCATTGCATTATTGCCTTGGCCCTTAAATGTAAAACAAATTACAGTTCTGTTCACCTGCAGGTTGTCATCTCCCCGCTCATTATTTATTTATGGAAATATGCACGGCTAATTGCTAATTAGATTTAAATTGATGACTTGTGGCTGTGTTTTTTTATTTATTTTTTTTTGCTTCATTAACTGTCTGTTTATCTATTTAATTAAATATAGCAGAAAGCATTCTGTGACAGGAGTGGAAGTGTGCATGAATGCCATTCAATGTGAAATGCTATGAAAAATCACAGAGGATGTATAAAGTCAGTGAGGGATGGTGAGCTGATTGTAAGCCGGGGATGTGTAGACGTGTGACGTGCGAACATCAAACATCAAAGGGCCCATTCCAATATTTGAAGTAAATGAGTTTCATACTGGTATGGTCCATCTGGATGCCAGACCTGGCTTCTGTAAACATTTATCCAGTACTAGCAGCCTCCTAAGGCAAAGGCGAGTTACATTTTTTTACTGTATATGAGGCGTTACTGTCTTTGCAAACCCAACATGGAACAACCAAAGGTGAGGATCTTTGAGCAAGTTTTGTAAACAAAGTTATTTTTCAGAAAGATTAACACTCAATTTTATACTTGCTGGTAGTGATCAAAAGGATGAAAAAAAATATATATATATCATCATCATCACTGCACTTCAGAAAAATAGGTTGAGTCATCACCTCAGATAGGTCACTGCGACGTACGAGTTCAATAACTTAGTATGGCCCACATAGGATGTAATTAAAGTTTATATTCCCCTGACAGTAACGAGTGCCCACACTGCTGTCCTCAGGCTAAGTGATGTTGGAGTATAACAAATAGAAAAGGCAGAAATGGTTCATAAAATCACACTTACAGTACTCATGGTGACTCTGAAAGGTGTGGCAGCAGTGGATGTAGCCTCCATGGTGGGTGCAGTCTTGTCTGACGAGCTGCCTGGCATGCTGCGTCGGCGCCCCGTCCTCTCTGGAGGAGACTCTGCAATCAGGTTGTGAGAAATAAACTGTTTAATGTTTAACAACTTAACCAAGATGTTGGGAAATACAATAGTTTTAAATTTGTTGGTGAATTAGAGGACGTTCATACACTTTCTATCTATTTTCTGTCTGTTTCCTATGGGGGTAAAGCCAGGAGACAATAAGCTCAGTGTTAAGATAAGAAAAGAGGGGAGCTTTAAGTAACGTCAAATCTTATTCATTAACAACTTTAATCTTGTTGGTTTTTTTGGGGGTTTCTTTTAATCCACACAAAACACTCATTTAGTTTGGCTGGTGGATTTTACAACAGAATAAGGCTATTAGCTGAGAAGTTAATCAGATACTGGCTAAAAGGAGAAAAAAAAAGAAAAACTAAACTCAGAGAACAAACTATTTTTTAAACTAGTGAAATAGTTCGGAGTTACAGCAGAGAGCTGCATATCCTTTGTGACCAAATTTAAAATTTCTCTTCCTGTAACCCTGATCTCTCTGCCCCAATTTGATCTCGAGAAACACACAGGAGAACAGAGACAACCTCAGTCTGAGCTTCAAACTGAGCTAATGGTGTGGTGGAAAAGATGGTGGTGACTTTCAGACCTTGAAACCCAAGATGTTTTTGCAGCAACACTTTATTTGAACACAATAATCCCAAACATTAATTTGGGATGTTCAAAGCATTTGGGATGTTCAAAGCATTGAATAAGACTGAAAATGTGTATTTATTCCTTGATATATGACTTGATTTTTAAGTAGTACTCACAGGACAGCATCATATTATCGATTCTTCCACGAATTAGCCCTTTAGGTACAGTATGTAAGAGGATGTTGTTTTAAGTTCCTCATTTGCTCATCCTTCCCCTGTTTACTAAACTTGAACTGAACGTTATCTTTTATTATCTGGTGTGTTTGTGTTTGTGCCCATCTGTGTGTGAAGCAGCAGACATTTAGGAGCAAAGCAGTCAAAAGACTCTGCGTGGAAGCAGCAAATCTGGACATGTTGGGGAGGAATGTGAATGTTGTTGAGCATGCAAGTCCCCACAGATTTCAGATGGCCATCACTAATGAGTGCTAGCTCATAGCTACAGAGCAGTTTATTGCTGGTGAGTTGGTGAACTAATATGACCCCACATTATAGATGTTGAAATGAGAATCATGGGTTGACAGTGATATGTTACAGTTGATTAACAGATAGAGAAAATGCTTTTTCATAATGCTTTTTCATAATGAAATCAAACAAATATAAAATATGATTAAACCCGTAATCCCCTGCAAACATATATTCTTCTTTTTGGTTGCTCCTAATCAGGAGTCAGCACAGTATATTGGTCCTATCTCCACTGTTGATTTTTTTTTTCACCCATCCTGACAGTGTCCTCTCCATTTATTCAGGCCTGACACCAGCACACCTGGAGTGAAATAAAAAAAATTGGGGTTGACCTTCCCATGAGAAGACACCCACTACACCACTCCGTCACAGCTGCCCCACAACAAAAAATTATGTAAATTCAGTATTCAGCATTATTAGCAATCTCCAACTAAATAATCAGACCATTCCATCAGACACTTACTGAGTGACTTTAAGGTACATTTGTTTGAAAACTACGACACAACATGCTCATCTCATCGTAGCCGAACAATGAAAGCTGATTCAACTGTTTCCATTTGGGAAATCCCACACTAAATCCTGGATAAGGGTTAAGAAAAGAGCTGATTATGTGAAACACACTTGGTCACTGCATCTCTGAGGTCACATTTGATCATTAAAACGAGCTGTGCAACTGCCTGCAAAGTTGGAAACTAATGAAATTAATGTGTGTTGCAGTGTGACTTTAATCAGGATGAAACTGCACTATGAAACAACCCTATTTTCAAACAGACACACAACTCTATAGCATGTCATGTATTAGGAGCATTCCATTTCATTTTGCTGGGGACTTTTGACAATCATTTGGTATGTAAAGTCTCTCAACACAACAGGCTCTCTTACACATAACAATGAATAAGATCATCAGTCCAGTCATCAATAACCAGTGCTTCTCTGGATATAGGAAAACCAGTGTTGCTCTTCGTCTGTCTTCAGTTTTGTCTGAAGTCCGGATAGTGGACATTTTACAGTATATACTGATAAAAGCAGTGATTGCAACTGTGCTGTGGGGAAGTTGGCATATTATAATACGCCCAATCTAAGATAAGATACCAAGATAAGATGTACTTCATTAATCCCCATGGGGAAATTCAGTTGCAGCAGCTGACAAAATAGACAACACATTAAATAAAGAAATAAAAAGCAGTACAATCAGTAAATAAAGACATTTATCGGTTTCAACCAGTAAAATACTGCTCTAAAAGATCAAACCTAAAGGATAAGGTAAGATGATTATTACACAAGTCAGGTAAGTAAAAGGATAAAAGAGTGATGTTATACACTAAGCTTATAAAGTCTGATGGCGGGGGACACACAAATGATTGTCTATGTGCTGTAGCCAATTATATTGACCAATCATAGTGGCTGCTTTTCTGACCAGCCAGGATGTTGTGGAGAGCATGCTCTTTATTGTTTACTGTCATGGTATGTAAATAATTGTAAAACCACACATTAAGACCAAAAAACTAAAAATACTTGTTTGCCAATACCTTGCAAACACAGATACCTGTTGCCATGACAGCAAAATCAGTTCTTGAGGAAACTGTGCTGATGAGAATTAAGTGACCATTATAAAATTTATTTCTCTTTTCACAATGTATTCCTGCTAATGCCAATGGTTCTGACCCCGCAGTTTGCTTAATTTCTTAACAGAGATCTTCCCACTCGAACACAGCTGGTTGCAACAAGCTCAAACAGAATTGCTCTCACACACATTCGCACAAACATAAACTGGTTTCCACAACTTCAGAGGACATTGCATTGACTTACATTCATTTCCTGGAGACTTACTCTAACCTTAACTGTAATTACTAGTGCTCTAACCCTGATCCTAACTTTAACCAGTTAAAGGGTCAGCCTAACTTTAAAACGTATTTTCACCTAACAATTTAGTAATTTACATTATGGGGGCTTGACTTCTGTCCCTATGAGGAGGACAAGTCCCCATAATGTGATTGTGTAAACAGATTTAGGTCCCCACAACATAAGGAACACCAGGGACACACAGACAAACACACTTAGTTACACAAGTAGTTGTGAACTAATTGTTGAGTGAAACTGCAGTGCGTGCTATCACATGTTTTCACCATCTGCGTGCAAGTCTTCTCCACAGACTCACTGGAAACAAACTTCCTCATGCTATAACAAGTGCATCTGGCACTGGCAATCAATAAAAGTTAAATTAAAGCACAAATTCTGAGCTGAATCCTTAAGGAGAGCATCAAAGAGCTCTTTTGTACTATATGTGCTGACTGGTCTGAGATTGTTAACACTTTCCATTTAGATGTGTCTGTCTAACAGCTGTTAATAAATATATAATTTAAGTGTCTGGGAGAGGAGGGCACACAGGCAAAATGTGAATTATTTTGTTGTATTTTTTTCCCAATAAGATTCTTGTAATCTTGTAGATCCCTGTAGTCTTTTTTCCTCAAATTTTCACCCTTATGATCATTATCAGTTTAATTTTCCTTCACTAATCCACTTTTTTCCTCTCAGTTCAACCTCCATCAGAGTAACTACTGTATTAACATACTGCTTCCTGATACTGGCAGAATCAAATAAAATCATCATCTGTTATTTTCTCGTCACTACACACTTTGTTTTAATGTTACGTAAACCTTATTCATCCACCAATATTAAGCAATCCTTCCTTATATTGCCATCCTCACACTTGGTTAATGAAACCAGGGAAGTGCCAGTGAAAGCCCTGGGAGCGTTCTGTAGATTTATTATTTGTCATTTGCACATTTGTGTGTGTACCAAAGTAGGATGTGTCCTAGTCTGGCGAACGGTGGTAGAATTGGAGCAAATATGTGCTTTTGTTTATATTCAACAACAGAACCCGATCACTTAATTAGTATAAGTTTGTATAAGTGTATAACTTTATATCACTCTTGAATCTGAACACAGCATAATTGGCAAAAAAAAAAAGAGTAGACAGTGTGAAACTCCTGCCTGGAGTGCAAATGTAAAAGAAATACATAAAAAAATACATATATACCTCCCAGGAATCCCTAAATTAACACTGTAAAGGTGCTAAAGTAACATGATGTAATTCCTACAGTATATCTATCCATCTACTGAAATAGTGTAGGTCACAGTGTATATTGGCTTAGTATTTCCTGACCAATGCATACTTCATCCAATGACCAGTTTCCCTCAGACCAGCACAGTATATTCCAGCTTGCAGAATCCCAGCTGTTGTAAAGGTTGGTGGAGAAAAAGATCGAAGGCTAATAGCTTCTCCAACTAATATTCAATATTCTCAAACATTTTGTTAGTTTGCTGTTAAGGCAAAGACACACAAGATTAATTTGCAGTGGTATCACTTTATCATGCAGGAGACGAGCAGATAAACATGCAGTGCGCTTGGTAGGCAGGTGGTAATGTGTCACACAAACTGTTAGAAAAATAGACTGATAGCATCTAGTGAATCATCAAGGGGGAAAACAAAATTGCTGATTTGCATAACTAATTAGTTTTTGGTGTGGCTATGCCAAAGTGGAGATATAATTATAGCAATAACAGTAACGGTTGACTTTCTAAACACAATTAGTTACCTTGCCTGGAGTTGTGTGCTTTATGATTCATTATCACTTGAGGAGCTGACTGTGCAAAGAGGCTCCATGATGCTAAAGATAATTCAAAACTGTTGTTAAGATCAAGTTGTCATTGTGACTTATTTTATGTGCCTACAAATGAGGGCAAACATTCACTACACTCTTTACTGTTACAATAACGATTAATAGCATTGCATAAGAATGGTTACTTTCTGCCATTTACCCATAAGCCACTGGAAATGTGAATTGCATCATTCACTACATGTACAACCACATATGTATCATTGCTGATCTTCTAATTCAGTGAAAGCTGATTACACACTGCAGCATTCTTTAAAGATTAGCTAATTTGAACAGGTATACACTTGTTTGACAACTTGTCTGCGAGGACTGGTTGTGTCTGTTGGCCTAAAATTTTAGCGTCAACTGCAAAAAAACAATTTAAATCTATTGTTCAGCTGTCTATCAGTAGAGAACAATGAGTTTCAATGCTATTTGAGGACAGCGTAAATAAGCTGTAAACAAAACACAGATACATTACCATCTTTTACTTCAAAAAAAGCATCATTGTTTGATTATCTACATGCAGTAGTTGGGAGGAACATGATAATTTTTGACCTTTGGGGCATTTAGATAAAAGTCCACTTTGCATTCATTTAAGTTCCTCCCTGTTTTGGTCTTAACTTGTTTGCGTCAAACAGCTGCCCGTCTCGGTCCAAAAGAGCAGAGTGGTGATTTGTGACACTGGAACAAAAGAAGAGCCCTGCCAAATATAAAACTAAACCATGCTAAGTTAGGACAGACTATGAGCTCCATAGAGCAACAGGGAAATACAGAGTGTGACAAAATATCAATATCATAGTCACTTGAGCCATTAATATTATCAAAATATTGCTTATTGTTGCTTTAAATTGTGTATTTGAATAAGAAAGAAACATAATCCAAACTGTGCTCACTGAGCTCATAAACAGACCATGAGCAGAGGATCCTGTTATCAAAAGCAGCACGTGTCTGCATTTCAACAAGTCTGTGCCTTCAGGGCTGTAAAGTGGCCTCTGAGGGGATGCAGAATTCTTGTGTTATGACAAGGGAGAAAAGCAGAGGGAAATTCAAACACACATACATACATACATACATACATACATACATTCTCTGTGGGCTGGTGAAATGTACAGCAAAATCCCAGACTGTCAGGCTGTGCTTACTGTGTTTCCTCTACCTGGAGGATGATCCTCTTTGGAACATGCCATTTCTCATCCTCCCTCGTTCTCAAATGCATCATTTTTTTTTCCTATTCCAGCTCTGAGTACAGGACAACTAGAAATGGTCTTGACTCAGTGATGGTACTGCAATAATGTTTGTCACTCTGTGGAATATAAAGTATGAATTAATGCCAATCAAAGTGCAATCTGCCAGCAGAGATATATATTTTTACATTTTTTTCCACACAGCACAGTCTCATTAGTGGTATATCAGACTCCTAACTGAACAATGATCCATGTAATGTAGGGAACATTGGAGGCCCAGCCAGGCGTATACTATTACAAGCACAGGTTTGAACTGTCAAGCCTTATGGTTGAGTGAACACATGTGTTAGTGTGTGAAAGGGATGGAGAGTGTTCCCCTGTCTTTGTACACAAAGACTGTAATGTGTTAACACTAAACCATGAGGACAGCACTGGACTTTTGACCCTGAGATGCAGTATTTACTCAGTGCAGAGATGATGGGGTGATAAAGAGGTGCTGCTTTGTCTCCTTGCAGCGACTCGACTGACGCTGGGAGTAAAAGAGAATTGTTTCATCCTACCAACAACCTCTACTGCAGAAACAGTCAATAGCCACTTAACTTTTAGCAACCCTGAATAGATTTAGGTTTAATGAAACAACATACATTCACAGCAGCCTGAAATTATGCTGGGGTTCAGTGTCAGGGCCTGAATGTGGAATTGGGGATGGGCCAATATGATACTATCCGTATCAGTCCAATATTGGCCAAAATCACAGGAGCAGGCATCGTAAAAAGAACAGAATTAAATCAAATACAATCTGTAAACCATACATGTGATATAAATGTGACAGAAAGGCATAAGTGAGGGCATAAATGTCTTCCACCCAGATGGTACATTACGTTTTTGAAATGGCTGGTAATTGTTAGTTGCAAATGAATGTCTTGGTCTTTGTGAACAGAAACAATGTAACATTATTTGTATGCTGGGATCTCTATCAAATCCGACTAAGGGAGTGTTTGTGTATACAGTGGCGGCACAAGGACAAGCGAAACAAGAAGCAGTTATCCTGTCAAACTACTGGGGTTTTTGGAGCAGTAGAATTAACTTCAAAAACATTTGTCAGCGCCTCTTTCTGTTTTCAACCTGTCTGCAGCTGTCTCACTTAACTCGAGCAATGCGGTCTTGAAATAAAACAATTCTAAAACAATTAAAACAAAACTCCCTGTGTGCAGCGTGGCAATGTTGCCTGGCAACACAAGATCTAAACACTGCTATAAGCAAAACTGTGAGAGTCGTGTGGAGGTGATGGGTTCAGACAGCATTGTGTGAGCTCGTGAGACAATAGTATGAATGTCTGTACTTTTGTTTTAGCTCCAAATTTGTTTAAATAAAGTAAAAGACTATAAGACTATAAAGACAGATATTGGCATCAAACCATTACACAAATATGGCACATGGGGCCTATAGAACACTTACAGGCAGAGGGAGCTTCAAGCAACCCTGCATCCTACAGCTGCCTGACTGAGGCTACACCCATACTAATACATTTTTGGTGTAAACTAAAACAGTCTGTGTCCAGTTGAGCTGCTCAGCTTTGTATCAGTCGTAATCTGCTTCAGATTTTCTCCTCTACAGTTATTTGCTTGGACAGCATTGCTAATAAGAAACAGTAATTGTGAAGAATAAGGATAGAGATTTCTTTTATTAGACAATGAGGGGGCAAATGAAAGTAAGTCTTCTCATTCACAGCCCATAGTCAAATTCTGATGGATAATCCCTGATCAGAAATTGACTGTGGGCAAGTGCTTTATCATTTCCAATCGTCTCTGTGTCTGCTTGTCGAGAATGAAATGCAGCCCCAGAGTTTCCAATCTAAAAGAGAGCCAGGAGAGTTTCCAAACTTCTCTATTTTAGGTGCTCCAAGATTCCAGTGAAGGGTAAACAGTAGGCAAAACTGTAACAGATGTGATATGTGTTTAAGATTTAAACAAAAATAGCTATGTGAATGTAGCATGAAGCTATTTTTCTTTTTTCCTATATTCAGCCATGTCCCAAATTGCAGAGAGAGGGGAAAGCTACTTTATGTTTCGTTTGGCACATGCTTGCCTTTGTCTACAGCATATTATTATTAGGAAGGCTGAGGATAGAGGTGGAAGAGGAAGAGGAGAGGGGTACAAGGAAGAAGTTTGTGTTTGTGCAGAGGGCGACACAGCTGCAACATTCCTTCAATGCTGACTTACTGCAATAATATCCACTTGCAGTCACTGATTTGATGAGCAGCAACAACAAACGATTAAATTACTTGCATCAAACACAGACTCACTCAAATGGCCAAGTTTTAGCATTGGTTATTTTTTTTTGATTATAGCAACTTAGATTTTTACATTGTTTTAGCTTAAATAGTGTTTTAAAATCTGTTTTAAAATTATATCATTTAGTGCATGTGTCAATAGCAATGCTTCTTGACATATTTGTTGGTTGTAAATTGGCAGGCTGCATTTAAAGTGAACTGTGGTGCTGACTGAGATTCTATAGTTCTACAACTATTTCCCAAAAACTGCTCCCTAACTCCAGCAAGTAATCTGAGTGGATATCCATGGGTTAAGCTGTATTAGCCTGCACCTGTTCCCCTGTTATTGGACTTCTGTAAGATGCTCTTCTGTCCTGGTCTCCATGAATCGCCTGGCTGAGGGAAAGCAGGGTACATAAGAACACATGGCTCCAGAAATAAAACAAAGATCAGAAAGTAATCCTGGGTTAAAAACTGTGAGGACTTGTAGAGTCCTGGAAATTTCACTCCATTGACTAATTATATTGTATTAATTGTCTCTGGCCTCTTTCTCATGTTTCTGCCTCCCATTACATGAGCTCAAAGGCAAAGTGGTCATACTTTCATTCATCCTGTAAAGGGGAAACACTACATTATGCTCATTCCTGTTTTATTTTATATATGTAGGCCTAACTATAATGAAAATTAAGTAGTAAATTATGCATAAAATTTAGTGTAGATAATCACAACAGCAAGTTATGTGTGAAGTTCTTGTTTCACTAAAACAGATCAAAGGGCACATGTTATCTAGAGAAAACAGTAAGCAGATAAAGTAATTTAATTGGCAATTTGCTGTTACATGCCAAACTTGACATTGCTTAGCTCAAAATATCAATGCTCTTCCACCATTTATATTCAAATTTAAGTTACACTTTGTGTTGAGGTATAAATGTGTCTTAATCGACAGAACCTGAGTCATTATGTTTGTGCTTCTGCCCATGTTTTCCATGAATTCTGTCCTCACTTCCCATCAGTCTTCACTTCCCATCAGCACGCAGACACAAACACACACACGCCACACACACACACACAAAGACAACACACACACATCCACATTTGCACTCAGATTAATATCTGATGACATCATTAACATCCTGAGTGGGGAAAAAAAACACTCAGCATGTCACAGTAACACAGATCACAAGTGTTTCTTGGTAATGACCCATTGAGGATCTGATTCCATGTAATATCTGTCAGTGGTAATGTATCAATGACTTCTTTTTTTCAAAACACCTTCTTACAAGCTGCCGGCAGTACATGCTGTCCTGTCTGTTACTGTAAATGTTACAGTTAATGGTTTCCCGCTGTTATTACTTTACTTCTTATTGCCTGCTTCATTGTGGTCACTAACTGAAGTGATCAGGACTTGTTTCTCAGTGTGCACTCTATTTAAAGGCAGTACATTTCCTTTTTTCATGCATCTAATCTGTAATTATTTCACTCTAGCTCCAATCACCAATGATCTTCCTTTCTAAAAGTTTCTTCCAGTTTTTCCTTCCTTTTCCTACAGAATTAGTTTAATAATGAGTAAAGCAAAGGCTTTATTTACTTACTTATGAGCATCTTCCAATATTTCTTTTTATTCAAGGTGTTATGATAGAGCAGTTCTTGAACCTATTCACAGTGTCTGTGTTTAAATTAGATCAATATTTTCACTTCTTCTGTCATGATAAAAATGCAGCTTAACATGTAGCTAGCCTGGTTCAAATGACACATAAAACTATATATATTAACACGTATAAAAAAACATTTTTCCTCCAAAAGTCTCACTATTTTTTATATATTTGACTGCAAAAAATAAAAAGTGAGGTGAGGTGACAACTTTGAGCAAGTGCTGGTGTAAGAAACTGCGATATATTGAGTTTGAGATTGATGGAAAGAAAGCTTGAGAGAATTTGAGTGGAATATCTTTGGGAGAGAAAAAGAGGGTTTGCATGAAGACATTGGTATCATGCAAAAGGTATGATGGCAAAAGTTATGAGAGTTTAACCCAGCCCAATATTCTGCCTAACCTGAGGCAATAAGTGCGAGACAGAAACCTAACTTTGCTTAATTCATCCAATTTTTCAGATTATACCGAATTTTTCCACCCAAATATGTTTCCCTTACAAGGACAGAAAGGTTTATGACTGTAAATTAAGAGGTAAGCAATGGTTTTGCAAATATCACCAACAAAACCGATAAAAGGAGGAAACAGCAGCAGCAAAGGTGATCCAAGATTTTCCACACACTGATAATGACACATAAGCACGTCCTGAGAAAACAATAACATGAGCTCATGCAACTCCCACCTGATCTGTACCATTGACAGTTTATACGTTAAGAGGGGCTACAGTAACTTCCTCTAGATAAACTCATGGATCTGTTCATGGTTGTGGGGTGAACAAATTATCCTTTTACCCCACGGCTCAAAACACATGTAGATATACTGTATATTTACATACAGCTTTAGTAATCAAGCCTTTTTTCATCTAAAACAAACCTAAAGTCGACGAATGAGACACACAAGACAGAAATATGGATTAAAACTGTTACCAGCACAAATGCATATCACAATAAGAAATATGGGAGAAACGAGTGAGTGAGTGGTTTTTGTCAAGTCCAGTAAATTTATTATCTTAGAAATCAAAATAAATTGAATTGATTAGGTTATTACTGGATTGCTGCAAAAACCTGATTTCATCAGTCATTTACCAAGAAACCAAAGATGCTTAGACATTAAAGGTTCCTCAGTCAAAACCTGTTTTTGTTTTTTTTTTTCTTTTTGCAATTATTACATCTAACTGCATTTTTAAAGGTCACATAGAATGGTCTTTTTGAACCAAAAATTGAGATTACTTATGTCTACTTAAATAAATTAGATAATATTTAATAATATTTATTGTTGCTCTCTGCCAGCCTCTGAACAGGCACTCTGTTTCTGAGCTAATGCCTGTCCCCAGAACACTGAGTCTCTTGTGATTGGCCAGCTACCAGCTGACTGACTGCTCCGCGGTGCTTCTTCTTCTTCAGGTTGAATGTTCACGTCCATGACTGGGAGTAGCTGCCGGGGGAGGCAAATGCATGGCAAATGTGCTATTTATGTAACTAAACTCGACTTTTCAAAACCGCTTGCTCGAGCGCAAGTAAACAGAGAAGCCCTTCTTTCTCAGAAGTGGCTTAAGTGTTTATTGTGACACTTTAGTGATGTTTAGATACAGGAAGGTCACAGGGACACACCAAAAAACATCAGAAATTTGATTTTCCAGTGAATGTCCTCTTTAAATGACCTTTCGCTTGTATGTGCTTGGCTAGAAAACGTCTGGCAGATCCGAAGCTGAATCAACATTCACTTTGGAGGGCTGTCTTTTGTTAATCATATTTTTGGTCTGCTGCAACTATTAAGACAACTTCACCGTGTCTCTTAAATGATCCACCACATTCATTTGCCCATTGAGTTCAGTTTTCTTTCTTTCTTTTGCACACACTATAAAGGCTGCTCACTTCTGGAAAGAACAAGGCTGATGACACCAGAGAAGGGGAAGTAACACAGTTAAGTTATGGGCCACAAAACCAATAAAGTGAACTGACACGTGCTGCAGTATAAAGATCTATAGACCTGAGGGGGAAATGGGGAAGCCAGGTGATAATTATTATCCACCAAGGACAGTATGTTTTCAGCGCAGTCTGCATGTCAGGCTGTAGATCTGTCTTTTAGAATTAATTAAAAACTACAGTACTGAACTGATTTCCATAAAATGCTGTAGAGGGCTAGGGCAAACGGGAACCTCATAATATTTTGGTGTTCATCTGATTGAGGGGGTTATACCATTTTTTTTTTCTCCCCAATATTCTTTGGCAGAGTCAGCACAGTAATTTTAATTGTTTTAGTCTTAGCAGGTACAGTACATGCTCTTGAAACACATTTTAAGACAGATCCCATGGATATCTGGATGGAGAGATCACCCATAGAGATGAACCCATGGGATCTATCTTAAAATATCAATTATTTACTCCCACCTTAAACATTTGATTGTGTCAAATTCAGAATTGGTGCTAGGCTGCTACAGTGCAATGTCATTGTCTTACATCATGTGTAATCAGATTTCTTTCCCCATAACCAGGTTTCCTGTCTGTGTTCATGTAAACAGTCACTGTTCTGTTTTCCACTGTTGTGAGAGCAACATTTCTAGTGGTTAAAACCTGCCCTTTATCTCAATATATGTAGCATTTGCATGTCATCTGTCCCATTCAATGTCATGCACCAATAATCCAATTCACAGATCTCCATTGAAAGCAGTTTTGTGTTGCGTAGAATCACTTATGTGGAAAAAGAATGAAGAGAAAAAATATGTGGATAGAAAAATAGTAATTTATTGCCTATTCATTTAATTTTAATAATTCCTTGAGCCATACAACAACCATCTAATGACCTCTGTTGTTGGATGCACATTCTGACCTTAAGAAAGCAGAGATAAACACTGACACACGGTTACCAGTTTTGAGTCATACAAGTCATGCATAACTTTTTCACACTGCTACACAGAGTTAGGACAGTCAGCATGTTTGTATGCAGAATTAAGTCAAGCTGTGTTCCGTTCAGTCGGACTTCTCACGGTGTCCCACAATACAACACTAGTAGGAATCCATTTACAGTAAAGAGCCCCCACCCCGGCAAGCTTGTTAGTATGTTAGTATGAGTCAGATTATGGTGTAGCTGGTAGTGCTTATCAAGTCTCCCATCTTGATGTTTCTTGCCAGCTTCAAGAAACATCAAATTCTTGAAGCTGGCAGAGCATAAAATAGGGGTCCTCATCAGTCCATAAAATGTAGTGACCTGAATGTTACCATGTATCTATTGTCTTCTGCTTCTGGGTTCATGGCTTCCTCTATTATTTAGCTGAGATTGGGAACTGTGGTGCATGAGTAGAGTGACATTACGAAATTCTATTAAGTACAATTTCAGACGGACTAAAATGTTTAAATGTATTTCCAGTCCAGTTCTTGTCTGATGAATAGATTATTTGTGTTTTTTTTTAAAGTGAGGTAAACATACTGTGTGTTGCCCTTGAGAGCTGCTGGATGTTTCTCTGGTCCAGCCACTGCATCATTGTGTTGATGTGTGCTGTAGTTTTTGTCTTTTATTATTTTTCTTTTGGTTAGGGGATCTTGCACTTACCCAAAAAGATCAAGGCAGAGTGTGACTGTGTACATGTACAAAGGCTCGACTGCGTGCCCGTGCATGTGTGGGTTTGTGTGCGTGTAGTCTTTTGAGAACTGAATGATACAGAGGAGAGACTTCAAAGCTTCTCTTTCATTAACTGGAGAAGCAAAGTGAAGCCATACAAGTGAAACCAAACAACGACAGACAGTCCAGCACTTACTTTGTTTGTCTTTCTATCAACATTTACTCCCATAGAAAGTTATTTGAAAAACAATATGTGAAATTCAGTTTCAGCAAAATTGGGACTGTTTTTACTGCCTAAAATAATTTGTTTAGAGAAGGTTTACATCATATGCACTGCAAAAAACAGCAACATACATGCAAGACCGATTTACTTTTGTATTGTATTTAAACAGTACATTTTCGAGAGAAAAATCAATATGCTGAAGTTTTTAGATCTTCTTTTCTCTGAATTCAAAAAAAACTTGAGCAAAGCCTTTGGGGCAGACTTATCACTGTAACCTTGGAGTTCAAACACCGCCTCCAGCAGTCAGTACAGCAGCTGGCTACTGAGAGGCAGCAAAGTGAAGAAACACAGTGCTGGAGGACATAGACTAAGGGGAAAAGAAATAGTTATGCAACTCAGAAAAATGAACTGAGAGACTCCAAAGCATTTCCGAGTTGCCAAGAATAAAAACATTTGCAGGGTGCAACACAGCAGGTTCACAGTGAGCTGTGAGATATCAAGGGTTGGTGGTGTGATTTCAGAGCAGTGTCACTATGTGAATAGTAACGCCAAACTGTCATGCCACTCACACAACTAATATACACATATACATGAGTGAAAATAAAACATATCAGCAAGAGTAAAATGTTGCCATGGCCTTTAAACATAATGATACTATAAAAGTAGTTCTCGTGTGAAATGAAACACAGGGGAACTGCCTGTTCACAGAAAATGCTGCCTACATGTGCAAATTATTCTTTTTTTTAAAACCCACAAAAAAAAAAACAACACAAATATGAGCTTGCTAATCAGTAACACAGGCACTGTCAAAATTATTGTTAGACGCCTAGAGTATGTGTCTCTTTTCATGGCTACAGCAGAGGTCACCAAATGTTAGACAATTGTCCAAATCTGCCAGAGCAAGAGGTTTGCATTTGGTCAGATTCTGAAGTTTAAAAAAAAGAATAAGGGGATTGCTGCACACCCTTGCTCCTTGTAAAATATGTCATTTACTTTGAGATGCTCATTTAATCACATAAATCAAATAATCATGGTGTATTACATGTTTTGCTTCTCAGCAAACATTGAAGAAACCAGTTAGCTATGGTTTTAAAATTCTTAGTGGACAAATAACATAAATAATTGTTAAATGGAGAAACATTTCGTAAATGTGGGGCAAAACATTTAATAAGTATTTTTGACTTGACAGTAGAAAATTGCTGTTTTTCAGTACCTTTGTTACAATGTGAAAACTAACAACAATATTGTTACAGTTGCTGACTACATATGGTAGTTGATACATATTTAAATTAACTGTATATAGCACTGCAACATAAGACTACTAATGAGATAGTATGATGTTCTGCGCATTTGTCTGAGAGGATTTTCTCTGTCTCTGAATTTGAGGTACAGCATATTGTTTGGATACTAAAACTATATAGTCAATTTCTTTAATAGTAGAAGTATTTATTACCCCTGCTGGCAGGCGGCCTGGTGCGGCTGCGGGACCGGCTTCGCTGACGCTGCAGTCGAGACTTGCCCAGGAATCTGTAGTAATATGAGGGTCTCCCAGACCCCTTCCTACTGACCCCAGCCATGGTGCTAAAGTTCCCACTCTTAAGGCCGCCAACAACAGCAAGATATTGCTGCAGCAAAACAAGTCCTGTTGAGTCTGGTATCGGTGCAGATAAAGCTCCGGCAGACTTCTCATGGAGTGCAACTCTCTTTATCACTTAAGAATCCTCTGACAGACACTCACATCTACTTAAGTTAAAGTCCAAATAGTTTCTGTCAGGATCAAATCCTCTCCACTTTGCAAACATTTCCCATTGGGAGGAGGGCGAAGATTAGACCATCAGGCATCCACTTCTGTTCAGTACTTCTGTTCTGTCCCACAAGCTCAGACTTTTGCTCCACCTTTTGAACACTCCCCCCTCAAAGTTTCCCACAGAGAGATCCCAGAGGCATGATGTCCGGAATACACTGTGAGCGTGTATCCTGAATGACAGGAAAGCAGTTCTGTTCCCAGTGCCAGAGTGCACTAAGGGAATTTTATAGACAGTCACAAAGACAGTTCCTCTTGTTTCACAAAGCAGTAAATTAGTTTCTTATAAGACATCCAAAACTACTATCCTCACCTCCTATAACCCTGTTAGAATGTGTGTAACAGACAGACAGACAAAGATAGACACAGAGTGTGTAGTTAAGAACAACAGGAGAAAACTTTAGGGCTGCATAGAAAATATGTACTGATAAGTCCTTCAATGGAATGGAGTTATTTAGACAAGATCAAATAACAGAATGCTTTCTGCTTACAGTCAAAAGTATTCTGTTACAGGCTCACAGATAAGGCAGCATCCGGTGCAGTAAATAAGTCTGACTTATAAAAATGTCTTTGCCTCTGTGATTCCTCATAGAGATTCCAGGTCCAGCCACAGCCTCAATCTCATTCCGGGTTTTACAACTTAACCACTTTAATTTGCCTCCCAAGGCAGGGAAGGCATGGGAGGGAGTGACAGCCTATCAGAAACAGATGTAATTGGGCTGTTAAGAGTGAAAAAGAGCCAATCCGAGTGTGCTCTGAATGACAGGGTCAGTCAGATGAACTATAGTCCACAGCTATAGACACAATAATGTGCAGGTACAATTGCAGGGATTCACGTATGTCTGCTACTAGGGTTAAGCAATGTCAGCTGTAACTCATGATCTGTGACTGTTTCTGCAACAAAGGGATTACTTTCTAGCATTCTGATTAAATCCAGATACTGAGAATCACTTCAATATCAGTACCATATGTACTATAATAATGTCATGAAAGTAGCATTGTTCAAACTTTTTTTTAATAATATATAAGAATGTTAAAACTAATGAAGTTTTAACTGAAAGTTAAAGCAATGAAGTTTAAGCACAAGGATTTACTCCAAAATTCAACAAATTTTATTACTTTGTCATTCAACATGTGAGAAGAAGGAATATAATTTTATCAATGTTTAGCAGAAGAAATAAGAAGAAATTGTGATTTAATGTTTGTAGCATTTCAAATGGCAGCCAAATTATTATTTCTGAAGTCTGTCCATGTCCCTACTATTGGTTTACAAGCACTCTCATCTTCAAAACCAATATGATATTAGATCCCACCAGTCGTTCACAACTGTGACTTTCACTTAATTAAAACAAATAATAATAATAATAATAATAGATAATAATATAATTAAACCCTAATGCCATCACAGATATAGGCCATGAAATGTGGCTGAAAGGGCTACAACACTTGAAAAACTGTAACACCTTGACAGGTAATATTGTAAATGCATTATAACTTTAGTCAAAGAGGTTATATTTTTGGCCACTTTTGTCTGTTTTTTTGTGAGTAGCATAACTCTAAAAGTTAAGGACTAAAATAAAATGGTCCAGAAAGATGGTGGTGATCTGAGAACACATCACCTCTTGAGTATATCAATAATATGGAACTATAAGCAGCCTTGTTGAAGAATTGTGCTCTCTGAGTGCTTTTTCTATTATGAGGTAAGAGATAACACGGCAATGCAGGTGTGTCAACAGTAGAGAAAAATGTAAGACAAATAAAGACCTTCGCAAACTGACACTGACAAGTGACTTTTGGAAAGGACAGAAAGCACTCTGCATGATAAATTCACCAAAGAAATAGTCTCTTAATAAAAATCAACCACGGCCCCAAGTTGAATGAATTCATGTACATCGATATTGCATCTCCTCCCCACTGTGGCTGCGCAGTTGTTCATTGTGATGCCACTTGTTCCTACTGAGAGCAGTGGGGACCATAACAACATACACACTGTGTGGAGTTTGTCATTACCTCAGCCCATAAACTCTCAACGAAAGAATGCAGCAGTGTGTGTGTACATGTCTGTAAATCTCTAACATAGGGTTGAGTGTTCTCATTGTTCCACAGAGAGTATTTTAAGGGAACATTAGTAAGTATACATCACTCCAGTGTGAGTCACAGCCTTGTGTCAGGTAGCAGAGGGAGTGTAAAGTTTTCACACACTGCCGGTTTTACGCTGCTACCGTTGAATTCATGAAACACACTGTTAACATGCAGTATTTTTTTCACTCTCATAAAAGAGCTACATACAATACATACCATTTGTTTAGGTTTAAAAGCCTTGCGTGTTATATCACATAAATACACAGACAATGTCCAAAGATTAAAGAGGGAGTGTGTGTGAGGACACACACCTTTTTTTGATTAAAAAACAGAATGATTTAGTGTTCCTCCATAATAGTTACAGAGGGAATAGTTACCTACAATGACTTCTTGTACGACGCTTTGGGAGACTGTAGACAAGCAGACCAGAGAATCGGGGTCATGCAGAGTTCGTGTGCTGCTGCTGGCCTCCCATTGCTCCATGACAAAATCACCAGTGAGCAATAGGCCAATGAATGGGCCAATAAAAGGTCAAGAAAAAAAAAGCTACCGTAAACTAAACAAAAATGCTTCAAGTCAGTGTTTCATTGTGTATATCAGCAGTTAACTCTAGACCCAAAGGTGAATATGTATTGATTCACAGAGTGATGTTAAACACAGGCAACATACTAGATACAATGTAAGTGACAGACTATTACTGAATTGTCACATTTTGAATCAATCAGAATAACATAATGTCATCATATCACTCAGCTTGCTTTACCTCACTAACTAACAAAAGTGAGTGTTGGCTATTCATATATCTATTGTTGGCAGATACAGATGTCAATACTTTTCTTGCAGTGACATGAAACCAACAGTCAACTGATCAATTAAGAAGTATTTTATGTAAAGCTAAAAATCTAACCCCTGTTCCCTTGACTTTTGCCAAAGGTACGTACACTGTTCACTGGGTGGTGTCTTCTTCTTCACCATACTGTACATAAAGGCACTGCTTATTTTCTGTCAAACTGATAAACACCATCCTGTTGCTATAAAAATATGACAATAGTCCCAAACAAATGACAGTTTAAATAATATTCACCAAAAACATGAATTTATACTGTAACCCCCCTTTTTTAAGACAATGTCTCAGTACTTTTTAGTGTACTTTTTACTTGAGTTCACTTTCTACTTGAACAATTTAATGGGACGTAATAGAGGTGATAGTACTTTGCAAGTTTACTTTTCATACTCAGCAGTACGACCCGGACATTTCCACTAGGTATTTAAGTGCCCATTTTCCAGTCAGTCAGCACTCTGAAATAATAAGTCAGGAGTGCAGAGTGGAAAAAGGTTTTTGCAGGCTGATGCAGACACAACAATGGCTTGAATATAGCGCTATCATGATGAACACATTTAGTTGACTGTGGTGTTTAGTACAGGCCATTAAGTGTGCTGAGAATAGAATCACGGTGGGAGAAATATGATGTCTGCAGGCTTTCTACACATAGACATATTGTTTCTATGTAGGAACAAAACACCCAGAACTCAACACTGGAAAATAGAAAGAAAATGTCTTCTGACTGCTTCAAGAAACCTGGAGATGTAAAACGAAGTACCTACAGCATCAAAAAGAGAGGCATGCATGAAAAAAAGTAAGTGTCTTAACTGTTACAGAAGCCAGTGGAAAGAAGTACCAGGTATACATGGGAGCAAAAAAGAAAGAAAAAAGAAAATTAGAAAACAGACTGCTATAAGTTCAATGTGTACACATTAATCAAAGAACTAGTAAACCTATAAAATGACAACAATTTAAATAAAGAAGGCGATTTAGGAAAGTTATTTTTTTTTTCCTGTTTTGAAGCCTATACTGCAAAAAAAGGCTATTGTTCTTTACAACATCATGATGTAAATATTGCTGGATGCGCTGTAGCTGTGACCATGACGACAGCAGACTTTGATGACCTTCAAATCTTTTTAAATTAAGTCTCTTCACCCCTGAACTTGCTGGGCCTGATTCTGGCAGTTGAAGTCTCGGACTGTCCATGTTTGAGTTACAAACGTCTTACGGTGTTCGTATCTGGTCATCAGCTTACAAAAATACTTTTTGCATCCATGATGTAAATTCTGTAATTTGCTCAACCCAACATGGTTGGCTGAGAGCACACCTCCTGTCAGAACTGACCATACTGTGCAAAAGACTTCTGGTCAAAAGAAAGACAGTAACCATGGAAATTTGCTCGATGTTATATGAGTAAGTGCACTGGCACATGTACAACTGAAAGAATACAAGGACATACAAAAGAAGACAAACTCAAATCACGGGTACAAAAATGGAATGTGAGAATGCGAATGCATGCAAAAAATGCTACAATGAAACAAAAAAATATTTTTTTCAACTATGAAGGAAACCACAGGTATGTACGTACATGCAGAGCAGCTATTTTAAGATGCAGAGCACAGTAAAGAATGACCCTGCCCTTACATTGTACAACAACAGAAGTTAAGGTGAGGGATGAGGCAGAATCCTTAAAATTATTTTGCAGATTTTATGTTCAGGGAAAACAAGTTTCATAGTCCTACTTCAACACATGCCCGGTGTTGCTTTATTTACACACATAAGCTCGGTATTAACACAAACAGGTGCTCGAACTAAAATGTGATGACCACCCGTATCTCCCACAACAAAGCCAGAGGTCCTCTGAGAATAGCACATACATATTGCTGTGATTGACAATTACCCAAAAGACAGAAACTCACTGAACCTGTAAAGCTGTGAAACACTTTTTCCAGCTGAGGGGAAAATTGAACTAATTCCACTTTATGAGCAAACAAAAACACAAAGAGAGACATATTGATTCTGAACACAGCTCATTCTTTGTTCTCTATGTGGATGGATTTCACACACAAAGTGCCATATGCTGGTTAGTGTGCCTGAAATATAGCCTTTATATACAGTAGATGCAAACAAGGCTCGGAGGAAGTCATTGGGATTACTTCTACTTCTATAAAAAAGCAGGACAGACGGCTTGTGATAAGAGACCATAAATACATTTATGATTGCATATCTGGACAAAACATATTAATATGGTGTATTATGAGTGGAGGATGAGTCAAAAATGAAAAGCTACTGCTTCTTGAAACTCCTTGGGCAGAATAAACATAAAGTCAGAGAAACACACTCCTAAATATATATACGATGTGAGATTAATCGTTTTCAAACTGAGATCGGAATTTGAAAAAACATAATCAGCAAAAGTCGGAGACTGCAGTTTAATTGTTCCAAATTTGATTCTTCTACACCTTATGCATATTAAAAAAATGTCAGTATATAAATGTTAGAAACAATCTTAGTTCTAATCCTTGTATTAGGGTATAGTAGTTAATATTTTAATATTATCTCATGCAGCAAAGCTCCACGTTGTTTTAAATCTATAACAGTAACAATACAACTGTAACGTGTTAAAAAGTTACATTGTAAATGAAATTAAAATAGTTTTTACTTTAATTATTGATTACTGTAATCATTCAAGTTATGCTGATAATTGTCCTGCTGTCTGACTAACTGATAAGTTCCCATGGTAGATATAGATAATGTCATTAGATCATTCCATCACTGTGAACACAGATCCCCGTGTCCATGTCATGTATCCTGAGGACTTAGATGGAGCCAAACAGGAGTTTAAAATCTGTATCAATACTGACCCCTTCTGGATAACACAATGCCGTACAACTGACAGTCACAGGGGTATGTGTCAAGCTGTTGTGTGATTGATAGACAGCTTTAAAAAAACACAAACATATAAATTCACAGTGGGAACTGGATCAACACGGAAATAAATCATGTCACATCTGAGACAAGGAATAACAGTATTTAAAATGTTTACGACTGCTGTACTTGTATATCTAATCCAAAACGGCTTTCTAGGTGTGCTTGCTTTGACTTTGATTATTTAACATCACAGTATGAGAGTTACATAACAGATTCATAAACAGCTATATTATTGGTTTCCACTTTGATAACTAGCTAATTGCCCACTTCATTACAGTGTCCTGATAGCACTGTAATCTAATCACTGTTAAAAAAGGGGCAAAGAGAAATAAAAAATGCTCTCTAATTACTAAATAATAACTAAAAAAAGACCTTTTTTGTGATGTAGTGATCCAAACCACTACACAGTTCTTGGACACCAGTGAATACACAGATATACAGACATAGAGACATCACAGAGAAATGATGTTCTACAACGAAATTAAAAACCAGAAAGCATGAGATGAATGTATAAAAGACATCTTGAATACATTTTACAATTATAATGTTCTGCGGAAGCTTTCACAACAGTGAACACAGTGTAGACATGACTCATAATCAAACTCAGCTTTGTACCATGTTAACAGGAATGTGGCCCATAACATTCCGCTTGCAACTAATCATAAATTATGTCTCATTCTGAATAAGGTAATAATCAGAAAGATTATTTTTTCCCATGTGACTGTATACAACGATCAAAGAGTAATCTAGGATTAATACTAAGGTCGAGAATTGCAAGAGATACCACAATATGATATTTATATCACAATACAATATTATCACAATATTGCGATATAGTGAGTATTTACGAAATCATATTATATTTCATCTAGTGGACTGAAACGTCACAATTTTTTTATGCTAATCTACAAAAAGTATACTGTTTATTTGTAACATCAGTTAAAAAATAAAAAAAGCAATACTTGGTGTCTCAAAAGTGATATAATATTGCCATGTCAAATATTGCAGTATTTCAATGTATCAATTCCCCCCCACACCCCTAATCAGTCCCTTTATTTTTTGTAAGAAAGAAAAACACAAAACCCATGAGTCCGTTGTCATTTGGTCTACAAAACTTTTCACATGGATCTCTTTAGCTTGAGTAGAAGTTCACTTATTGTGACGTTATCACTAGTTTCTTTCTTTTCTTTTTCTATCTTTTATAGATAGAAAAAGTCTAGTCTAGTGATCTAGTCTAGTTTAGTGGACACTTTCAAAGTCATTTTGTCAATTATGCCAATTATGTGCTGTGCCTAATCCCAGCTGACATTGGGCAAAAGGCAGGATTCACCATGGACAGGTCCCGGGTCCATCACAGGGCCACATACAGACATAAAACCAACCACTCTCACATTTACACCTACGGGTAATTTAGAATGTCCAGTTGGCCTAATCCCCAAACCTACATGTTTTTGGACTGTGGGAGGAAACTGGAAAACCCAAAGAAACCCGCCCCCCCCCACACACACACAGGGAGAACACCATGCAGAAAGGCCCTTGTTCCAACTGGGTCACAAACCTGGGTCTTATTGGTGTAGTGCTGGTCATGTGGCCCAGCAGTTAATTAATTATTGTAAAAGTGAAATAAAAAAACAACAACCTGGAGTTAATGACTGTTGGATAATTATGTCAAACTACTGGTATTTGTGTGTTCACATACACAAAAGTTTGGCTAGTACTTAAGTGCTCCTGCTGCTATAGTGACAGACTGGTGCCATCTACCATGCTGTCTTTTTATCCTCCTCTTATTCATGTCTCTGAGAGACAGAGAAAAGGCCAAATAGCAGAATGCCTCGTCCTGAGCAGAACTCATTATAAACGACTACAGACAGCGAGAGAACAGAGAAGTCTGTGTGACACTGTTGGCCGGAGACAAACAAATACACAACTTGGAGGAATAGATGGGATGAACTCCTTTTATCCACCATGATTAAAGGAATAAAAAGCATAGAGTCAGGGAGGGAGGAAGGGATGAGAGGGCTCATGCGAACAGCGTGGTCACTTGAGAGGAGCACAGAAAGACTTCGGGTGATGGTGCTTTTCAAATTATATATCTAATCTGACACAGATGCACTCGGCAGATATGCATTCCTGCACTAATATGCACAAGCAACCAGTGATGACAAATTTCATTTTCATTAAATGTACACAAAATGTATCTCTGAAGTCCAGTGCTTGTTTTCGGAAGTGTTCTGTGATCAAATGTGACCTGATGCAAACAAACAGAATGTGCTTATGCCAGTATCCCACAGTAAATTGTACTTTTTTGTGTTGTCTTTTAATGGCAGCCATTGGACTTTATACTAAAGACAGAGGCAGAAAGAGAATCTTTGGATTGAATAACTAGTCAAACCCTCATTTGGCAGCAAAAACCTCAAACCATCTAATCTTCCTCTTGGTTTAGATTCAGCTCAGCCATATTTTTAGGTTGTCTGGTGTGAATGTCTCTCTTGGGGCCATTCCACAGCATTGCTGTTGGCCTGAAGCACTGACTGTGCTCCTTTGACATTAAAAGACAGATTTATTTTGTTAAAACCAATTGGTCAGGGTGATATTTGCTACTTTTTCCATAATCAGCATTGGCAGATTATTATTTAATCAAATGTCAGATTATTAGTGTAATATTCAAACTATTTGCACTTAGAACTATGATTAAGGGTATTAAATCAGTCCAAAAATGGTCCAAAAGTTTATTTGACAAAGGAAAATCCTATAATTACCTGTTGCATGTATTTTATATGTAGTTTAAAGGTTTTTTGTTATTTTTTATATATATAAATGGGCCTACATAAAAAGCAGATTTAGATAAATGCACCAGAAGTGTTGTTAAATAAATGTTTGAAATTGCTGCTAATTTTGTTTATTACTTGCATGTTGCAATTGGATATCTGTCCCTCAAACCTTTCTTGGTTGTGTGTTGGGGAACCTATGTAGCCTTCAATTAACATCAAAACTGAAAATATGTTTTGTTTGTCATTGTAGGCAATTGTAAAAAACATGGTGTTCCAAAATGTTATGCCAACCTTCATAGCATATAGATATTAAATATGATAAAAAATATAAACTGTATATACAATATCAATATAAAAGGCTCTTTCTGGGGTCATGAAAAACAACAATTGAAAGTGTATACTGCACAGGTGAAAATATTTACATACAAATTTTACACACTGAATCTTTAAACTAATATTTATTAAGAGGGAAAAAAGGAAACCTGCTAACCAAAATATTGGCCCAAAATAATCAACATCACAATCATTATTATACATCAGCCATCGGCTGCACTGATTACTTAAGAATGGCTTCAGACATAGAAAAACCCATCACCCCTCCAGATGTAATTTGATGTTTACAAATCAGCTGGCACACAACCAACCTTAAATTATTCAGACACTTTGACAGATTTAAACATTAAATTCCCTTTGGTAGATGATGAGCAGTTCAGACCAAGAGGCAGCAAATGAGACCTGATTTCTCTTTTTCATTATGGTTTGCTGTGTCCCTTTTCCATTTTTTTAAATATTTTACACTATTAATACTGCAGCCTTAATTCAACCTTAATTCCATCAGTCAATGAAACATTTTCCCTGTAGCGCTGCAGACTCTTTGGCAAACTTGACAGTTCGCGGACATTTTGTTTCTTGAGAAGCAGCAGTGAAAACCAAGCTCAATATCACTATACACCATGATTTGCATGTGTCCATGAGCAACTTTTTGTGCTGAAGTCATCTATAGCATGGAGCTAATTACAAGGGAAAATAGCTGTATTACTTTGTATTGATACATAAACACAATTTATAACCCTTCCCAGCTATAAATCCATTCTTGATCTCAGTCTTCTGAGATCTTAACGTCTTATGACACATGGTTCAAATCAGCAGGGGCTTCTCATGAATTGTAAACATCAAGTGTTTGAGTGTCAAAGCAGCTCAACACTATACGTTTTATGTTGTTTCACTGGTTAGAGTCCATATTTACTAAGTCCAACATCACTTAACTTTTGTGAATGCCACTAGTCAAGTGTGCTCCCACAAACTTATGCTAAAAATGTGTGAAGACGTTAAAGCAAGAATTATTCATGTCATCATTGAGAGGATAGTATGAAGATTAATCACAATGACATCCACATTTTACTTTAAAATGCTGATGCCTGTTACTGTGCATGTATGGTCTAAATCAGGGTTTCCCAAACCAGGACAAGTCCTGGGCCAGTCTGTGCCATAAAAACCCATAGGAAGATAACTTTAATATATACAGTAAATATTAAAAGGAAATGTATAGTCATTTAAAAATAGGTTTGGTAATATTAGCTAAATAGTTGGTTTGGGTTTTTTATGTGGTCAAGGTTAAAATATGCTTAATCTATTCCAGTATGACAACAGTAGTAAATTCCCTGTCTCCCACCAGTCCATCCGAAATATGCTAGCCAAACCAAATATTTATTCTACAATTAATTTAAAAACAGAGCAAATACATGACCATTACTTAATCAGCAAAAGCAAAAGCAAAAGGATGACATCACTCTTTAATGCACAACATGCTCTCCAAATCTGTGTGTTGTCACTGGGCTTGTCACTGCAGACCTGACACTGCCTTAGGCTCAAACACTACTGCACTAGTGAAAACTGCTAAGCAAGCACACTCAATATACACTGCGTATTACTGAACTGCTAGTGTAATAGTGTTAATTTAATTATCATGTGCCTACTCATAGCTGTATACAGCTAATTAGTGGTTTTAAACTCACCCAGTGGTTTCCCCTGTTTCTGTGTACCTCTTTTATTATCTTTTTTCCTCCACTGGTGGTCTTCAGATCATTGAGGCTCACAAAGAGCCACAAAATTAAAGCCACACTGGAGAGAGAATCCTATGAGCTTGTGGTCTGCCAAACGCTATTTCTGTTTAATGTTGAGTACAGCAAGAGCTCTTATCCACATTCAAAAGGATTTTCACATTCAGAACTGAGACATACCTTAGTCTTAAATCTTGAAACCAGATTATTCACTAGATTACTTGTCTTCTCAGTTGTCTAATATACTGTTACATAACATGTAAAAAGACAAGCCAACTATCATAAAGAAGCTGAGACCATCGTATGTTTATTAATTTAATGTCACAAATGACTTGATAATCAGAATTGTTGAAGACCTGTTGATCTACAGTGATTTTCCTTTCCTTCACTGGCTGTAAACACACAGTGTGAGGCCATGTGCTAACCAAATAGACAATGTCAGGACAATGTGAATGGCTCGCATTCTGTTGTTGACATTTATGTGAATGCTTACACTGCTAAATCTGTTCTAATAAATCCACTGTAGATCAAACTAATCAGCAGCAGGCTTGCAAACACGCTGAGATCAGAAAAACAGCACAGATGAGAAAGGACGTGTCTGTTGGACACATTCTAGTCTCATACAAAACATCATGCATCTGCACCCTGATTGAAAACTGATTGATAGAAACTTTGTTGATCCCACTAGAGACATGAGTTTATGCAACAATCAAAGCTTGCACAAGTACACAATACTGTGTAAGCTCTGCGCAGGTTTTTGTTTTCCATGTCCTTTTAGTAATCCTGTTCTTTTTTAATCTACAACCCATCTTTAAATCCCCAGGTCAAACATCACACTATAGCAGAGGGATTGAAGAAAAAAGCAAAAATGATCGTGGAATTGTATTAGAGGAAGCGTTTCTAGAACTTTACACCAAATAATGACCTGAACAATGTATTTTTTACGAGACTGATGCTTAATTGGAAAACCAAAAGCAAACCAATACTGACACCTGCTTCCTTCAACAGTGGTGTAGTTTGTGATGTAAAAGAAAGTAATTTCCCATGTGAATTCTTTTTTTTTTTGTACTTTTATATTTTAATTTTTGTTTGACTATACAGAGCTAATTAACAAGCATTTGGCAAAAATATGAAAGCAACTTTAATATTAATTTATATGTCTAAGTGAGGAGATTTATTGATGTAATTCACTCCCTAGACTCCATCACCATTACTACTGAATTGCAAAATGTCCTCACACAGTGTGGTCTGTAACTCAAAACAATAACATTACAAATGTAGATACACACAGAGAGGGGGAGACATAAAATAGTAAAGTGCACAAAAGTCCAGATTGCTCCTGGTGTTTTCTCTAACAGGACAGGCTGTCAACATGCTGGAAAAAAATTAGAGGACAGAGGGAGCCAGGGAGTCAAGTTTATAGGTAAGGAAACATGTCATTACAGTAGTGACACTGGAGTGCTTCCATTACCCTTCTCTTAGTTCATTCCTCAGTTTTTTTTTTTAATACTCCTCTCTTTACATCTCCCTCTCTTTGTTGTTTTTGTAAGAAAGAACCAGCATTTCTCGTTCTTGCCTTTAATTGCTCACTTTCCGTTCTTTGCTCACTGCAGTTCCCACTTGTGCACCACACAAATCTCTTCAGTAACAAATCTGTACCAAATGGGACAAGACAAATCACGCCTCAGCACGTGCATTGTCATGGCATTAATGTCTCATTTAAATAAACACAATACATGATACTGTTTCCCATTTTGTTCACTTACACTTCATGTTCTCTGTGATGGAATTTATGGAATTCAGTCGCTGCCCACGGGTCGCTACTTACCATTGAGCAACAGAGGCTCCATTGTCATATGAACAATTGACATAATTTGTCAAAGGGACGTGAAATTTAAGTGGCCCACAGAGCGAAGCTAAGAGGGCAGGCTAGGACTTTGGCAGCAATACAGGCCAACATGAGGGTGGCAATTATTGGTACCGTAAAAATGTCTCTATCAATCAGTGACTGACCTTTGATATGTACCAATGTGTTGACTAATTGAACTAAACTGTAAGTACAGAGTCTGATTGATATATGAACACTCACTTCCATTAGTCTAATTACAGTGGCTACCTACAGTAAAGTTAATGTTCTGCAAGGAATACCAAGCACTGACACAAACATGAAAACACAGCTTGGTTCCTATTGAACAGCTGTCATGAAGAAAGGCAAACATAAGCCCATTATGTTCAATACAGTGAAGATGACAATTGAAACATTTGAAAGTATATATTAAGGATGAGGTGGTGAGATCGGTATTTGTATTGGTCCAGTACTGGGCAAAAATGCAGGATCAGGGAAAAACATAAAATGTGATACATAGGGCGCTTCAAGCTTCATGTGACAAAATGTAAAAGAGGGTTACTGATGTTGACATGAATGTTAAAACTTATGTTTTCTTCTTGTATATAACCCTATATGAGTATGCTTGGATTGAACTTGATCCATAATCCGTAATTAGCTATGACCACATCAAAATAAATCCAGCTGACTACTCCGTTACTCCAGAATACTGACTACTCCTTTACTTTTTTTGTTCATCTGTTTACCACAACCTTCACCTCTGCAACATAGATCAGCAGTGGGTAAACATATAAGATTTAATGTGCCAGAGTCTCCCCATTGCAGGGGGCTATCACGTTCATCTGTGTTTAATATAAATAACCAGCAAGGGATTTCTGGAATGACCTGCTTTGCCTAGGTGAGACCGAAATTAAAAATGTATTATGTTGTATTTTCAGTTGCGTTGTGGGCCCAGCAGAACCATCTACACCCGTTAATATCATCATGTTAGTGTGAGCACAGCATTCTAGTTTTAGTATTAAGTGCTACAGTTCTAAGCTGGTATGCTTACATTTTCACAGATCCAACAATGTGTTGACTGTGCAAATTCAATGTTAATGATCTTGAACATGTTAATGGACATGACAAATTCCCTTAAAACAATAATACTGGCTCATCTAACATTGCATTGACAGAATCTCCACTGGCTGTGTCAATTAAATTGACCAAAACAGTAATATATTTACTGTTATATTTACTGTTGATTTAGACCACACATGTACAGGGATGCAGAGGTGAAAGTGCCGTGACTCCTGCCAGCAAGAGTTTATCTATCTGTTCATTACACCATAAAAGTTGGTTTCACTCTATTTTTTAAAGGTGCCTGTTTCTTACGTCCAAAAAACAGCATGACACCAAGAGGAACAAGTGAACTGGGGAAACAAAGGTGCAGGTCGAGCAAAAATCCCATTTAGACAGCAAAGGGAACTCAGCCAATGGGAAAATGTCCACAAGTCTACAAAGACATGTGATCAAGGTCACTTATGGATACTCAAAGATGAAGTAAGGAGAAACATCAAAACAGAGAGGTGAAGTGAATTATGTGAGCAACATCTAAGTGTCATCATCTTTGTGATCCACAACAGTGTGGGAAATCCACATCCAAGCCACATAAACTGTAGCCTCACAGTCTCTCTCTCAAACACACATGCAGAAGCACATTGTGGGTGTGTTTGTGTCCTTCCATAGATGAAGGGGTAGTTGTCAGAAAGGCCAGAGGGTAGGGACTACAGGGACTGCAGGACTGGAAAAATGGGGAGCTCAGACTGCAGTGACCTTTACCTTTAACTGGTATGGGCCCAGTAGTAAGGCCGTAACTAATGGCTGTTTTCATTAAGGATTTATACATCAATTATTTGCTTGGTTGGTTTATATGTGGTGGGGTTCACAACAAATCCGTGTGACAAAGATGAAAAAAATGTTGATCCCATGGCAACATCCTCAACTATTTTGTTTTGTCAACAAAAAATCAGTTTAATGAAAGAGGTGCAGATGTTCACATTAAAACAGGAAATAGAGAAGTTGTTCCTTTTAAATCAACAATCCATGAAATAGTTTGCAATACATTTCATAGTTGATTATGAACAAATTGATTAACTGTAGCATTAACAGTCTCAATGACAACAGGCAAAACCTCTGTCTGTGTGCGTGTACAGTATATGAGCTTTGAGCTTGTGCCTCTGTTTGTGTAGCTTTTCAGAGAGATGGAGGGCAGGACGCAGGAGAAGTACAACTATCTGGGACAGTGCAGTCTTCTACAGTACAAAGGCAGAGACAAGCAATGCAACAGTGGCTCAACACTGCACTTGAAATCAGGTCAATATACCTCAGCTACTTTCCTTTAAACCTTACATTACCTCAGCTACTCTCCTTTAAACTTTCTCTAAATATAATAATATTGGAATGTTTCATTAAATAATGTTGGAATGTTTGTGAATGTGTAGGGTCAAAGTTGGAGGAGGGGGAATTGTGAGAAAGGAAGTGAGGTACGTCGGGAACCTTTGGGAGTGGAGCTTGTGTTCCTCGTTTTCCTGTTTTCTGTTTTGTCTGAGCACATTAGACCACCTTCCTACATACATGTATGATCCACACCATTTCTGTGTGCATGTAAAGTAAACTGAGAGAACACTGTAATATAAACAGAAAGAGAGCTGTTAAACAGAGGGAACTTGAATATTTTCAAGTGGTAATTACAGAGATACATCATGTACGGTGTGTTGGAAAAAGTGCCAGCAGAGCTACCAGGAAGCCCCATTTCATTTGCACAGCAAAGAAAATCAAATGTGTTGCCATGGATCATACAAGGAAACACAATAATTCACCTCTATGTCCAGGAAGTAAACTGCCAGTGTTTACTCTGTATATTAACCAGTGTCTCAGAAAGCAGCATGTGTCCTTTTTTGTTGATTTGACTCAGTGGAACATCTACTCAGCTCCCCTCACTTGTTTCCATAGAAACAACAAAAGCCTTGTGACATGTTGCATGTGAGAAAACATTTGTAAGCAGATTAAAATCTATCTGAAGAGACAAAACATAAATGTCACAGAACAGGTGGCCATTAAATTACAGCTCACAATAAAGTAAAGTTCAAGTAAGTCCTCATTTTCCCAGCTCCATTGTGCATGTGTAATATAGAGTGAAGTAATGCACTTAAATATTTTCCTCATTATTATTAAATGTTTACATGTAATGTAAGTTTGATAGTTGCTTCATGGCATCTTTGAAAACTGCATAACAAGAAGAAAGTCTTTAAAAGACTTTAATATCAAGTTCAATGAGCTCATCATCTGCTTCCTTATAAATTAGAGATCAGTAAAAGGTGCACTTAGAGTGAGAGGAGGGTAGCATCGTAATAGGAAAAACTTTGTCATGCCGTGTTCTTTAAAAGGATTGTGCTAATGTATTGCCCATGCTAAAGTTTCCTGTGGTCAATATCCTTAGTAGTAGCCTTTTTTTCTACACGCTAGTTTCATTTTGTTTTGATAAGCAGAGGCCTTGTGCAGTGATAGGACTTTTTTCCCCACAGATTTTATCGGTTACCCCTGGGCTGAAAGCCCATTCTTCTGAACATCCACTGTGAAGGCATATTTGAGAGGACAACTGAGACGACTATAAAAAATAGAAAGCAATCTTTCCATCATTTTTGTCATAAATCCTTTCTCTAATCATGACACTAAACTACTATTCATGTCATCTGCTGAGATTCAAAGGTGCAACAACATGTTAAGAATCGGAGTCAAACACAGTAAGAGGTGAGTCGTCAACTATCAGGATAAAAGGAAAACCAAGGTTGAAATTATTTGTAAAGGAAAACAAAGGACTATTGACTCATTGTCTTCCTGTATGAGATATCCTGAATCACTTTCTTGAGTGGTTAATTTCTGTTCTATCTTTCAATATAGTGGTGTGGGATATGGGAAAGCTGTAAAATAACAGTTTCTTCATAAAAACATGTCTTTACAGGCTAAAGTATCGAATATTTAGTATGACCCACCCTTACACTTGAACAATAGCATACATATACAGACACATGAAATAGAAAAAGGAGGGGACATTAGGTATTTAATGTACACTATAATCACTTCAAAAGTACTACACATAACTCCACTAAAGTGTAAAATTACACTGATCCACTGCTGGACACACACAGACTAGACACCTGAAATATTCTTCTGTTATCTCTTGGCTCATTGAAAACTCAATGGGTGGGCTTCTTGTACAGCAAACCATAAAACTTTATCAAACAAGAGTGTACAGACAGACAGTGCCGCACTGTTACATGTAGTCTATATGCAAACACTTACAAATGCAACGGGTTCATGTAATCTGTGAGAAGAAAAAATACTTGCAATAGGTAATACATGTCTGACTGCAAATTGCAGACACTAATGAAGACTATTGTCTTGGTAGCTCAGTTAGACATACTTGTAGATAGAGAGTTACATTTTTATCGCATTAGCATACTATCACTACTTTGGTATTTTTGAATGTTTCTCGTTTCTTTATCAAACCTTTGACATTTTCTGTCTAAAAAAGGTTTGGTTTTAAAACACAATCACACAATTTTCTTAATCTGCCAAAAAATCTCTTGTCTTCTTGCTATATTTATAAATGCTGAGTGACTTGTCAATTTTCATCATGGTAAGTTTTTTGGCCATAATATAGCACTAGGATCAGGACCACCAAAACAAAAAAGGCTTTCTTATGCATGAAGAGACCCAATCTATCTTGTTTTGTCCCAATAGTCCCAGTGGACTACTGGACTTAATACAGCACACATGTTGACAAATACATTATGCCAGGTGAAATTCTATGCCTACATGAATAAAAGCAGATAGACACTGGGCCAAAACATGCTTTTAACTGGCGACTTAAGCAGAGGGTCATGTTAAAAAGGAGAGTCAAGGTTAAAGCACCACATCTGCTGAGGGAGGCCACAGAATTTTAGTTATAAAAAACTACCAGCTGGAGCACACAAATGTCACCTGGTGACAGAATACTGAGAAACACAGAGAGAGTCATGGAGCTGTATCAATCAGCACTGTGAGAACTTGACCAGACATTGAATCCAACAGACGTTTTTTCTTTAAAGCTATGCACTATAGCTTTAAACATATTTTCAATAAAAATCCTCAGTAAGACCTTCATGGCCAATGTAAATGTCTACATTATGAGTTTGAGTTTCCTCAATTGCAAGCAGCTTTAGGGAAACAAAATATACAGAATTTAATAAACAAGAATATGTGGCTCTACATTAAGTTGTTAGGTGAACTTTATTGCCCCAACAAGGACACTGAATTATTTCCCACATTTGCCATTAGTGCTTCACGGCAATGAAATGGCTAATTGATTCTGATCTAAACAAGCAGTAGGAGTCAGTGTAAGCACAAAGGTTGAAGCGGTGCCTTCATGCCCACAAACTGACCAGATCATTTAATTAACACACAGTCACAGCGAGCATCAGCCACTCTCTCACAGAACATAACCTACCTAACATGTTTTAAACTAAAAAAGCCCCCTCTATCTTATTATGATTGTGAAAACTCAAAATCTAGATACACAGTGAAACACATACATTAAAATCCTGTTTGATTTATGTCTAATTAAATGCCTGTTCTTCAGAGAGCCAAGGTGGGCGGGGTAAAGAAAAACTGGAAAAGAGTGGTAGAAATGAGGGCAGGTCCTGTGCCACAATGAGGTGTTTGTGAGGAGGAGACACAGAGAACAGACAAACAGAAAGTATGTTAAGTTAAAAGACTGGATCACACAAAGAACTGTGTTGATGAACCAAATATCACTACTAATCTAAAGATTCCATTGTATGTCTCTCCTCATCACTTTTTTAATGTCTTCAAGTTTTGTATTTTGGCAGTTGTTCAGGCTGACAGATAAGTTAGATATAAACGTGCAAGCACAGCCGTCTCTATCATCACTTATAAATGCAGCTGGAGTTGGATCATTGATTTCACAATCATTGCAAAATATCCAAACAAGTATGATCAAGACAAGAAATGTCAAGAAATGACAAGTATTTGTTTTATGATGAAAAAAATTCAAATAGTTCTGTTGGTGATTAAAAAAAAAGCCAATTGAATATATAAATATGCTGAAAATTGTAAAAAAAAAATGTCCATCACCGTCCTTAAAATGATGACATTCCCAAATGTTTTGTTTAATCCACAAACCAAAGACTTTAAGTTTACTGTCACAGAGGAGCAAATAATGTATTCACATTTAAGAAACTCAGATAACTTGTGTATATGTAACATTTCTGCATTAAAATATCTATCTTTTTAAAACTTACATGAGAAAAAAGTTTACAAAAAACCTTGTATTTATATTAAAGGTAACAGACAATGTCATTCATACAGTCCCTTTTTATTGATGTCATCCACATTGCAGAGCTGCAGCAATGTTTAACATAGGGTTTGCCTTTGTAAATAACATAAAAAAAACTTTAAATCCTCCTTTGTACTCAATAAAATGCCAGGACTCGTCATTGTAAAGTTGTGCATTCATCGGCCCTGCAAATATTTCACAATCACTGACAATATTTTGGCCTTGCAGAAAAAAATGAAAATAGGGAAGAGAAAGGCTTGAGGGCTTTTACTTTGAAAAACATACAGAACATGATGTGTTTGTGACACGTGCGACAGATGAAGGCACCGATGAGCTCATGAAGTTTACGTATTGTGCAACTAACCCTGTTTAATACTGCAATTAACTTTTACTGAGGAACAAACATCTGCTCATATTGATAACATTTTTTGACCATATTGTCGAGCCCCTAGTTAAAGAAAAAGACAGACTTTTCTTTTAAAAATACTAAAAACACTCAGCAGTGGCCATATAATTAAAAAAAGAAGACAATTAGCAAGAAAAGAGAAAGTGACCATATAACAAAGCACTTTTTGGAATACACACTGGAGATTTAAAGAGGACAGAGGTCACAGAGATGTGTGAGTGATACTGGGATACTATTATCACTTTAGTCAGTGTGGCAGCGGTTTATCTCTGCAGTCAATCACCGAGTAATCACTATCTGCGAGGAACTCAGTTTTCACTGCCTGGACCATCACAGATAAAGATATTACAAAGACTGTGACCCCATGACACATTAGCGTGTATTAGGTTTGTGTTTTATTTATTGATATTTATTGCCTACACCGAGGAAGTGTTGTGTTACTGGTCGTGTTGTTGTGACAATGAGCAGCATAATAAAAAAAAGTAATAGATGGATTTTGATTAAATTTCATGTGGATGTAAGCCATGGCCCAAGAAAGATATGTTTATTATTTGGTGGAAAACGAGAAAAAAATCCTACCCTGGGTAAGGTTTCTGGTGGCTCCTTTTTATAGCTGTACCTTCCTTTACATTCACTTTGTGGACTGTAGGCGATTTACAGCAACTTTTACAGCATCATAAGCAGAAAAAAATTGCGCATACAATAATTTATCTAGCTTCTCTAGTGTGAATAATTTCTGTTTTTCCCTCTGATTACAACCATATCAACTGAATGTGTCCAACTTCTGGACTGTTTTACAACAAAAGCAAAACAACGAAACACGATTTTTAGACGTGTTATAGACTCATACTCTTCATAGTATGAGTCGTAGTAATAAGTAGATTATTTTAATGTAGAACACATTTATTATAGTCTTAAACAAATTCAGGACAATGAATCGACAGACAAGTAATCCAGCTGTATAACAAGAGCTATAATCTGCAGGTACGTCAGTATATTAGTGCAGATCACTGTTCACTCTCATGTCTTTTTACTCTATTTACCCATGCTGATCCTTGATTGCTGCTCTGGCTAACTCATCTTCCCCTCCACTGACTCAGCCAAGTTAGGAATGCCATTCCAGCAGTCCGTGCACAATTCCCGCTCAGTATTCCCAGTAATCCCTCTTCTCCGGCTGTCCTGAGCCTGCTTCCTTCCCACAGCTGCCGGCTGGCCCGGATTGCTCTAATAATAGGACAACAATGCTCGCCCCACGCCCGATAGCAGCACAGAACTACCGCTGAAGAAACACAAAACAAAAACATTTGCATAGAATATGGATATTTTTAAATTTTATATAAAATTATTCTTGATATTTAAAAAACTTTCCATACAAATAGAAAAAAAGAGAAACTTCCTAAATTGTTGACATTCAGTAGTACTGTGTGTGGGTAACAAACAGCAGCATGTAAACACATGTTGGTGGAGGAATGATGATGGGGCTCTACACTCAAGTGAACTGCTATACAGTATGTGGTAGAGGAGTTACAGAAGACACTATAATCATGCAGGAGCTGATAAATGAAGACTACATGCTGCAGAAGTAGTTAAACACTACCTTTGCCACAGTGTGCCAGGAACAGGACTACACATATAGCTGACATGATTATGAATCAATGTTAAATATTTTTTTGCACATTTCTCCCAGCCACAAGAAGCCCCAAGGAGCTGCACAGGCAAACACCACCAAAGAAAGGGAGGCATAAATCAGAGAAGAGAATGGAGAGACTGAGAGCTGCAGTATTTTCTCTGATCTTCTGTTGCCCCACTTGTGGAAGTAGAGCTCACAATCACATGCTCTCAGTGTCTTTGAGTCTGACATCTATACAACAACCTCTTCTTTTGCGCCTCACTGATTCCTTCCATTAAAACAGTTTGCTTCTTTCAACATCTCCCTCGCTCTTTACTCTTGACAGATCAGTGTGACAATGTTGCTTCCCTGGCACGTGGGAAAAAAAAAAGCTCCACTCCACACCTTCTCCTTCCCTTCAACCCCCCTCCGCCATTCCACCAAGAGAGCAATCACATTGGCAAACTCAAAGAAAACACAAAAACACAGATTTTTCTAAAGAGTAAAAGGGAAGGGGGGGGAAAAAAGCACAATGCCGGTGCTCACCTCAGAAAAGGTCCCACTGCTGCAAAGGAAGCAGAAGGAATGTCATCCTCAGTCTTCACAGAAAACCAAGAGCAACAAGTAGCAGCTCCAGCGAATTCTCCTCCCCTCTCTCGCACTCCTGTTGCCTTGCTCTGTTTCTCCCTCTGCTCTGCACTCATTCAGACTGCAGTAGCTGCAATAGAGTGAGCAGCAAGTATGTGTGTGGTGTGGTGTATGCGTGTGTGTGTGTCTGTGTGAGACTCGGTGTGTGTGTATGGTCCTGTGGACTCCTGCAGGGGCACTTAACAGGGTTCAGGTCCTCCCCCTTCTCAGTCTTACACTCATAGAGGGGGAAAAAAAACTCTCCCACACACACACAAATAGAGGGCAGGAGATTATTCTCTTCCTCTTTTGTTGTTTTCTCTCACTTTCTACTCCCTCTGTTTTCTGTCTGCAACTCCCTGCCTCCTCTACAGCCCCTTTCATATGAAAAAAGCAAATGACAGAGTGTCTGTGTGTTTGTGTGTGTGTGCATGGCACAGGGAATGCCGTCGTGCCTCACTGCCTGGGGCTCAGAGACGGAGGAGGAGGAGGAGGAGTTCAGACCTCAGAGAGCTGAATTCCTACCTCTCGTCCAACCAATCAGAGGTCTTTTTGCAGTTGACCAAAAACCGCGAGGCCAAGTCGGGCCTCGCTACCACACACCAGCTTTAAAACATTAGCTGGAGTTTGCTGCGAACCTCAGGATACACTGCTCAATGGAATATCATAAAGTATTTTTATCTCAGGCAATTACTTTTCCTGGTTTATTATTACATTTTGTTCAGTCTAAATAATATTTCAATATTAAACTTTACAAAAAATTATCCAAAGCAATGGTAAGAGGGAGGATGCCATCTGGATTGCATAATTCAGGTGTAAAGTGTTACCACACTTTACACCTGAGTTAAAAGTGTGGTTTTAAAACTAACTTTAGACTAAAAATGAAGTGGCTGTGTCGGGTCATTTCCTTGTCTTTTCCCATGTCCCTCCCGTCTTCCTGCCAAAGAACAGTCCTCTCATGTTTCTGCTGCTGTCCTTGGCCAGACATTTGTCACGCAAGACATTTGTCCACAGAGGTGATATCAGATCCCCCCCCCGCCCGCCCCCCATTCACACAGCTTACTTCTACTTGAGCTTTCTCCCTCTCTCCTCCACACCTTGTCGAAAGTAAGTCTTGGGGCTTCATTGTGAGAGAAAAAAAAAACAAAAAAAGCAGATGTTTCCTTAGCGTAAACTGCAACTCAGCTGTTACATACAGTCAGTTTCTATATAATCTGAATTTTAAGACGAAAGCCATGGCTACACTGGATGCGTGGGCAGCACGTCTGAATCATGGAATGTCTTCCTTTTCAGTGTTAACAGAATAGAGTAACCACAGGTCTTGTCTTTCTTTTATTTATTTATTTATTTTTTACTGTGAGCTGTAACAGGCAGTGAAAATGATCTTTGACCTACTTTCAATTCCTAGCCATCTATCAAATAAGTCTTAAACATCACACATTTCAAAGTAAAAGCACTCTAGCATTGTGGTTCCACGAAAGTGTTTTTTTCCTACAAGGCCTTTGTTGAGAAATACTGTATAGTCCTGACATGGAGCTGAGTACATGGGCATATTAAAACCTTTTTACGGCAAATTTCAAAAGATAAATCCTGCGTAAAAGAGCAGCGGAAACACTCCTTGGGTGGAAAACATCACTGACATCACTCATAAGAATCTAAAATTCCATTTCAAAGCCTTCAGAATTTGGCTGGCACCATGTTGATGTTTTGCAACCAGAAGTTCAGAGGCGTCCACCCATATGTGCCATACTTTGTGTATTTTCCTTTAAATGTGAACACTCAGTCACTCATCTTCTCCACATCCTCCACATGAGGGTTGCAGGGGGCAGTGATGCCTAAGTTTAATTTACGAAATTGACGTCATTCACATCCATTGAAGAAAACCAGAAACTAGGTATTGAGCCTGTTAACTCTTCAGGAAAAAGTTTACTATCACAAATCAAGTGAGATGTAGTCTCATTTTCCAAGAGACTTCATTCAAACAGAGTTCTTTCAATAAAAACATCGTACTCCCTGGACGCCATGTGGCAAATAAATAAATACTAAATGTGTGTAGTGCTTCTGCAGCTTCACTAAATATAGAAGTATTCTTGATGTACTTAGGTAGCCTTTAATAGACAATTAAATTATTTAATGAGCCAGTTTGTGTTACGGTAAACAGACTCACCTGGCAGATAATTGTGTAGACAAGATGTTTCCTTTGTAGAACTTCTTTTATAGCTATAATTAAGTTAATGTATTATTTTTCTAGCAGAGTAGTAACTAAGATCCAGTAGGTTAGATTAAACCAATGACAGGCAGTTCCATGTTTCCTTCACTCCACATTATATGAGGTTTGGTTTCCAAAAACCAGATTGGAAACAGCCCAGTTTCTACACATTTCCAGTAAATATTAAATTATACAAATTGCTCTGTTGCAGAGGCAGTCAGTGACATCAGTGAGGATGGGATAAACACGATCATCTATTACAATCATGTGTTTCTTGCTTCTGAGGAATTCAGTGCAGCTATCAAAGATCCACTTTTGAGTTTGGCATTGTTAGTTGTGCAACACACAACACAGCTTGATGATGAGAGGCATGAGACGCATTTTTGTGCATGATCAATTGCTTTTTTGTTTTTTGTTTTATTGAGGACTGGCCTGATCTCTCAAGCTTTGACAATTTACATAGATATTTCACAAGATTTTTTCACAACAAAGTGCATACAGGTTGTGTGTTATGGCGCTTTTCGACCACACAGTTTCAGCGCGGCACAGCTCGACTCTACTCAGTTTGGTATCCATTTCTCCTCGATGTGGGCGGGGTCATCATAGTACAGCTGCACGAAATTGCTGTGACGTTGTTTTAAACGCTAACAGAAACTATTGACAAACAAAGCAGTTCTTCTCGGTGTACTGAATCATTAAAATCAGGTCACCAAAAAAAGATTAAATACTTAATTAATACTTATTAAATTATTAAATACTTCCTGCATGACTAGGGCACAGACTCCGTCTGCCACAGTTTCTGAACTAAAATACGGCAGAAGGGGTTGCGATGCAGCTCACGATCGCTGGCTTTCAGTAGTGCTGTTGCTAAAGAGACTAGACTCCTCTGTTAAACAGTGAGATTTTAGAAATTTCCTTGTAAAATGTTGGAGATTAACTTGTGTTTTCAGGATATAAGTCGTCGAAATGTTTTCAGAGTAAAGTCGAACCGTGGAGTTCCATGCTGTGCTGGACCTGAGTAATGGAAAAGTGACATTAGGGAAACCTGCCATGTAATTATGATTTAAAAAAAATGAGAATGGCTAAAACTTAGATTAGGATTATTCCAACCTGCTGTCAGGAAAAATCCTGTGAATACATAGTGGAAAAAACATCAAGCTCTAGATTACAGTTAAACAAGTGAAAGCAAGTTTATGAAGGTTTAGCAGGACTGAGGTCAAGTTGGGAAGACTAAGATGTTTGTGTGGCTGAAGAGCCACCTTCAATAAACAACTACCAGGAAAAACACAGATGGGGAAAAAAAAACACAGTAAGAGTTAAAATGAGTAGACAGAAACCCAAAGGCTGAAGTGACACAGTGAGTGAGTCCTTTGGTATGTGGGCTATAGAGTTACACATGGACAAAAAGTGGAGCAGTGAAGTCCACTCCTATTGACAACTCTGACACGCCTCTTCTTTTATCTTCCTCTCTGTTTGTCTCCTATTCTGTCTCAGTGATCCCTTTAACACCGTCACTCTGTTTGTTTTACTGAGCCTGTTTGTGTGTATTTATGTCCAAGAACAAGAATGCGTGCAACCTTAAGAACAGACGACAGTATTTTTAATGACATATTTATAAATGCACAGATTTTTGTGCATGAGGATGAGAGACACGGAAATTGAGAATATTACAGTATATAAGGGGGATATACGGCATGAGCACCAGGCAGAGAGTCAAACATCACTAAGAAAACAGCAAATCTGCATAATGCTTATACACTGTCTTAATGATCTGCTCTCAGAAGTAATTCTGTGAGCAGATCAATTTTTTTTGAGGAACACCTTAACATACAGAATGGCACTATTCTCTCCAGGGTGAGTTTATGTGTTACAAAAAATAACTCCAATGTGAGTGTTTGATGATGTGTCTCTCGCTTCCAGTAAAGCCTAAGAGAAAGAGGACTGTGTGTTTTAGCTGGACATAGGACAGTCAGGAATGCCAACATCTGCCATTTTGAGACAAAAGCACTTGTGTGCGGCACGTGGGGTCAGGCTGCTACCATGCCTACCATGCCAGCAAGTGCTTTTTGTGGACGAATTCCAAAGAGAATTCAACTTTAAAAAGGCTAGACAGGCAAGGGGTAACCTGGGCCCCAGCCGTCTGAATGCATACCACATAACTACTAAGGCCCTGATTTAATTAGGACGTTTATCATGCCATCGCTGTCTATTGTCAATGATCAAAATCCCCTAAAAGCTGCTCATTGGCAGTGAGACACTAAACTTTGAGTGCTTTGCAGGAATCAATAACTGTATCACTTGAGGCAGAGCACTAAATGTCTGCTGATAACACCATGCAATTGATGAATCTGATCATGCAAGTCAGCAGGAGGCCTTCTGGCATGTGCATTTTTAATTTGCACATTAACCCTGAACGATAACATGGAAAACTTGAAGGAAAAAAAAGGCTTCAAATACTTAAAGTTTTTATGCTAAAAGTTAAGGATGAAGTTTTGAATTCAGACGAGAAGTGAAATGTCCCTCCGGCATCTCCATTCAGTTACATCTGAAAAGGAGGGAGGTATGTGTGGGCTGATGAAGAAACCACATCCGTCCTCTGCTTAGCACAAGAAGCAAATAATACTACAGTAATTGATGAGAAGCAGCAACCAAATGTTTTTTTGGTCTCACATATTTTGATCTTGTTTGCCCTGGACTACGCCATCCACTACTAATCTCTGTAAACTAACTCCAAATATTTACTGAAAAACACTGGATGAAAACAAACCTATCTGCAACACATTTTAGTGGAAACCTAGCAATTGGTACAACTTTGAGGGTTACTGAATTAAGTTACAAGAAATGTAAATGCTATCTGATTATGTTTTAGTTTATCTTTATCATAATCAGGTTATGTCGTATATACACAAATGCATTGATATTGAGACAAATTAGCTAAATGTCCAGAGCATAATCAGTACAATATCTGTCAATATCTAGCTATTGTTACTGTTATGTAGGTAGCACTTGGTTCTAACCACAGACTGGACTCTGGATGTAAACCAGTCTCTGGTGTGAAATTTGTGTATATTATATGCCCAGCATCCACCACAACCAAGTTGTCTCTGCAGCTGATAATAAATGCAGTGCTACATTCATTCAAAAAATATGGCCTCTGAAAAATGATCCAGCCAGTCAATATGCTTCTCACAAGATGTGTTGTTTCAGTACAGAAATGTAGGAGAAGGGTTGTTGAGAAATTGTTCATTTTTCTGCCAAGTCCAGCAACATTTTGGTGTAATATGAATGAGAACTGTTTCTCACAACTTAAAATGAAAATATTGGACCTTTTTAAAAACACATCAACACAGCCAATTAAACATACTCTTTGTGGCCCCTACAAAATCTCAAAATGCTACATGTGAGGGACATTAATTTGTTTCACTGTTAATTAATTCACTGTTGTTTCACTGTTTCATCATCGCATACACCTCATCTTTTTTAATTAAGGAAGTTTTACAGACAGAACGCAAGGACTGGGAGTGTGACATGAAGTAGAGCAGTTTTAGCACTTCACCCCAAACAAAAAAGACCGAGTTTAAAACTTGAAACCAGGCATCTAAAATTTCCTGTTGATTCTGATTTCAGGATCAAATTACTATTATATACCATATATTATTTTCCCACCAGCATTGGTATTAAAATAAATACCCTGTTGGATCATTGCAGATCTGTAGCTAGGTAAACCACACCAACAATGAGGAAGGATAAACAAAACACTGATTAAGATGAGCTCATCACATCCTACTTTGATAAGAATCTCCCAGGAAAAAGCCCTAAGTCTGCTTGAGTCCATGCTTTGACTTCACCAGTTTACTTTCACACAGTCAGTACAGTAGGTACTTTCCACCTCTCTTTCTTCTGCTCAGTCCCCCTCACCACTCTCACCTGTTACATAACTGAGGAGTGATACACATTACCAATATGCATGCAACAAGCTCATAAATGCCTTTGGCTCCTTTTCTGCCCCTTGCAACGTAGAAATCACACATTATGGCATGAATGCAAACTCAAACATGCACAGCCACACTTAACACTGCTTCCCTTTTTTCCCCTCCATCCCTACCTCCTGTCCTCCCTCCCCTCTTTCTCGTCCCCTCAGCCATGCTCAGTGTTGACTGACAGTCTCCCATCAGGGTGGCTCGCTGACAAACGGTGTCAAATGGAGGCGTGCCACTGTTGCTGCTGGCCACAAGTCAGCTCTCTGAGGTTATTGCTTAGCTCTGCTCTTACAGGGTTATTTATATCCACCATCAACAGAATGGCCAGTTTGATGAACTTTTCATCTGCATGTGTGGACGTTACACAGCAGTATATCTTCTATGCTAAGTTTTCCCCACTATGCATGATGCAAAAAGTGCACGCCTGTGGCTGAGTGCATTACAAATGAATTAAAGGATTAAAGAACAAGGTGAGGAGGTCAGGTACTATATGTGTAAGAAAATCAGAGTCAGCTGTGGCCTTTTGTGACCTTTTTTACATTCTCATGAACATTTGATCAGATGAAGCTCCTCTGAAATGTAGTTTCTACTTCTGAAATATAACACTTTCAGTTGGCCAGAATCTCTCTGTTGAGAGCATCACTAAAGGTCCAACACCCATGAAGATTACAGGCAGGACATAGCGTTAAGTCTCAGGATAAGGGCTGCAACAATGAATAAAATAATCGACTACTATCTATTCTGATAATTAATTAACAATTAGTTAGTTTTTGATAATTAAAACAAGCTCTCAGTTTTTTTAGCATCCTAAGTGTGAATATTTTCTGGTTTCATTTCACCGCATATCAAAGAAATCATTAAAAACTAGATAAGTTTGGTTTGTGGACAAAACAAGACATTTAGGAACATTATAATATGTTTAGATAAAAACAAGGGACAGGGGGCCAAACGGTTGGTGTAGTGGTTAGCACTAGAAGACTCAGGTTTGTGACCCGCTTGGAACAAGGGCCTTTCTGCATGGAGTTTACATTTTCAGTCCAAAAGCATGCAGATTTGGGGATTAGGCCAACTGAACACTCTAAATTGACTAAAGGTGTGAATGTGAGAGTGGATGGTTGTCAGTCTCTATGTGGCCCTGTGATGAACTGGTGACCTGTCCAGGGAGCTGGGATTGGCACCAGCACCCTCTGCGCCCTCATGTGGAGGACAAAACAGTAGAAGATGAGTGAGAAAAAAAAAGGAAATGAAATGTATGTGTTTCTTGCACCACTGTAATTATGCACCATGACACAAAATATCAACTCTAACACCACTACCACAGATCTCAAAGAAAATGCTAGTCTGGTGATCTGTGAATGTCTCTTTTCAGAATTCATCATGAATCGCACTCTATTACAACAAATTATATGATGATATCAAACTTAGTTTAGTCCTCCATGCTCCATAAATTAAACTAAAAGGAAACAGAGCCTGTTAGGTCACATTTGGACATATTCACGGCCAAAAGTGTTTAAAAAAAATAGACAAAACAGCGAGCATCTTTCTAGCCTTATCTACTGTGCTTTCAAGTCTCTTTCTCCAGACTTTCTTTTTCCCTTTTACCAGTTTTTGATCTACAATTCATTATACAAATAGCCACAGCATTCCTCTAGTGTAGTTGATGGCTGCAAATGTGTGTATTTTCCCCATGTGTCCTCAGAATTATTCACAGTTCCACCCACCAAAAAAAATATAAGTATGGCGCAAAAATCCCATCACAAGCAGAAATTCAGATGGAACTAGATGTAACATCTGAATGTTTCCAGGCAATTTACCTGAAGAATGTTTACTCCACTCCACTGTGTGTGTGCTCATTGCTACTGAGCTGGAGAACCAGTTTTCACAGTTTAAAAAAAATATTAACAATTAATAATTGCCATCCTTGGCAGGCAGATGCAACTGTGTACATTCCCAAAATGCAATTTTCAGTAAGCGGGCAAAACTCACAGTCACGGTCATTCTAGGAGCACATGAGAGTGTTTATATGCGCGAATATGTTGGAGATTTGATTGAGGTAACAACAGCTGTCAATCATGCTTATCCATTTATATCTGCCATCTTTTTTTGCCCATTTTCATTGAAATCGGAGAATAATTGAAAAATATGATATCATAGGTTGTTGAAAAAGTGATTGAGACCACAAATCAAGTGAGGAGTTGGCCCCTGGTGGCTAACTGCTAATTCTGATCCACCTCCTGGGCTCCACCTTTTAAAGCAGAAGACAATGTTCATATTTAGTCCATAGTGATATAATGGTGTAAATGTGCAGGGACTGGGCTCACTGACCCATTACAATCATTTATCGTCTTGTTTCATTCATTTTTGCGCTACCTAAAGTACATACACATTAACACCGAATGATATAGAGCTGAAATGAACAGGATATAGCTGCCGTATAGAATGGCCCCTGTAACTGACCAAGCCAGTAATAATGAGTCAAGTGGCTTCATTCATCTTTTTCAGTTTGCTCCACTTTTACAGCTCTAACTGCATCAGCTGCAGCAGGTGGTGGAAAAACCCAATGATAAGTGCCAAATGGCAGATAAAAGTTAGTGACTATTCTAAACATTCAGTATGTTGAAAAGAGCCAGATATATCCCTCTGAGTTAATGGGAAAGACCAAACACAGAACACAAAGAAACCAAATTTGTACTTTCAACATTCATGTCTACAAATGAGTAAATGAGTCAAATGAGTATAATGCTGAATATAAGGCATAGTTTTTCAAAGTGAAAGTGATGTGAGTATGTGATCATATCTTGTTTTTGCTGCTTCTAGAGTTATATTAAGACATAACTATATATATATATATTACATAACATAATATATAATAATAAATTATATAATATATATATTAATATATCAAATGGCATTCAAAAGGGAGTGGGGCCACTCAGTGATGAACTCACAGGAAGAGGAAAAAAGAAAAAAAACAGCCTCCTCTGACACTATCAGCATTTTCACCTCCATTAGTTCACCGCTTTGCTCTCACAGCCCACACATTGATTGGGAAGCATAAGGGGTTTCATGTATGCACTGCTTAACTGACAAAAACACAGCAGGAGGATAAAGTTAGTGACCTTCTGAATAAAGTTGAAAAAAATAGCAAGCTTAAAAATCAGATATTATCTTTTGTAAATTCTAACCTTTAACTCTTAAATAAAAGTTCCTCAAGTACTGAAAAGGGCTCTGAGAGAAGTTGAGAATGTACTAGTATGATAACACATTGCCAGGAAAGCTTTTAAATTTGCTTAATAAAACATGCAAATACACAAAACTAGGAGTCGACTGATATGATGAAGTTTCACAGAGGATATATTTGATCCATTATCTTTTTTCCCCTCAATCTGGTAAAATATAGCAGTTTAGTAATAAAAAAAATATATACAAAGTTGCTTAACCCATAAATAAACATTTATTGAACAACACTTAGTCTGTCTATTCCATATACTTTTTGTGTCTTATATATTTTAAATAAAAATAAGGTATAAATGAATTATTAAATACATAAAACAAGTAATAGTTTACAACAAGTAAAAGTGTAAGAAAAATAGTGAAATCAATTTACTACCACTCCAGCAAAACTAAAAACAGACCAGTATCACGTTATAACTATAATTTAAACAATATATGTTTCACATGAAAATGTTTCTTGTAAAACTGTGCATATGTGTCACACTATATCATTAGAGATTTACTGTATAATTGTGAGACATTTCCATTAAAAACAAAATTTTGAATAAAAAATAAATAAAGTTGGAGTGCACTGAGCAGGATTTATAAATTTTCTGACCAAAAGACTGTGCAAACTTACATACAACCTGATATATACAGTAATTATAATTTTATACAGTAATTATCAGTTGATACCAATCAGCCCAATTAAAGTCCAAAGTAATGAGTCTGCCTCTAAGAAAAAACAGCGTAGTTGCAGACCATTATACAACACTCATCTGACATGGCTGAAATTGAAATGAGGCTGATTTAACCATGGGACGTGAGATGAGATCTTTTTAAACTAGATTAAATTGTGTAAGCTGACAACCCACTGCCTAAATTTACACAGCTTGTACCACCCAGATCCAGAGGCTGGCTGCAGCACATGACAACACGAGCAAGAATAAGTCTTTTATTAAAAGCTGAACATTCTTCAAGACAAAGCCCTGCAGCACATTCACCCACAGAGACCACAGTTTCATCTGGATAGAATCTGGGAATTTTAGCAGTGTAGTCAGAAAACTTCAATTCACTTTAAAATGAAAAAAAAAAGAGTGAGAAGCCTTTATTTTGCCACAAAAATGCTTATTGAAAAATAAATAAGAAAGCTCAGCTGGTTTAATCCCTCTCTATTCAAAGTTCGGACACAAAAATGTCCCCATGTTTACTTCTTCAGTACATACAGTAAGCAAGTACTGAACCTTTCTTAGCTACGACAAAAAAAACACATAGACCTACAGTATTTACATTTCAGTCTTGACCACAGAAGGAATTTCTGCCTCTCACTTTTACCTGTTCTCGCTCGACATCTCTCCGTGCTCCTATAAACTAGTGATTATGCTGATTTTAGGACCTGAATTAGGCAGTGCTGCTTGTAAAGGGAAATACTGAGACTCTCAGTTTACTACAGAAAAAGCTGCTGGGTACACGTGTACAGCAGTTACTTAAGTGACCCCTTTGTAGTTGAAAATTTTTTCTAAAGCAAGACTGAAATACATTTTGCTGGATGTGTTGTCGCTGTAGCAAACATGCCATGGTGAAGGTAGGCTTTGACTTTAAGGTCTTCCTAATCAACTTTATTAAGTTACACTTGTCAGTGTTCAGACCTGCTCATTAATCTCCCATAGAGCAAAGACAAACGAGAAGTCACTAACCCATCAAAAAATATTTTTGAAGATTTGTTTTAAGTAATAGGCTACACAATGGTGAACAAATGTCAACTCTCTGTAGATACAAACAGAAAATATGAGAGAGATGAAGTGATATCCCCAGCTACTCTATATGGAGATTGTGGATCAGGATCCAATTCATATGCAAAATAATCAATGTAATGTGTGGTTTATGAAAAACACACGATATCTCAGTGCATGCATGCATTTGTGTTCCTGCCTGAGCACAAGAGAATAGCGTAAACTTCAAGGTGAGAATGTAATCAGGTGATATCAAGTTATTACTCCTTCTACTCACTTTGTATTTATACCAGACCTTCAGAGTCACCAGCAAGCGAATATTACGGCATGAGGCTGATATTTTTGTTTGTGAAATCTTACTGTGAGGCTGAGAAAAACCTCCAAATTCTCTATTTAGTTAGACTAAAAACAGAAGTTTTACACCTCAGGAGGTGGACACAAATGCTAAAGTTATCTTTCATAGTTCCCTATCCTGTCTTTTTGTCTTTCCTTTTCTGTCATGGCAGCGAGCCCAGTGCATAAAGCAGTGTGGTTTAAACACTGGCGAAGAGCTACGGTCTTTTGAAATATGTTCTCTGTTGACTCATTCTGTTCACCGCATTCTTCATCAGCTGCGCAGGAAAGTCCTTCCAGTCGGCCAAGAAGACAAAACATCGTCTTTTTTGGCCCAGTTAATAATACACTTTTTTTCTGCCTTTTAACTATCTTGTTTAGGTTTGAACATTTGGAGCATTAGAGGGGAAAAAAGAGGCTGCAGAAAATGAGGGGGAAGAGAAAGACAGAGCACTCTCACTGGTCTACAGTTCAGTCTAGATCCCCCTGGATTTATTTATCTACATAACTCTTTCGCTTTCTGACTACCCTTCTCTATCCTTCCTTCTCCCACTTTTAACTTTTGCAGTTTTCTAACACAAACACCCACATACAGCAGATCATAAAAAACAATACACACATGCACACAAATTACAATCAAATTGCTGCATTTGAAAAAAAAAAGGCACACCCTTGACACTCATTGTTAAATATTCCATTCGAAAGACCAAGAGGAGAGTTTCCTGCCCCAAGCACCAAAACAGCCACAAACTGAATTAAAAATTAATATACTAAAGAAAAGGCAAAAGAAGAGAGAATTTTACTTTGAAGCTACAAAATAATGGCCATTTCAGGAAAATGTCTTTAGCAGGCAGTTGATTTCATCACATTGCCATGTAACACCCCTTAACCACCCCCCCCCCCCCCCCACCCCCAAACCCCACAGAACAGACTGAAGTCCTATTCATTTGACCACAGAGGCCCCAGTCAACAGCTTAAGAGCCAAATGGAGAGCCTAGTCATAACAGAAACCTAATGGTATAACCATGTGACCAAAACTGCCTTGACCACTGACGCTCTACAGCTTCAGTCACAACATTTTTTCATTTTTTTTACTCCTTCAAAGATCACTCACCATGCTGTGTCTCTGTATGGGTGCTGGTGTCAGGGTCCATGTTAAATTCACAGGGCGCAGAGCACCTGGATCCACACACCCATATCCCAAGGCAAGGTCAGTTCTGTAACTCAGCTACAACGGATGAAACTGTTACTACACTGTTTTATTCCGTCTGCCCTGCTGCTGACGTCTCTTCTCTGCTCCTCTCTCCAGGCAGAGCTACCGGCTCTGTTCTGGCCCCTGCAGCCTGCCAGCTCAGCTCAGGCGTCTCCTGTTGTGATACATCTGTCTGACTGAACCCCTCTCTGGAGAGTGGGGAGAGAGAGTATAACGGAGCGCAGAATTAGAGGGAGGAGAGAGAGAGAGAGAGCGAGAGAGAGAGAGAGAGAGGAGAGCAGTTTCCACAATGTGGTGGTGGTGGGGAGAGAGATGGGTGGAGGGAGCTGTGGCAGTGCTGAATGTTTCCACTTTGATCAATTTCATGCTCAGCATATTTTTTTCCCTCATGATAATGAGAACTTAGTAACATCAGTTTGGAAAAAACATTAACATGCCAGAAAAATTTGGAAATTTCCAGAGAACCGTAACCCAAATGTTAACAATTGACAGATTAAAATGCCCAGCATGTATTCGACTGTCTTTTAGTTCAGCAAATAAAACCACTTTTGTTGACCTGAACTGATAGCTTGTGCAGCAAGGTGACAGCCAAGCTACAGCTAAAAATTACTGATAATCAAACTGCTGCGTAACCTATGAAAGTCTTACAGCACATCTTACCTGGTACATCTAGTTCACTACAAAATTCAATCTAACAATTTAATACTTATTAGAAATCAGTTGCCTGTAAACTCTTTGCTGATCTCCTCATCAAACTTGTTATTTCAGCATAATAAAGATTTTTCCTCTGAGCCACTCAATCTCCTGCACCAAATTCAATGGAGAAAATCTGCGTTTGTAGCTACACATACCATAGACTTGACCAGGCATACCATTTATCAGGTGAGCCCTTTGTTAAGTGAAAAATCTGTTTTCCTTCCTTCCTTCAATATCTTATATAACCACACTTCAAAAAACAGGAACTATCCCTTTAGAACACCATAGAGCAATACAAATAGTGAAAGTAGAAATACTGCTTATCAGAGTTCATTTTAAATGTTAGGTATTATGAGCTGCAAAATGCCTAAAAGCTGTCAAATATAGTATAAGGCCACAGCTAACGATTATTTTCATTATCAAATAGTAATTGGTGCATAAAATGTCAGAAAATGTTGATCAGTATTTTTCAAACCTGGAAAAGATGATGTTCTCAAATGCTTAGTTTTGTCCCCATACAATAATTATTCATTATTACTAGTTTTAATGATTTATTTGTTATGTGGACCAAAAAAAAAACAAAAAAAAAAAAAAACACCGAAACTGATTAATCGATTATCAAAATAGCTGACGATTATTTGGTAATCAATTAATAATTGTGTGAAATTTAGGAGCAATAATTATTAGATTGTTGCACAAGCAAATTCGTTTTCACAACTTTGTTATTCTTAAACTCATACCCAGTTCACCCAAGTGAACAACCTCATCTGACCTCACAAGATAAAATAATATTTTTTGGCTTGTTATGGCTAATTGATATACATTGAAAAAACAGAACACCAAACCTACAGTTGAGAACAATATCAAAGAAGCTCCCAGAAAAAAAACATCTACAGTACCTCAGTAAAACTAGAATTAATTGGTCTGTTGAGAGTGTTAACAGTGCTCTGTCTGTGGTATGTTTGTACTAAAACCACTATGAGCTCAAAATAATCGCGGCAGCCGCTCACACTGAGTCGGCGGATGAGATGAAAGGTCCCTCTGATTTGCTGTTGATTTCTATTCATCTCAGTGTAGTTTTAATTCATCGTGCCACTTATAGAGCCTGTGTGATTCAGGGAAAAGAGCAGGTGACAAATACAGCTGTGAATAATTTAGTATAACATAGATGTAAGTGGCTTTAGTATTTGTCGTATCGTTAAGGATTTGAACACTGGCTTCTTTTTTTCAGAGATAGACTTAACAGCATCTCCTCTGTCAGTAAAGTACTTAAAGCTTGTCTTGGTTTTTTTTTTAATTAATGTGAAAATTACTTTGCCACTTAGCAGTGGCAAAAATGGTGTGATTTACTATAGTTCTACCACATTCTTGACACTGAATAAAAATAATGCAACTTAGGTTCTAGTCATAATGCACAGTCATTCATTTACCATGTACCACTTAATCCTCCACATAAGGGTCGCTGGGAGCTGGAGCCAATCCCAGCTGACACAGGACGAAGGTCCATCGCAGAACCAACACACAAAGAGGAACAACCATTCAATCTCACATTCACATCTACATTCAATCTAGAGTGTCCAATTAACCTCTGCATGTTTTTGGACTTTGGAAGGAAACCCGTCTACCAAACCCAGGTCTGTTTTGCTGCAAGGCAACCGTGTTAGCCACTACTCCACTATGTAGACCGTAATGCTTTTCATATTGACAAATATTAATTCAGACACTTTTTTCTTTTACACTGCTGTATCATCAGCCATTCAACCAGTCTAAATCCCATAAGTCAAAGTGACAATAACAAAAAAAAAAAAAACAGAGCAAAAGTAATTATAGATGAAATGACATGATTGATGTAAATTCTCTTCTGAAAGACTTTAATGTATTTTAATCTATTCTTTAGCTATTGGCTAACATTCAGAATAGAGTATCATGGGTATATTAAAGTGAATAGGACTTTAATTTGGTGTAGATGAAAAAGGGGTTCCCTGCAGGAATCATACAGCTCTACTATGATAATGAATGACAAGGATAAGTGATCAGAAAATGTGATGTTTTGAAGTTGTGAATTTGTTTCTAATAATTGCAGCAAAACATCATCTTTGTACTTTTAAGGCCAAATGTGTGACATGTAGAGAATGCCCAGTAACACATACTGTAGATTTAAGGCGACAGAAGAACATGTCTGCTCATATCATTGATCGAACCATCATCACACTAGAATGTGACCTCACTTGGGAGATACTGAGTGTGATGGGTGTACAAAAAGTGTACTAAGAACATGAATGAGACACTCTTTGAATTGCATCAACTAACAAAGCAGTAATTTTAAGGACCTTTATTTACCGGAGAAATAAATACAAATACAAACAAATTTCCTAATGTCAGCTATGAAATAAATTATTTGTCTATAGAAGTCACCACACCACTCAATCTAACCACAAACTCACTTATTCATTTCAGTGTGTAGACATGCAAAAGTGTAGAAAGCATCACTGTGGTGGCCAAGTCAGACATGATAAAAATCTTTATGCTGTCGAGACACACTGTCTCAGGAAATGTGTGTAACACATCTCAGGAAATTGCTTAACTTAGTAAAGCTTTCACTTATTGTACTGTGCTATTTACAGAAGAATGTAATGACATAATGAAAAAGAATTTAAACCAAATAAGCACCGCTTACACTGAAGTAGTCTAGTTATATTGTTTTGCGTGCCAGCTAAAAACCCAGCAACAGTAACTATTGGAATTCAAATGCTTGAATGTCAAACCTCACTGCCACCTGGTGTCTCACTGAGACTGATTCAGTGTTTTCTCCTTCATATCAACACTAACATTGTTTTTACTGAGGTGTTCCATCTTCTCCATAGACATAATATAATCAATGTATTATATTACAAGTATTATACTGAGGTAAAAGCAATAAGGAAGATACAACATGTCAACTGCATTTTGCAAGAGACCAAATCCTTCATCAGTGTATGTCTTAGTTGCTTAGAATGAAACATTAAATATGCTGGAGTGCTATGGAGCATCAAGCTCTCCATCTAGTGGACATGAGGTAGAAGAGAGGAATAAGCAGCATTTTTTTAATGACTCATCCAGGCAGTGCAAGGCTGTGAACTGTAGATGTGCGACTGAACACACTGAAGGTTTACACTGCCCACAAGCATCTGCATATGGTTTAAGTGCTCATGTTTGCCTTTAACCTGATGTGTAGCTTCCGTGCACATACAACAAATAATGCAGGCATATCAAAACCCAGAGCCGAACCATTAAATACAATGACATCACCTTAGGCTCCACACTCTAATCAATGTGACCGTACACATATAAAACAGCTTTTAAGGACATTTGATTTCAGGGTTATTTATCACTAATAATAAGAAAAACAAAGCCATTAAAATGCCACCAATGTGTGCATGGAAATGCAGATGCATCTTCATCACAGCAGGTGGAGATATGTATGTCCTCAGGCTACTCACCACTCTCAGTGGACAGCTGGCAATGGAATTCTGGAAACTGAGTTTCCACTGGAACGCTGATGGTGCGTCGCAGGAGATGGACCTTGCATGATGGAGAGCGCCTCTCCTGCAAAAACAAGGGGTGAATCTTCTTAGAAAGAGAGGAGGAAAGAAGCAGACAAGAGGAAGAGGAGAAAAGAGAAATTCAAGATAGAATAAAAAGGGTGAATACATTTAACAAAAGGCACGGATATAAAGGGGGCACATTAGAGGAGAAAGACAAACTGTGACTGTAAGAAATGTGAGAAATGCACACACACAACAGTAAAACAGGGTCCTAATCTATTCTATTGTGAGCCTGATTAATGAGGAGTCATTGGATAAAAAACACAACAGGCCCTAGCATCACATGAGTCTTTGTCAGCCCATATCTCCCTATGAACTGCATACAAAATGTTCGACTCTAAAAAAGATTAAATAGACAAAAGGAGGAGGATGACAAAGGGCCCGGTGCCCTCCAAACACAGTGATAATGGCTTATCAAACATTCTCACACCTCTCGACTCCAGGCAGCACAGTTTGTCTTGTTTTCTCCATCCCTCTGTTTGCATGTCTGTCTGCTTATCTCCCTGTAGCTCTCTCATCTTCTCCTCGAGTTACTTCTGTACTTGCCTCATGGGAATTGGTTTTCAGGACAGCTCTTTTTTCTCACACCCTCCCACTGGATGAAGAACGATGAGCTTGAACCTGCTATAATTTGTAGTGTCAGGAATACATACAGTGCTCTACTGCAAGAGTCAACCAATAGTCTAGAACAGAGAGTGAGGCTTTTTTATCATGATTAATTATTTAATAATCTATTAATTTACAAATTGACTTACTAAGTTAGCCAAATAGTGAGTATATACTGTATATACCTTATTAAATGATATTGTAGAGGATCAACAAAACAAAAGATTCAGTTGAAAGAAAAGTCATCATTATTATCTTTCTGTCACATATCGATGATAGACAAGTAAAACAAAAAAGTCATGATGCATTTTCATTGCATTCATTTAAGTTGTGGTAAAATAATTTCATTATGTAAACCTCTTGAGGCAACAGGTAAAGGTCAAAAGACAGGGTGCGAGGCAAAAGTAAGAGTTAAGTTTCTCTCAGTGAATGTCATCTAATTTGCTGTGAGCAGGTTAACTGAAGAGAAGTACTGCTAATATGAGCAGTGATTTTCTTTCTCTGTACAACCAAATTAAAGTGTTTACCCTAAATGTAAGCACTAGTTTGATCAGAGCAGTAAAACAATGACTTGAACTGAGACTAACTTTAAACATCAATGCATTTTATACAAAGATCCTCCAAACTACTACTGTATTCTGCAACTATGGACACAAACATAGCAAGTCCCTTGTTTTGAAGATTTAGGAATCTAATTGAGGGTGCATCAGTGCAGAACATAATACATATATAATTAGCTGAGCAAATTGTACACAGCGCTTTACGAGTTCATGAAACAATTTTGTGAGAAGCTGAAAGTGAAAATGACAAGTCAAAACCTTCTGGATTCACACCTTTCTCTCAATTGTATTTCCTTTATACTGAGGCCCTCGAGACATGGGAAACTTGGGGAATGTCAAAATTGTTATTTTCACGCTCACAGTTTTGCTTTCATAATCTGCATTCCTCCTCTTTTGGCTTCCTTTCTCTTTGTGTTTGTCTTACAGTACATGTAGCAGCACAGTGGCTGTACAAATGGCATTGGGCCCAATTGTCTTTTGCAAATAAGGCTACAGTCATCTAATAAATAAATATGCTATTATAAATAACAATGTCAGGATTGATTTGACTCAGTGATATTGCATGAGATAAGTGTTAGTGCATGAGATAATAAACAGCATAAGACAAAAACATCTATATTAAAAAAAGAAGGCAGATGAGACACTATTTATTCATTCCCCAAATTTCACAGCCGACAGTAAATCAAAACTGCTGTGGATGAGAACATTGATTTTTCCTCTCCTCTCACTTACATACATTTTAGGCCACTAGTGTTTTGGTACACAAATTAGAGAAGATGTACAGAATGGAATAAAAAAAAATCTGAGCTCATAAAAACGTCAAATCAATACAAAAACCTAAACACCTATAAACACTTCAAAGCCAACAGGTGAACACAAACTGGTCTCAATTATAATTTGTAGCTTAATCCAAATTACTGAAAGGCATTTTCAATAAGGGGTTTTGACATGCTGCTTTATGTGTTGTTTGCTTGGGGATACGTTGCAGGAAGTCAACAACTTTATTATAACTTCTCATGACTGTCACATCAATCAGTTACAGCTGTAATAAAAAACAAAAATATTCAACCCCCACTACATTTTAGGTTTGCTGGCAAAATTTAAATTTTTCAGGTGTTTGCAATAAACAAAAAATAGTTTAAGAAGTTCAATAAAACTAATATTACAAGGATTTTATCTACATTCAACACTAAATCCTACTCTCAATGACTACTGCAGTTTCAAAATTATGCAACCCCCCCCAAATAGAATGTCTTACAAGAGCACATATTTGCAAATCACATGTTGCAAATCAAGGGCTTCATTAGTTGCAACAGGTGTGCTTGAGATAGATCACATCAAATACCTGGATTGTTGACAATGATGTTTGATTGAATGTCAGAAATATGGCTACGTCAAGAGAATTGTCCAAAAAAGTTCAGACATAAGATCACTATCTTGCACAAAGAAGGAAAAGGATACAAAAAGATAGCAAAGGCACTGCATGTTCCTTGAGATACAGTTAGAAGCATAATTTGCATGTTTAAAGTTAAAGGAACAGTGAATGTGGCAGAAAGAGGAAGCTATCAACACCTGCTCTCTGAGTCCTGAAGCATGTGGAGGGCAAGATGGATTCAATCAAGTATCAGGAAATTCTGAAAAGAATATAATGCCATCTGTGAGGAAGCTGAAGCTTTGGTATCACTGGAACTTCCAACAGGGCAATGATCCCAAACAAACCTCAAAGTCCAGAAAAAAAGTTCAGAAGAAATCCTGGAAGATACTCAAGTGGCCATCACAGTCACCTGACTTGAACCCCATTGAAAATCCCTGGAGGGATTTGAAAAAAGTGGTTACAGCAGGAAAACACAAGAATATTAGTGAACTGGAGGCCTTTTTTTCATGAGGAATGGGCTAAGATTCCTTAGGAACGCTGCCAGAAGCTGGTGTCTGGCTATGCATCACATTTACAGCAAGTCATAACAGCAGAGGGTGTTCTACTAAGTATTAAAGATGCTTGTCATGAAGGGGTTGAATAATTTTCAGACAGCAGTAGTCATTAAAAAAGGCATTTTGTGTTGAATTTGGGAGAACCTACTTGTAAAATTACTTGTGTTGAGCTATTTAAACGGTTCTTGCTGGTTTGTTTACTGCAAAAAGCTGCTAGTTTGAACATTTTGCCAATAAACCTAATTTTCGGGGGGGTGAATAATTTTGATTGCAACTGTAGATTGGATGAGTCTGGGGCTTTAGCTGAGGAGTCTTTTGGGGATCATATTTGAACCAAAACAAACAAAAAAACATGGTCATATCATTCTAGCCAAAAACACTTCACTTAATACAAATAATACTTAATACAAATTAATACTTCAAGAGTGCATATTAAAGTTTGACCTTGACTGTTCAATTGTATTATTTCAGTCATTGACGCACTAATCTGATTTCATCTCACCCTTATTGAGAAAGAGTTAAAAACTGCATGATCACTGTGACCTACAATTTGCTGATATAACAGGAACGCTGCAGTGTTAAGGATAACCTCTCCCAGTCTGGAGCTCAGATGTATGCAATTAAAAGCTGCTGTTCTTTGTTGTGGCAGTGAAAAGGCTATAAATGGGTCACTTTAAATAACATGACATACCACAGTACTGTCAAACATATAAAAGAAAAGCCAGACTTTCCTCCATCACATTGGTTTGAAAATACCAAGCCTCGTCCAGATACTTTCTTGTCTCAGAAACAGTGCAATAATGATTGACTACCTCTGAGTTCAATCATTCACTCAACGGAAGAGCTGCGGAGGACATATTATATCAGGACATACATATATACAGTAGCTAGTCACTTCTCTGGACATTCTGTGTGAAAACATGTCTATGTCTCAAATCATGACACAGATATTTAGTTTTTGAAACTTTTTGCCTTTACTGTCAAATGTAATATTATAACTATAAGTTAAGAAGAAAAGCCATTAACTTGCATCAAACATTAAGCTTGAGATAAACCTATTCACCAACAAACTGGCTACAACGTTGGGTCTGTAAATGTAGTATTATCATTTCTGACTTCCACTTATTTGTGGTCATTTAATGTTGGGCTTAGCAAATTGCTACTTTCTCATCCATGATCTAGTCTCAGTGAAACTTCACTTGTTTTGTAATTAGTCAAGTGTGCTTGTAGATGAAAATATCCACCTGTCTGATACCAGGGAGAACGGTTGTTTGGTAGTGGTGCTTAACAGCAGATGGCATCCATAACATTCCACTATTCATGTGGATTCTTCTTCCCCCTGGATTCTTTATCTCCTCCAAGTGTGCCATGCAGGAGTCAGCAATGTAAGCAAATTATCTAAAAGTGTGTGATATGAAAATTTAGTGACTTTTATGAGAAGCGGATCAGTAGCTCAGAATTAACTTCCATCAATAAATCTTATTAGGCTACAAAGTAAAGCAACAATCATGAAAAGCCTTGGGTTAAGCTTCACTGTACCTTGTTAAGAATGTTGTCTACGGCTAAAGACCAATAAACAGAGGCAGGTCTTTACTTTAATCAAATCAGCAAACTAAGGCTGCTGGAACCTGATGTCAGACATAAGACCTCACAGCTTCAGGACGGGTGTACAGAATTTGTGACCAGTAAGTACTGATGGTTTTTCCAAGTCTGTCCTGGTGCTGGTCCCAAGCCTGTTTTAATCAAAAGGTTGTGTCAGGAAGAGCAGCCAATGTAAAACTCTCTGCCAAACTGAATATGCAGATCACAGAAAAGTGATCTGCTGTGGTGACCCCTCAAGAGGGAGAAGCCAAAACAGGAAACAGTGTAATATGTATATACTTTTTGGTACAGAAATGAGCAACTTTCTGAAAATAGTAGGGGTTCTTTATGGGCTGCTTGATGAATTAGCAAAATTAGGGCTTATTAGAGCAAGAGGACCTGTGTTCTTCTCTTAAAGGCACTGGAAAGGAGAAACCTGCTGAAGTTGCTTGCAAAACAGAGAGAAGCTGAACAGCAAAACCTTCAGCAAAACCCTCATTGCAGAGAAAAAAAGATTCAACTTGAGAGGTAGGCAGTGTGTGGCTCAACTCCACAACACAGTCAAAAGAGTACTGGTCTCTCCATTGAAGACTATAGATTGGTCACACTAATAAAAATGCATTTGGGAATGCTGCACCACTGCCTTTGATCCATGCGCAATCTGTATTTTAAGCAACTCGCATACAGATCATAGGCAGAAAAACATAGTGTCCATCTTCATTCATTCAAATGAAAAGAGTATTGCAGAGAAAGTTAAATATTTTAGAAATGATTAATAGAAGACAAAGTCTCTATGTAAGCATAAATATTGAAGGCAAGCTGACTGTTTTGATAAGTTACCACTTATTTTCATTCAAAATATTTTTATTGTAATGTTTCCTACTAGTTATTTCTTTTTGTCTTTTTCTCAGGAATCGTAACGAGTATGAAATGTTGTCCAAGATTGAGATAGAGAGCAACGTGATGATTGAAGAAAAAATAGTATTTGAGGCGCCCTGCTGATAACCCTTAGCATTGTCATCTGTCGCTTCCAAGGAAATTATTAAACAAGACAAATAAATGGTGGTACCAAGTTCTTTTCCCACAGTTAACTACAAATATAGGACTTGACTTTGATGTGAGGATGTCAGGGTCAGTAATATATCCTGGCAAGTGATTTGCCCTCACACTGCTCAAAAACAACACAATCTTTCAGCTTTTTGATGGGATAAACACTTCTTGCCCCCATGCTGCTGTATACATGCAAACACTCCCTCAGTCAGGTGTGACATTACTGCTTACAGAGCCCTTTTTGGGGTGCAGGATGCAGCAAAAATTAATATCACATTGTCTCTGTTCACAAAGACCAAACACAAACAGAAAAGTTAAGCACTGCAGCTTTGAACAGGATTAGATCAGCAGCCTGGAAACTGAATATTTCCACGGTTTCGCTAAAGATACTATAAAATATGCTATGTATGTAGAGCAATGTCCTGAGGGGTAAAAGGAGGCTGAAATGCCAAAGCAAAAAAAAAAAAAAAAAAAAAACATAAAAAAATAAAATAAGAATGGAAAAGGACACACACACACATACATACAGTACAAGGGGGAAAAAACAAGCAGATAAGACAAACAATGGTGACAAAGATGAACATGACAGACAAAGACAATGTACTGTTTGCTTTCTCACCACCTCCTCCTCATTCAGAAGCAGCATCTGACAGTCAGCAACCACACAGTACTTTGGGTTCCACGCAGTTCGCTCTTCACAGGAGTGACCACGTGATATCCGGTGTCTTGATGAAAACGGCACATCTAGAGAGGACGAGAAACACAAAGAGTAAAAAATACAATTGCAACCTGATAACTGAGTAGATAATGCAGCAATTGCAGAATGAGAAATAGAATAACTTGATAACAATACACATTGTGATATAACTTTCTTCAATCACAATATAACAAAGGCACAGTATATATGACTCTAATTTCTATCATTTGCATTAACACTCTATGAGGTGCAACAAAGGCAGTTTGAATATTAATAGCGTTTAAGCTACGATGTTTGAAATGTTTGTGTTTGACAAGCACATTTAAAATCATAATTTACTGGTTTATTCAAATTTTAATCAAATGCTAAATCTGACATTTATTGTAATAATGATCAATGTCAACTTATTTGAAAATGCTTTATCATTTTTAAGCCATGTTCCCCAGCTGTGGGTGTAACTGACTGATTGATTGACTGTGGAATGTATTGCCTTTGCACATCATGCAGGCCAACTCACTTTCGGTTTTTAAGTCTTCTCTTAAGTCTTCTCTTAAAGTGCACTTCTTTTCTTTGGCTTTTAACTCAGTTTGAGATGTTTACGTTTACCGTTTTATTGTTTTACTGTCTTTAATCGCTTTGCTTTTGTATTTGTCCTCATGTCTGTGTACAGCACTTTGGTCAACTGTTGTTTTACAGTGCTTTATAAACAAAGTTGGACTGGATTGGATTGGACAGTCTGAAGAATAAAGAAAGCAAAGAAATGAAGTAGGCATGTAGAGCAAACGCGTGGGAATTTGTTTAATGTGTCATTTATGGAAAAAAAACTGACTAAAAAACTGACTTACAACCAATTTTGCTCAGCAAATGCAAAAAAGTTTATACTGTAAAACTGGGGCTGGTCTACTGCATTTTTAACTTCAGCCATTCTGTGGGTGTCAGGTGAAAAATAGGTCTTAAAATCAAACAAGTGAAATGTGAATATACTGGATTACCCTCCATCTCCAGTGATGAAGTGAAATAAATCTCAAGAAGCAATATCTATGTTTTTTTTTTCCCACACAAAAAATGTTATCCAGGAATTTCAAGGCAAAGATGAAAACACATTCTTGGTTGTGGGACATTGCTGTAGTATCTCTACATGGTGCTACAAGAGGTTTTGTCATCATCATCTTTAAAACTGGAGGTATTAATATCTGCTTTTAGGAATGTAAACTTGAGACACAGAATGTGAAATCATCAGTGAATTTTAAAGGAGGATATTTTAGTCACAGTTTCACAGTGAATAGTCAGTGCACTCATATGTACAGTTGTATATTATTCATACAACGTATTGCCAATTTTCTTATTTAAATGATCTAAAAAATGTGGAATTACAAATAATGTAGACTTGACCTGAGCATGTTAAATGTACCTGGTGTGCAAAATGAGGATCGTACAAGCTTGTCAGATGAGTCTCTTTCATCATTTTCTGTCAGTTAGGTAATTTAGACTTGGCCCCACAAGCTTTAAAACCGTGAGCCAGATATTAACAAGGGAGTCAGGAGAAACCAAGTGAGACTGATGTGTTTGGCTGGTTTAACATCACTTTTCTAAAGAAACTGAAATGAAATATGTGAGACAGAGGCACCTTTTTTTCTTACTCTCACAGTGTAAATCTTTGGGCAAAGCTGTTTGTCATTAACAACAATAGAAAGCAAGGGCCAAAAGTCATGCTGATATCACTGCAAAGAAATGACACCACAAAGAACAACTCAACTGTACCAAATGACTCTGTCTCACAGACAGACCAAGGACTGATATGATATAAATTACATGGATTTTTCTTTTTCATGGTTCTGTTCTATATTCAGTAGGCTTATGCAAGATATATACAATGTTCTTTTGTCTATTATTTTGTAGGCACTGCTGTCTGAGGTATTACTGCAGCAAAATTTCATCAAAATTTCATACTCCTTTTTTTTGTCCTGACCATGAGTCTTGTGGTGCGGGAAAACTCCCTTAAGTAATTTCAAGCAGTAATACAGTTTGACATATCTAAACTTGGTTTGACTAGTAGTCATAATTCCTGGGAAATTAATGTCCTGAACTGGCCCGAATTACATTTTTGATATCTCATACTGGAATTATTGATGGTAATAAATGAACCGGAGCTGTTTTTTTAAAACTGTCCCAACTGAAATGTCCTTTCATCGTTTTTACTTTCCTGCTGTGTTTTAAAACAGCTTTGCTTTCGTTAAAGCACCTTGGATTGCTTCACTGCATGAAATGTACTATACAAATAAAAGTGCCTTGCCACTTTTTCCATGAATGCAGTGGTTTACCGCCTTTTTTCCTTGAAGCCTCCCTTGCCTTTGCTCAAGACAAAGCAGCCCCCCCAACCTGAACCCGTCTTGATTAAAAACTCTCCTGTACATCCTGTGATTCCTGAGATATTGCCTTGTTTTCCTTTTTGATATTGGTCAGTCTTTGGTACTTTTACATTTCTCAGACATGATTGTGTTGTGCAGATGCTGACCTTAGAGAAGACAAAGCTCTGTGCCCACCATGTGATCTGAGCTTGGACCCTAAGTTGGGATACATGGCATGTATTCATGTACATAAATGGAAATAACGACTTCATTTGTCTTAGCAAAAATAAGGTTGACTAGAAAGAACAGAATAAAATACATAGGCTATTAAATCTGTGCGTGCCACAGACAAACTGCTTTAAACAATAACACATAATCATTACAAATGTTGAATGATGATTCACATCAACTGTAATGGGATTTTTAGTAATGTGCCTTCAGTGCCCAACATTACTGACGGGTTGAAATCGAAATACATCACCGTCTGAAGAGATGTTTTTAAAAAATATGCACCTTCTGTTTCTGACGTTGACGTTTGACGAAATTGGAAAACGCGTTTCCAAAGTCGCGAGGCTGTTGTTTATTGACAAGAGAGCAGCCATGTTTGTTTTGATTCAGCGCCACAGGTGCAACTCGTTGCTTTTTAGTTCCGAAAAAAAAAACAACAGACAAAACAACAAACCGCATTCAAAACAGAAGCAAGAGGTTTGCAAGAGCATAGAATCGAGTGGAAAATACCACACATTTAATTAAATAATAGAAAACGAACCGCACAGTGTATTCTCACAATAAATAAATAAATAAATAGTAAAATAAAATAAAATAAAAGAAGAGACAATAAAATACTGGAGTAACTCAGATTGACTCACCTTGTTTTGTTTTTGTTTTGTTTTTCCAGTATCCATGTAAAGAGTAAAATATACATTTACAGACAGAAGTAACCCAAAACTTCCGCAGCTACAAACAGCCATGTCCCCACACAACACGAACAGCGCCGTCTACTGGTCATAAGTGGTTTACTACTGAAGCTGCAAGTAAGTATATTATTTTCACTAAAAATGGGGGGGGGATTATTGCATGCACGATGACACATTTGAATGAAAATGACATTTGAATGAAAGACTGTATGCACACAGAGCAACAGTCCTTCTGCCAATTATACTGTAAAGCCAATTACTAGATTACATTTTGAACAGGGTCCAAAAAAGCTACAGTGAACATTTTTAAACACATGAGGTCCCCCCTGCATGACTTGATTGGACCCCACTATGTCATATGACAACAGAGGAGTAAGTATGATATATAAATCTAGAATATAATTTATAAAATTGAACTGTCCTGGCACAATATTAGACATTTCACTAATCCCCTCACTTTCCTTAACGTGCACATTTGCCCGTTTCCCTAATCACATAATATCGTCATCGAGAATTGCTAGTTAACAGTGAATGCCAACCATGTGGAGTAAGTCATCTAGAATAGTACTTAGGGTGGAATTATGGGATCATACCAAGTACGCATGCAAATATTTACATTCATTTCTTGAAAAACATTTATTTACTAAATCCAAATAATGTTAACAAATCCTAGATATAGGATGAGGGTGTTTGGTGTTGATGTTTCCATGTACCAGCAAGAAAATCCTGTGTCCAAATAACAGGGTATGATTATACACATTTGAGTGTTTTTATTGAGTTACCTTTGATTGTCGGGCAGTTACATAATCAAGCACATTCTACTGAGGCTTAAATTAACAGCAGGGGGAACGGACAAAAGATCATGCATTCATTAGATGTGTGTGTGCGAGTGTGTGTGTCCACGAGGACATGGTGGATGAGTGTTTTGTAAGCTGTTTGTGCAAGATAAGCTGTGTTCCAATCAGTGTGTACCTATATGCTTAATCTACCTCAGATGACAAGCACGGCTACATTGTATTTGCATATAAATCTACTGTGCTGCTCCCTGTTGTGTTCCAAACATTAGTGGCTGACTGAGATCAATAATTGCACAGTATTAGCATTTCTTTCCACACAGCATCAATAGCTTTGCCCCGCAATATGACAATACACTTCACCTCCCACAGACTGTTACAGAGTCCTTCCATCAGGTAGCAATAACAAATACAGAATAAGGCCCTAATGGAATTAGAGCAATACTATAGGTTCAGAGGAGATGCTTCACAAGCATTTGTTTCCCTGTTACAGCAACAATTGTAGAGTGACAGAAATAAAACTGGGACGGAGGATGTAACTGAATATTTAGGTTTTATAGCAAAGATGTGAGGCATGAAGGCTGCCTTACTATTCACAGAGATGATGGTTGGAGCATAGTCTAAGACAACTTTTCGTGATATTTTTGTTTCCGTTCACGCTGACTTGACTATCATGTAACAGCTTCTAGTATGCCTGTAGTAGACTTGGGCAGTCTGATTTACAGGTCTGAATCGGAACCACCAAAATACAATGTTGCTCCAATGCGTGTGAAAAATCCTAGTCCAATGTTTCCAGAAAGAAAGATTACTTATTCTCTGACAGTTCTGTGAACTTAAATGAGCTTCTTATAGAACAAACATTATCATAACACAGTCCAAGACTGTCTTCTTTTCTTCTTAGTCAGAAACAAAAAAATAAACACACATCAACACATAAAGATCCTCCTGCTAATTAGTGCAGGGTTCCCAACACTGACTTAATTTATTTATTTATTTATTTATTTTTTAATCCCTGTTCAAGCAAAAGTGCAACAAAACTTAAACTTTCAGTCAGAGAAAACAAACTGGGAATGGTTACGAAACAGGGTGTTATAGACTGTGCACTCATCAACACCAAATGAAGAAGCACTTAAGGTAGAGATGCATCTATTTTAAAAGTATGTTGTAAATCCTGTCTGGCTTCATCAGCATCTTCAGCGCAGCTTGTAGAGATTTAAAGCCCCTGGATTTGCAGAGCTGATGAAGACTTCATCATGTATTTTACTGACACAAAGCAACACCACAAAGGCCACAAGGTGAGCCCACATGCAGAGGCAGCGATTAAAATATCATGTCAGAGCTTTTCCTGGAAATACCACCAATCACGATGTGACTGGTGAAAAAGGTGATTTAGGAACTGAGAAGGTGTCAAAGTGCAAAAAAAAAAAAAAAAAAATCACTGTCATTCTTCCTGAATTCATGTCTCCAGGATAGATTTCACATTGCTACCGACAACCATTCATTTACACCTGTGTAGAAAGAAGGGTCTCGCTGAGCTATAGTCGTTGAATGACAACCCCAGGGACATGGCGGTATTAAATGAGTCCAAACTGCATGAAGATATGAGGCTCTAAGTGTGGCATCTACGTATTTGCTGCTGCTTTTTTGACGTGTGCTTCAATACGAAGCAGTTTGTTGCTGCTTGTAGTCATAAAAATTAAATTTATTCTACAGTCACTGCCCTCAGTCAAACATGAGTAAATGAGTAAAGTTCATCTTTCTACATATGAATGTGTTAACACTGTCAGTATGAAGCACATAAGCTGCAGAAGTTATCTTTGAGACACTGGTGAGGTTACAAAAAAAAAAAAAAAAAAAAAAAATTAAAGGACAAGGTGGTGCAAGGACGACAGAATGTCATGTGTTGACCTCAAATGTGCTTGCATTTTTAAAGGTATATCTGAGAATTATTAGTGATCAAGGTCACATGGTCACACGACTCTATTTTAAATGAATACAGGCAATAATTTAGCAAGAAAGAAAACATACAGTATAATTTCCAAGTTGCTGATAAGAGGTGAGATGTAAGGAGAACTATAGATTGCCTTTGATACATTTCTGAGGAATGCATGTGTTTATAATGTAAAACATGAATTCTAATCAGAGGGGTTAAAGTTGAGAATTGATGCTGCAGCAAAAAAGTGCAAAATGGGAAATCAGTGACAACCAGTTATTTACCTGGAGACAGAGGAGCCAGGATTATTTAATTCCTTCTACCTGTACTGCACATATTCTCCTGATGTATTAATCAAACACAACTATGTATGCAGTTCTACATTTTTTGCAAGTGTTTGAAAGAATAACATGGGAAAACAAATCCACAGTTAACTTGTTAGTTTAGCTTCTCCGAAGAGCAGCTGCACTGTGAAAACTAAACGTGAAAAAATGACTATAAGCAAATAACATTGTGTCCCTGTGTGTGTCTGTGACGGCCAAGTAGGATAAAATACACTTTGTGAAAAAGCCTAAATGGAATGCAATGACCTGCCAAGCTCAACCAGTCTGTCAGATCAGGTTTATTATCTGGATCCTACCTCTGTGACCTCAACACCATAAATACAGTATGTCCGAATAGTTTGTATTGGACAGAAATCCTGCAGTGCTATGGAGGGTGTTAAAAATGGATCAGACTCAGATTTTTATCTGGTCCTGTCAGAATTGCTCCACAAAGTTTTTTTTTATGCAGTGCAGCTTGAAACAAAGCTTAAACAGCAAACAAGAGAGGGAAAAAATGGTACCTAAATATTACTACAAAATTGACTTCAAGCAGGTCAATAAGGCAACATTTTGATTTTCATTCTGCAGCCTTGTGGCTATGAACTCCACTTTTCACTGTTCATTTGCAAGCCTTGACTTAATAGTAGATCTTGAGCCATGTCTCTGTGCTGGTGAGTGGGAGTGGATCTTGGCAGCGCTACTATTAATGCAGGATATTTTTGCGACTAAACAAACTGACCGAGACTTAACTCGAACTCTCTCAGTGGCTGCTAGTTAAACATCTTTTGTCTGGCATCCTGTCAAGGAGCAGAACTCTCTCCCTCGCTCTCTCTCTGAACAAATAATAATAATTTATATGTACAAGTATATGTATATCATACATATAAAGTACATGTGTATGCACTGTATTTGTATTTGTTTTTTTCCCACTACACTAACCTAATCCATAAATATTTTAAAAGGGGAAAAAAGAAAACTGATAAAAATATTGTCAAAATTCAAAAACATATGAATAAGCACAGAAATTTGTATGCTTCAAATTCATTTGACACCGAATTTGAATGACAGGCAAAGAGGGCTTAAATTTGTCCTCCCCACCCCCCAACTTTTTTTAAAAAGAGGTTTTTAAATTAAATCAAATTTATGATGGTGAACAAGAAGACCACAACAATATGTCCTACTATAATGAAGACAACCTTTCAGAGAAGGAATGAGATACTGTGTATAATGTTGCCTTTAAAGAGATGAAAACTACACATTGCACAAAAAAACATAGAGCAATGTAACACTATAGGAATGAGCAACTGTAATTAGGGAAGTAAAGTTACAAAGTCAATTTGCAACACCTGTCACATCTCACTTGAGCTATAAAAGGATGAGGCATGAAGAGCCACATGTCAAATCACGTTATTCACTTGATTCTACTTATAAAATGATGTAGAAATGGACTGTTTAGTAAAGTGTGGAAACAACTCATTCTCTGTAAGTCTCAAAAACTGCTCTGATGTGTATGTAATTATGAAGCCTTCACTTTTGTCTTGAATTTCATTTTGTGGGACCCCACAAAATGAAACTGCTGGTACCTGAGTAGCACCAGCATAGGCTCAGTTCATGTTCATTGTTAGTATTTTCCTGGTGAGTTGACACAGGTGGTGTATGTAAAGGTGTATGTGTCGATGATAGACCTGTGAAACTACAACATTTTAACTTTCCACTTACCATTTCTTTGTGTCCTGTTCCCTGAGAAATGGAGGATGAATTGAGTCTTGGCTTAAAGAATCCAAATCAAGTCCAATTCTTGCATCACTTAGCTCAAAGATTGCAGGTTTGCAGATGATGAAGGTGAAACAAGACAGGAGCATCAGGTGCAATGACATTTGGATTCAGTATTGAAATGGATTCCAAGACTGCACATTTCCACTGCAAGTGTGATCGTTTTCAAATCCATTGAGCCCACAGCTGTTCCACTTGCAGTCTTGCAAATTTTTACTGTTGAGTCGCTGCTGATGCAGTTATTAAAGAAAAAAAAAAAAAAAAAAGCCATGAAACAGTAAAGCTGAGCATATGCACAGCAACACTTGGGCTGCTTTTAACCAAACACAGTCCAGATTAGATTAGATTAGGGTGACTTTTTCACAGTATAATATTAATTTATGTGTTTCATTGTTGTACTGGGCTCTGGAACACACACTGTATGTGTTTGGCTGATGCAGAAACAGGCCCAATGTATGTTTACCTTTTTTCATAAAATGCTCAGTACGTGTTTGTCTTGTTTATTCACATTATTTTACAAAAAGGCTATGTGTTAGGAAATGTTTGTCTGTGAGTTCTTTTGTGCAGTTTGGCATTTTGATTAAAATTTTCATATTGAAACTGTTTTAACAGTGTGCTCAAAATAAAAAAAAAAATATATTATCCTCAAAAATGCATAACTGAACAAAAATTAAACTGCATGGTTTTTCACTCTGTCATCTTTTTTATCCGTCACTTACACTGTGCACCTTCACATTTCTCTCTTGTTCTTGCACGCATTATGTAATCATCTGTGCCACCTGCTATGTCACTGCTGTAGGCCAATACAACACACTTAAGGGTAAATTATGCCTCTCGTCTTCATGCTGTGATTGCGCGACTAATAACAGCCATCTGTCTAAGATTTTCATAAAGATAAACAATGCATCTGCACCACAGTCACCCCAGAACTGTGCTGTTGTGCTGCTCCGCCATTGGTTTACTTACAGATTAAGTGCACCATGGGGTGACGTGAGTCAAACCTCGAACAGAGTGATGTGCTGATAATGATTTCACCTGGGAGCTTGGATGAAGCTGGTGAAGGGTGACGGGCGAGGTGTCAAAACAGGATTGATGTTTGATGTGTCGATAAGTCATGAACAGCACAGCGTTGCAGCCACAACAACGTTGTGTTTCGTCTCTTTCTAAATGCCTCTGAACAGTTTTCAAACTAAGTATTTTTTTTGTACCTCACTAAAACAGACTCCAACTCTAGAACCAAAGCACAAGGTTTCACACTGAAGGTAATCACACACCTAAATGTCAAACTTAACTGCATCTTACTCGATATATTTGATGTGCTAATGTGCCTTTTTTTTAAAAAATATTATTGTACACATACATTTCCTATGTCTTACATCTGTATTTATCATATACAGCTTGGGGAAAAACAGGAAACCCTGCATAAATGAACACAGTAAGGCAGTAAATACAGGTGTGGGGAAGTCCAAAAGTCAATGAATGACATGGATGTTTGATTCAGCCCACAAAGCAATTTTAAAAAACAGCACAAAACACACAAATAAATTCATGACAGTAATATTTTTGCAGCCAACGGTTCTTAAGGGTGATGTCCTATATTTGTGATGTACATTCGTTTAGGTTGAACATAATGTATCATCATTTTGAACCATTTTGGACATTGTCAAGAAATAAAATCAGTTTAGGAGTGTTGAACTTTCTAAAATAAATAGTCTCATTATATATTTTTGGATGAAATAATATAGACAAGACAATTAGTCCAGTACTTGGTATAATATGCGCTTCGTTATTAAAAGGAGGCATCACTGCCAGACATGTGTGACTAAATTGGATGAGATATGATGAGACATATGAAAACATAAAGTTGAGGTTGTTCTACAAAGCTTTTGTGCTGAAAACACAAATGTGGTATTATTGAATTCTAACAGAAACAATGTCATTCCAAGCTGAAACCTAATTTAGAGGGAGACCAAGGCAGAGCTGCTATAACCAGACAAAGTATAAACAGGTTTTAAAGTGTAAATCAAATACAAGTCACAAAATACTGAAAAACTGATGAGCACTGTATTAAAACAAGAGGCATCACAAATACTGCCTGACAAGCCTATGTTTCAGCCTTGAAATTCTGTCAAAATTAGATTTCCCCCCCGCATATTTTCTCATAATAAAGGGCTCACAAGAGAGCCATTATGATTGGATGAATTCTGTGCAACATGAAAACAGATAAAGTTATCCTAGGTTTAAATGTATACATTCTCATTAGTGTGGATAAACATGTAGTACAGTCACTATGAATCAAAAGTAAACTAACAATAAAGTGATTTTTGTTGCCTGTGGGAAAATTAATTTATTTTACTGCTGATAATCAAATTAATTAAATAACTAATCAAAGTTCAGTGTGCACAGTGTTGTTTCCAGATCAATACCCAGCAGGACTATCCTCATCACCAAGGACAACGATTATCTCCACCAACCAAGTACAGCGCGTAACCAGACTGCACTGTCAAACAGCTGGTTTTCAACATTTCCATACCATTTGTGTTCAAATTACTACGATTTATATGAATACACTCTAAAAAACGTTGGTAATTTGGATATTTTAAAGTAGCTGATTAAATGTGGTGTAAGTTGATGGGAAAACAAGGAGATGCCAGCAAAAAGTAGCACAGGCTTTGTCACTGTATATGGGTCAGAAGAAAGCAACAGTCCATACAAATGTCCACAGCCGTGCTTTGTATGTGAGGCAATCGCAGGAGCTACTCCACCTTAATGTACTGCCTCCAGCTCTGCCATATGGAAAAATGTACACCTCCTGTTTTTTTCTACAATGACAATCATCACGGCCATCACCTCTTATAGCACAACACATGTACTTATGGGCAAGAGGAAAAACACACACAGAAACATAAACAGATGGATACTGAGATAGAGAGACACACACAGAGAAAGAGAGAATAGGAAAGAGTAGTCAAGGAAACAAGAGAATAAAGAATGTGGAATTTAATAAGATGGAAAGTATTGATGGGAAATGATGCTGGGAAAGAGATGGATGACAGGGAGACACATCTCATTTTGCATTTACCTGACAGGGAATCGGAGGACATGCTCTCCTGCTGATGCATCTTGAAGGCTGGCTCCAGTGTGAGATTCTCTGCGTGTGTGTCCACAAACCACAGAGAGTGAGCGAGCCAGCATGCCTCACAGTGTGTTTTGATGACGGAATCTGCGTAGCAGCTCAGGGGAGGGAGCGAGCAAGCAGCAGATCCAGGAGGAAGGTATATGGGAGAAGAGATGAGCTTCTTTTACTGCCCAGCCAAGTGTCTCTCCAGTCTCTTTCTCAATTTCTCTCATTCTCCTTCGTCTCATTTTCTCTGAGTGCGAATGTGCATGTCTAACACAAAGCACATGTGCTGCAGATGAGAATTTATGAGGCACACAGAGGCAGTGAGGATGGGAGGAGCGCAGGGAGGGAGGGATTCGTTGAGGCTGGAGAAGAGGAGGTTCACCTTTAGTGTAAGCTCACTTACTCAAGCACTGATCCATTACTCTCCCCTCCCTTTAGTGTAACCTTGCAATGCAGAACACTGAGCCAGTTCTGAGCTTACAGGTATAAACACATCTGCCTGACTGTGCAAGGGTCATCATACTTTCAGTGAATTTGTAGCCTATATGGAAATTGGAAAGTGTGTCTACATAAGAGCAGACCAGAAATCCACATCTTCACCATCAGCAGACTGATGGTCCAGTCACTGAACCTCAACTCTGAGTTTAATCTTTATTCCCCTGTGTTCAATTCTGAGTCCGAGCCCCAGATGAGTCTGTGTGCAGGTCCAATCCAAGTTCCCATTTACCATTAGACAAGTCCACGTTGAGGTTGAGCTGAGCTCCACTTAAAATGTGTAACTATCAACTCCACACAACTGTCTGCATTTCTCAGTACAGCAGTGTTAAGCTCTTGTGTCACCCAGCAACATTCCTGTGCTGCACACAGGAAGTGACTCTTTGTATGTTAAGACAGTCGGAGGCAACAGCAACATTGAGCAAATAATGTAATGTGATCTAATGTACTTTATTTCTATAGCCCTTTATAATAACCCACAGCTGACCAAAGTGCTTTACAAAATAAAAGACACACGGCATTAAAACACATCCATCATAATAAGTCATGAAACCTAAATCAAAGCATTAAAACACAAAAGAGTAACAAGTGAAATAAAAAAGAATAAAAACGGAATTGAGAAAGTGTCTACTGAGTATTAAAAGCCATTCTGAATAAATATGTTTTAAGTTTGGATTTGAAGAGGACCAGGTCAGTGATATCAGCTTATTCCAGAGCCTTAGGGTGGTAAATTAAAAGGCTCAATCACCCCATTGTTTATATCTTGACCTGGGGATGTCAAGCAAAAGCTAATTGGACAATTTTAAAAATTTCAGTTAAGTAGGCCTGGGCAAGGCCAATGTGGGGATTTAAAAACAAACATTAAAAGTTTAAAATCAATTCTAAAATGCATGGGTAGCCAGTGGAGAGAGAGAAAAAAGGATTGATGCGCTCCTGTCCAGCTGAGTTTGTTGAGAGGCGAGCAGCTGCACAAGTGCATTACAATAGTTCAGTCTTGAACTAATGAAGACCTGTTTGGCTACCTCAAGGTTATGCTGACTTTAGCCAGCATACGCAATTGATCAAACCTGTTTTATCAACATTGTCTATTTATTTGTTAAAATTCCAATTACTGTCAAAGAAAACACCAAGCTCTCTAACAGTCGAGCTAAACCGCGAAGACAATGCACAGTGCAAGTAAAACGAGATTGCTGCAAACAGCTTGGTGTGTGAATGAAATCACAAAGAAGTGCATGCCTGCAAAAAGTTTCAGAAGTGAATTCTACTGATCATATAAACCCAGTCATTCAGCAGTTCGATGGGATTAACATGCCTTGCCCCACCTGCTCCTGTGCTTAATATGGCCAATTAAAACAAACTGCATTAAAAAGAGTCACAATCATCACCTTCAGCTTTCAAAGCTGTCATCAAAAGTCACAAAAAAAAACAAAAAAAAAAAAAAAAAAACTTTTAAACTTACTTTTTTTTTTTAGTTATCTTCCATGGCTTTACTCATTTCACTTTGATGTCCTATCCTTGTGTGTGTGCTGGTGGTTTTCCTTATTTCATACTGTGTTCACATGCATGTTAAGATGCACAACAGTACTCTCAATGGAAATGAGTCAGTCTACGCTTGGACTGAGAGAGAATATTAAAAATATTGTCCTTAACGTCTGCAAGATGAATGAGAGTCTTCCTGAGCTGATTAAAAACCTGGTAGCCATTAGAAGACACTTGGTCGTGTGTGTGAATTCGTTTTACAGTTAATAATTCAAGGAATGCCCCCACTGACTTTCCAAAACACTATATATTTATGCATGACCACTAACACGTGTCATTATGCATGCATGCTTTTTAAAGGGGCCCATTTTCCATGGATTTCTCAAAAAAAGGTTCCTAATTTGCCTCAGTAACTAAACTATGGCACTTGGGCTGAATAAATAATCATGTAAATTGCATTATAATTAATTGATGGATTGGCTTAGCTGTTTGTTACCATGACATCATTTCAAAAACCACTTTCGCTGCGTTTCATTTTGAAAAGGTCACACCACTGGTTACCCTCGTTCTCTGCAGTGTGCTCTCTGCTGTTACTGTAGGTTTTTCACACAGCTATTATCTCTGCTCAGTGGCATTTTTTTTTTCATCCATGATAAATCCACGATATTGTATGAGCTTTGCTATATTAAATATATACAAAGGGTAGACATGGAAAATATTTTTCTTTTTGTTCTCTCTTTTTTAATCCTTGAGGCAAGACTTAAATAAAGCAGTAAAGATTCCACTTGATTCTAAAAAAGGTTTAGATGGACGACCTGGATTTCAGGTCGTCCATCTTTCTCAGCATAATTATTTTCTGCTTGGTAATACTTTCACGCACCAGGTAGAAAATCTCTACCATATTCTGTGGGATGGTGTCCTGCTCAGTCCTCAAGTTTTGCAAGCTTTTGTAAGCTGAGACACCGTACACATAAAACTTGATTTCCTTGTGGAGCGCACACTAAAAGAGGTCAGTCAGCTCAGTTCTAGTTGGAGAGTATATTTTTCTTCCCTCTGCCTAGAGGTTCATCTCTTTAACAATATTTGTTTCAGGTCGGCCCTCAGGTTTTTGTTGGAGCCTGTTCCTCAACACTTTGTGAATCTGTTGCTGATGCTGACCATCCTTCACATCCTCAGCTGTAGCAGCAAGACTTGTTTTCCCTCTCAGTGTTATACTAAAGGTAGTCAGGTTCCTTTCTTACTAAGAGATCTGCATCATAAGTTTGGTTTTCCTCTTGGAATGAAGCTCTGACTTTCTCAATTTTTCTCTTGGAGAATCAAAGAACGGGGAACTGTTCCACCTCTAATTTGAATCCTTCTCAAAAAAGGTAAGGGGTCATAAGAGAGGACTCCTTATAACAAATTTCTTCAACCTGAAGAAATTATAGCATTTTATATTAACTAAATTTAATATGTAAATTATTCATTAACAATGATAAAGCCAATACGCACAGTTTATAAGGCCTGAGGGCAACAAGCTAAAATATAAAACACACAATATTACTCCAGTTAAATTTGTATGAGCATTAGCCTTTAAAATTTATAAAATGACTGTGCTATTTATAAATTGTAGTGCCATTTACAAGCAATATACAGCATGCACACAATTTTGTATAAAAACAATTGTATGTGTGTGTATATACACGTGTGCGTGTACGTGCACACGTTTATCCTCAGTTTATTAAATTGCTCAGTGGGAGCATGTTATCTGTGTCTCTTACATACGGCTTATTCTTAATTATTCTGCAACCCAGGGAGAATTTAATGAAATGGGAAGAAGAGCAGCCCATCCAAATGTCTCCATGTTTACACATATGGTGGGAAATACTGTATTTACATGGAAATGCACATTGTAGCTGTTCATTATTTTGCACGACTAATTTGTGTATGGTCGCTTTGTAAAAATGCCTTTTGTCTTAAAGCAAAACTTATGTGAAACTAAAGCATCAGACAGGAACCAGTGCTCTTTGAGGTACATATACTAGCATCCAATGGCATATATATGTGTGTGTATGAGAAACACCTACATTTAAATAATCAGTCTGACCATTTTGTGGACTGAGGTGTTTTTTACACAAATCAAGTAAAAGCTTTTGTAATTTTTCTAAAGATATGATCCAAAGATAAAAAAAAAAATCACTCCACTCTTCCCTTGTGATCCATAAACTGGTGACAGTGAAGCAAGAAGAGTGGCAAAAACAGACATTATAAAAAACTGGAAGATTTATATTGGATAGAAAATGAGCATATTGTAACGCGTTATTAGATTTTCACATGAGGCTGGATCTCAATGTCATACAGACACTTTTCTTGTGTATTAAAATACCACCATCTAGTGGAGATGAGGTCAAACTGCAAACCAGTTTAATTTTTCAGTCTCAGTTTGTTCAGTCTCAGTAAAACAAGTGACTTTATGGTGACCTCCATTCATTTGGACAGCCTTAAAAACACATTAGCCCTAACCTTAACCATAACCAGTAATGCCTAACCATGAACTTAACTGAACGACAATTTCAATCTTTGCACTAAACTTAACCAGTTCCTCAGGTATTATGTTCTGCCTCATTAGGACCAGGTTTTGGTCCCCATGAGCACGCACATCGTACTGACAAGATCAGTGTTTATGCCAAAAAAAGAGGACATATGCGCACACGCACGTACACAAACACACACACACACACACACACACACACACACACACACACACATTGGACCTATTGTGAATTACTCTGGCTCCACAGACACAATCCCCAACATATTGTATCTGCAATTTCTTTGTTATGGGCTAATGCCGGAAACTCTTTGTGCCAAGTGATGTTTTGGGCATTGTGTTTGTTCAATGAGACAAGTGTGCATGGCTAACAGGGTTCACTATGACCACCAACATGAATCCAACACCAACACGAACAAACGAATGCAGAAGAAATGACTGAAAGGTTGAATGAAATCAGGGGTCCTAAGATTGAGATATAGTATAATGTTAAGTGCTTTCAGTCAAATGTGTCTAATAAATTAAACTCACTAGTTTAAAGCCACAGTATATGCACAGTGCCAGCAAACATTTCATGCATTAAAGCTGAGTTGACGTGAAGCAGAGCAGAAACGAAATACAGCAGTGTTGTCACTTTAGATTTGCTTGTACAAACGGCACACACTGGAAACAGTTCCTATGTCACTCAAAAGCTCCTTTCCTGCCGATGAATGAAATATTAACACCACATGTTTCCATGTTTCAGTTGCTCCTTCACAACCTGACAAATCAATCAAGTATTCCATAGCAGGTAAATGTAAATTGCTTTGACATTCTTTTGCATGTTGCTGAGATGGTTTCTTTTTTGTTAGGACTCAGCGTTTTTTAGAGCAGCTTTAAAAAAAATCTTGAGACTTCAATTTATAACACTATTACATTCATTACATATGAACTGCACTTATAAAACCTCATGGAGTTCCCAATGTAATATTTATGAATGGGCAAAGTCATGATCGGTAAGAGGCAGTGCATGACTATGATAAACCATTTGCCCTATCTATCAACACTATAGCATAGTCACGACAATAATATATTACATTGTATAGAGGGTTATTAAATTAAAGCTGCATGATATGATTCAGTATGATTCAGCAAATGCAAATACTCAGTACACAAAAAACATAACTGGTTTTAGACTACAGTATCTATGAGTGCATCCATACAAATGTAACAATGCATCAGCTGGAGGTAAAGAATACTTTAGATTATGTGGTTTGGTTGGTTTAATCCCTGTTGCCACAGTTACTGCAGCAGACGATTGTTACTGTTCGTTTCGTTGCTGGTCACAGTTGCAGCTGACAACTGGCAGCCTATCAGTATTTTCTGTAGCTATGGTACAAGGTTCTTTAAAATGCCTGATATCAGATCTCCACAGTACATTGTGGAATCCACCGTGAAAAGACCAGAGCATCCAGAGAGTATAAAGTAAATGTCATCTTTTGAACTTTTGTGCTCTCAAACATTGATTTACAGCCATCAAACAGCACCTGGCACTATTCCCTTGTTCGCCTGCTGTCCATGCTGGGAATGGATTTGATTTTCGCGATGGGATCAGTTATCTGGCACAGCTTCATCCATCCACTTCATATAAGCCAGACTGCCGTCCTCTACTGGGAAACTGAGGACTTCTGGGTTTGCATAGGGATGGATGGACCTTAAAGGAAAACAAACAAACACAAGTCACATTAAACAATTAATAAACACTAGTTTCAGTCCTTCTCAACCTAACCCTTTTCTTTTCATTGTTTTTTTTTTCTATAAGTGGTTTCTAGCATCATCTTGTGTCCAACCACATAAAGCATTGACAGGAAATACAGGGTCTACTGTAGAATCCACACCCCAACACAAATACATCCATTATTTTGTCATAATTCAGTGCCTAAAACCTGCATATTCCACAGTACAATGATAGATCAGCATGTTAAATGCTGAATTAATCAGTAAACATAAACAAGACTAACAATATAATATGCAACAATTACACAAGTTAGAAGTTATATATGAATAAAATGATGTAATGGTTTGATCACAGCCACTTGTTTTCTAAAACAAGGCAAATGGAAAAAAATTCAGGTTGTCCTTATTAAGCCCATTCAGGAAAGTAATAACCATGAACAGCAACACAAACCTTCATTTGATGCACATTTTGTGATGATAATGCTGATATAACCAAACATTGCATAATGTAAAACCTCACCTCACATAATCTGTGACTTGCTGGATCCTGGAGGTCTTTGTTTTAACCAGCTGCAACAACAACAACAAAAATTACAATTAATTTCTGCCCTCTATTTCAACATTCCTGGTCAAGAACATGGGGATCACAAGAGTTTCAGTAAGCATATACCATGAGAAATTCATTTGCATCCTGGATCTCGCCTTTCCAATAGTACCTAAAGAACAAAATTATACAAGTTATTATAACTCCTCCATGTATTACACAAGTACAGGAAGGACCTTAAATCATTGAGGACTAAATGTACCACTGCATGTTCCATGTGGTGCAGTCTTTACACTTCGTAAAAGGTCTGTGAGAAAAATCTGTATTTAACAATCAATCTTTGTCCAACCGTTTATTATGGCCACAGTGATTTACTGCGATATTGTCAAAACTGCCCCTGAGAGGCTTTTATGATGTCAAGCACAAAATTGCCTCTTCCGTTTGAACATGGTGTTTTTTTGCGTCTTGTCACAAGACAGCCCACAAAAAAATGAGGAAAAACAACAATTTTAAAGCCTGTTCCATGACAACTGAGAAAATAAATGTTAAAACGCAAATAAATATAAACCTGGATTTAACAGAAGCATTTCATTACACACCTGCACACACATATACACAAAGAAGTTCTTACTACCTCTATCAACACACCTGTCCCAAAACTAATCCAACAAAATCCTCTATTTTTAGGCTAAAGCTCTGTTTGGGTAATAGGTTTAATGATGCCTTTTATATTCAGTCAGTCTCTTTATGGTTATGCATTAACAGAAAAGCTAATCCATGCATACAAGCACATGGCTGCTTTGAAGGCTAACTGCCATTCAGGATCTGGTGATGGCAAAACTAATAAAAAACCTTCAGATGCAGCTCATTCACCTCCTACTTTCCTTCTCTACCGGCTATGTAGCAGAGAGGACAAAAAAAAAGAGCGCATGTGTTTATGCATGTGAGCATCTGTGTGTGTGAGAGACATTATAACGAAGCGATTCTTTGTGGTTGTTGGTAAAAAGCTGTGTCAAGGCAAGGGTCAAATATGATTTACATTGTGGAGGTCCTGGAGAGAATGTTAACACTTGCTGCCAGCCGCTTCTCCATGATTGCCCTGGAAAAACAGAGCGAGCAGCAGGGAGCGTGGATGGAAACAGAGGGAGCAGACATGGAAAGAGAGAAAAGAAATGTAAAACACTTGCACAAGCCAACATGTTTTTACCAATTACATCACATAGACAACTACTTTATGGTGCTGTTCATCTGAGCTGCTGGAAAATACTGTGCAACGCTGTAAATTCTTTTTTTTTATAAATTTTTTTTTTATAAAAGATTATAAACTTTGCATTGTTTATCATGGGCTCGACAATGCACCATACTCACACCAAGAGCACTGGATGCTGAGCACTGATTTACATAGCTGGCGTCTGCTCTGTGGCTACTTTCTGCTTTGACATGTGGTAAATTGATTGAGCTCATTTACATGCAGCAAAAAAAAAAAAATGCCGACAAAGGAGATGAGAGTGCAAACCAAGCGTTCTACCAATTGTGGGTTTGACAAGATTGTGTCTCTTCTCTGTAAAGAAAAGTCACTTATGGCTGACTGGCTTTGAATTACTCAACTCACTTTGACTAAATTGCAAACCACAAGTCACACAAAGTATTCCATTAGCATTAAGTTTAGAGGAAAGGTTCTAAATGTATTTACTTTTCTTGGCCATGAGTTAGATTAGAAGATACCATTTAGGATTTATTTACAGTATATGAAGTGGGAAGCAGCATCTAGTTATCTGAGCTTAACACAGAGGCTGGAAGCAGGAGGAAACAAGTTATTTGACTCCATCTTGACCTCTATAAACACTATTCACCCATGTTTTCTCAAAAACCTTCACTTTCTCCAGGCTCCTTGACACTGAACCATCTGTTTCTTTGAGATGTTTGAGCTGAATTACAAAATCGAAGACAGTGTCTTTAAGCATGGGATCACACAAATGTCATGTCAGGATTATCCTGACCAGACCAAAATAATTGCAATATTATTGTGATGATTGTAAAAATATACTATATTAGGCCAGTGTGTAAGAGGTAGTGACATATAATAGTGAGACTACAGACTGTAACAAACATAGGACATCGCCATTATGCTCATTTTTCCCTTCATTAAGTGTGTCCTGGTCTGGCATACCAGAAAGAATGTCCAAATCCAATCCAAATTTACTTCTATAGCACATTTAAAAACAACCAAGTTGACCAAAGTGCTATACATCACATAAATACATAATAATATCTTATTATTCATTGTATTTCTTTACTTAAACAAAATAGACACTCGGGCTAGTTAAAGGTTGTTGATGAAACATGGTGACACAAGATGGCTAACTCTGTGAAGTACAGTATGTCCCTTGCCTAAAATGTAGAGAAATGCAGGCATCGCTACTTCATGTCTCACCGTGGCAGCACTGCTCAAATAATTGAGGGGAAACATTTGGGCGGAAGTTACCTGGCTGAAGAAAGAGGAGATTACAGTGCAATAATGGCAGAGAAACTACGTTTAGAGAGAGTATGAAAATATAGAATAGTATATGCACTTTGTTCTCTGTGTTGTGAATAAATAGGCGAAATCCTGCACTTTTCACAGATGTGTTCTTTTCTCCAGTCAGACAGATATTGTGATGTATCGCTACATTTGCAATCAAAACTATTAAACCCCCATTAAAAGTGGTAGGTTGGCAAAATGTAAAACCCAGCAGCTGTTTACAATAAACAAATCAAAGAACAATTTCAATAGTTCAACACAAGTAGTTTCTTCAAAGTCAACACTAAATGCCACTTTTAATGACTACTGTCTCGAAAATTATTCAACCCCTTCATGACAAGCATCTTTATTACTTAGTAGAGGACCCTTTGCTGCAAACATCACCAGCAACACATGTTGTTGTAGGACACATGTTGTTTTGACCCTGAAATAAGATAGATGCAGCCACCCGATTCCCTTTGTGATACTTCACCTGCCCATGTCCCTGGCTGCCTGTTCGTTGGGGCTGTTGACGAGAACGATGGAGTGGTGGCCTGGAACATAGCTCCCTGTGAGGGCTGAACGCAGGTGGATGCCGATAGACCACAGTCCAGGACACATGCACACAGAAAGGACCAAGAGCTGCAGAGGACGGAGTGTGGGAGGGGTAAAAACAAAAGTGCTGAGAGGTCAACATTTAACATCTTAAATGGCATATCTAAGGGTGATGATTATGTCTGCAAAATAGTGTTTAGTTGTTTCATGTATGGATGACGGGGATTATAATTCAATTTAATTATCATCTATACCTTCTGGAAGGATTGCCATGTTTGTACTGGACTGGATTCACTATTTATCCTCTTATTATTTGGCGCTGTCTGTCACAGATAAATGAGTACAGCTGGGCCTTGGCTTGGACCAATTTATAATCTGTCCTACTTCAGTGCACAGCGCAGCATCACTGCACACATGGATGTGAATACATCCAGCAAATGATGTTAGAAAAGAAAAACTCTTAATATCACTTTTCAAACTTTAAAACCTTCTTGTTATGAGTTACTGCAGACTTTCCTCAAAGTTTTCATGTATGAAATCAGGGTCAGCTAAAGATACAGGCAATATACTGAAGGAGTTTGTCAAGCGTGCCACTTTCTGGTAGATGCTTGATACCCATAAAGAAAATGAACTTTGATCATAAAAGCTATGAATTTGCCTGTGGCTTAACCTCTTCAATTTCTGAACAAAATAAATAGATAGAAATACTTTTTGAACCCTGATCCTCACAATTTCCTGCCCAGCTGTCCTGCACTTATGCTGTGTGCCCATATGTCAGCAAGAGGCAAATTACTACTATTTACACCCTGGGAAATAGTAGCCAAGGATAGAGGTATGTTTTTGACTAAAAAGGTCTTTGCACATCAGTGGTGACCATAGCCTTTAAAATGGAAAATATGTCACCTGCTGCCAGGGACACCTATTGGACAAATACAAACTGTCAATCACACTGTTGTCCACTCATATATGTCTTGCTAGACTGTTTTCTGCTAAATGGGAACATAATTATCTACATTAATGCTATGTTATACAGAAATACAAAAAGATGCTAAACTAATGGTTAAGATCAAAAACTGTTTAGAAACATTATAAATCAAGTAAGAAGTAGGCACATTTCCCCTTAGACTTCTATTGAAAGGAAACCAGAGTTGCCCCCTTGGCGGATATTCAATAAACTGCAACTTCCAAGTTGGACTTGGCCTGCAAACTAGAAGATTAAATCGAGTTTTTAAAGACATTCTATGTTGATGACACGAAAAATGTCATTAAGTGTCAACATTTATGATGTACAGTGCTGGAAAATGTGTCACACCTTCTCTATTTACACCAAATGCAATGCAATAAGGAAATAATTGCAAAACAGAAGGGAGGAAATAGGTGAAGTCAACTGTTATGGGTGATTAGGTGGTGCTTAGTCATTTAACTGAATTTACAAAACCAGAAATACCAAATTGCAGCCAACACTTAAAAAGAGAGAGGAGTTTGTTCGGTTCAGACGACAGAACTTTTACCACTTCACTGCTTCAGCATATATTACACAGCATATATTATGCTTAATCTTGGATAAGTTAGAAGAGGCCCTCTTAATGTTTAGATGTGTATCAGTTGGAGGCAAAACATTAAAATCCAAATATGTTAAAAGCCGCAACATCTCTCAGCGAAGCTTCGTTGCTGATTGACTAGATACAGGTTCAAAAAAATATTATTAATGTGCAAACTAATCACTTCAATTAAACCCGTTTGGTGTTCAAAGGCTTTACCAACATAATAAAACGTGTGTTCTCTGTGAATTAGTACACGGTAATTCATTTTAAGGCAGTTCACCTGTTGCTTTTAAAATGTGACAACTTGACAGTATTAATATTAATAACCTAACCTGTGCATTAACTATGTTACATTACATTTTCTGTCAGTGTAGCATAGTTTAATGGGGTTGTCATGTGTTACAGTATATATGTTTTAAACTTTTCATATAAAACGTGCTTTGCAATTTTTTTGGGGGGGAGGGGGGCGACTATATAACCAAAGCGTTAAAATGGTTCGGACCGGCCCTGTACAAAAATATGACCATTCCATTGAGCAGGATAATCGCAGCAGCTCTTACCATAGAAGACACGAAGAGCACCGACCGACACACACAATGACACACAGTCTCTTTACTGTGGCACCGCTGAAGAAGCCACTCCATCCTGTTGGTTGTCATTTCCAGAGCCCGACTGTGTAGATGACAAACTGTGCTGAACTTCATTCATGAACACGCTGCGTCTTTTCTTCCGGGATAAAATTGGTGCGCTTTCAATTTTAGAACCATATTCCGGGCCCGGAGAAACAGCTGCTTTGCTCTGTGAGAGGAAAACACTCTGAGAAGTCATTAACCGTACAGAGGAAGTGTATTGTGTTGACAGGTAGTCTAGGTCGGGGCCGGTCAAGGACAGCGATAAATCTCGGTGCCCTTCAATTGGCTGCTCAGTCTTCCTGACACACCAGCGACCAATGAAATTGCCCGTTTACCTCCCATGCCCCGCCTCCTGCCCAGGGTCATAATCGGCTTAATGACATATAACTTGTAACTCTGAGTGTTTTTGTGTTCACCTGGTATTCCGAATGTTGTGGGGACCTACATTTGTTTACACTGTTTCAGGTTAAGGTTAATTAGTTATTGTTAAGTTTAGAGTAAGTCTTCAGGAAATTAATGTAAGTCAATGCAATGTCCTCAGAAGTCATGGAAACCAGTGTTTGTGTGTGGACGTATGTGTAGGGGCGCGTGTGTGCATGAAGGGTAATCGGACATGCCACAGATTTATAATGTTTTCTTTAGTAATATCACAGATATTGAAGCTATATTTAGACATTATTGTAACATACATGTTTTTGTACAAAAACACTGCAGCAGATCTCAAAATGTGGAACACAAAATAGTCCAGGGGTCATTTAGAAAAAAAAACAAAAAAAAAACAAGCAAGCAAATTTGTCATTACCAGTGCTAAAGCAGCAAATGGTATGGTAAATGGTAGAAATCTGAGAAGAATGGTCTTGTGTTGATTTTCAATACTAAAAGGTCAACATGGTGTCACCCTACTACAAAGTAACTAAATAAAACAATAGACAATGATAACCATGGCAATAACTTTACTAGTTTTGACTTTTGGAAAAAAATGCAATGTGCAAAAGTGCAACAACAATTAAAAATAATCGCAAAAATAAACAATAATACATTGTTATATTATTATCATTGACATTTAAAGTAAAAAAAAAAAAAAAAAAAAAAAAAAGAGCACAACACTACAATGAAAACAGTTCATACATTGTATTATTTCAGTGAAATAAACTGCTTGGTTCGCTTATGCCTTAGGCTGGCTATGCACAACTTTTTCTCTTTTGAAGACAGTATGTGGGCTTTATTTATACAACTGTTTCAAACAATGACTTGTGCACATGCTAATGTATGTAAGTAAATAATTAGTGGCCAAAGAAATGTTTGCAGTTTAGAGTACTGTATATAATGTTATTTTTATTCTATGTCTGGTGTACAGTATATACAGCATATGAGTGGAAACACTACGCAATTCAGATTCTTATGGGTGAAGTTACTTCCTGTTGCCACTTTGGTATGACAGAAAAGCCACAAATTAGGTGTATTAGTCTAAAGCGTGTCTGTAAATTTACCAGTAAGGCCACTCCTAGAACATGCAGCTTGATGTCTACTAAAACTCTGCTTGAAACTTTAATCCACTAAAAAGCAAATAGACTATAAAGTACACTAAGTGACATGTTCTGTTTATCTATTGATCTCAGCTCTGTTTATAGTCTACTGTCAGCACAGCACTGCCACACAACAAACAGCTCCACAGACTTCAAATGTCACTGTGTGGTCTAAGTAAATGGCGTCCCTCCCTCTCTCTCTCTCTCTCTCTGTCGCTGATCTGAGACTCCAAAACAGTTGTAGTTTAGTTAAAAAAACAAAAACAAATATAAGCTATAAAGTCATTAAAAATAGCAACACATTATCAATGCTGCACTTAAAGGTTCTATTCAGCTGTATGTTTTGTATATTGATGGTTTTATAGCATATTTCTCACATTGCTGGAAATGAAATGTCCATGAATGATAAGAACACTAAGCCCAGTTTCACAAAAATCAAATATCATACTTTTACATTATGAATGCCCACTGAAAGACCATTTCTTATTTTTATTGAAATTGCTCACAGACACAATTAGGAAAAAAAAAGTGGACAACACAAAATTACAACATACCCCTATTTGGGGGGTGTCAGACCTGTAAAAAAAGTGCATATGCTGCATATCCATGACTGGTGTTGACAGTTTTCATGCCTGACTGAGTGAAGAGGAATAGACATTACATTCAACATCTTCACAAAGCCTCAGTACAGTACATAAACCATTGTAATGTCACACACACATACAGTACACATATATAATTAAAGTTAACAGATGTTACATGTTGCCAAGTAGTCAGTTTATGATAAAAAAAAAGAGGCAGTAAAAACAAGATAAAGAAATTTTGGTTCAAGTGTTAAAACATTTGCTTTTACACAAAAGCACATACCATACTGTAACAAGGTGACTAAGCAAAACAAAAGAGGTAATGAAAAAATCCTTTGTAGTCTCCCTTTTCAGCGACAAAAGGCAAACTCTGTTTGTAGATCCTATTACACAGAAACATGACCTGCAAAAACACATATATCTGAGTATGTGTGCACAAAATCCAAATTTCTTAGGACACGCAATTAGCAAAACAACTCGTCTCCTTTCAAAAGCTTCACAGAAAACCTCAGGACCCTGAATATAAATGAAAAAGATAAAGACAAATATGAATAATTCAGAGCTGGATTACTGATGCAAAAACACACCAATCTGATGAAACCTGATGGGTATTGTATTTGCATTTATAAAACAGAGGTGTAAAAGTATAGCAAAAAGTTATTAAGAATGATTTCTCTGCGTAGGGCAAATTTGTTGAGTGGTCTGAAGATGCATGTCAAGTGGAGGTCTAGATTTTTATAAAATGGTTTCTATATGTCCACATGGGGGAGCTGTGGGTTCTTGCATTTCACTCCTCTTCATTCTCTCCATGTTTTGTGATTAAATGAATTGTAGAGTGTGAATAATCCAGCACAGCAAACTTCATGACTCATCCCATTCTTTTTTTTTTCTTTTTTAACATTTATCTTGACCTCCTCTCTGCCAGATTTGTGTACTTCACCTTGCCCTTCCCTGCCCTCCATGCTCCATCCCACATGGCACAGATTAGAGCAGCAGGAGGCACCACGGTAGTCACATTTTATTTCCCAAGCTCACTCGGGCTTCATTTGAGAGCCCATCGCACAAGTCCAATCTAGCCACTTAAGCCACTGTTCCTTAACATGAAAGAAGGAAACCAAAATAGAGAGATATAGGAAGAAAGGCAATGAACCAGGGGAGAGGCGTTTGATCTGCTTGTTCTGGGGCATCACTCAGAAAGGCTCCCTCACCCCAGGGAAAAGCTGCTGAGGGATGTTTGTCCCTGAGATGTCTAATGTAAAAAATAGAATATTTTTTTCTGTTTTAAACTTCCTTTATTTAATGAGACCCCAAGGTCTACAGTTGAGTGTGGAAAGTAGAGAATGAGAGATGAAAAGAGGAATGTGGAGAGAGGAGGTTTGTCTAATTCACCGTTAAGCTGCAATTGTCTCTCCCTGCGATCAATGGGGTGGCCTTGCTCTGAAGTAAAATAAATTATAACAAGGAGAATTAGGGAGATGAAGAGAGAGCAGAAAATGGTTTGAGTGAGGTGCATGTGACTATCAGGTCATTTGTTTTTCTTCCTGTGTGGTACCATAACTTATTGAACGGGAGGTAAAGGCAGATATCCATCCTTCTTCTCTTTACCAAACAGCTATAATGCAAATTTATAAATCAAAACAAGGCATGTAGATGCAGATGATTTCACTTAAAGACCAAAGAAAAGACCAAACTAAAATACAGGGGGACTTCATGATGTTTGTGAGACAATAATGTGTATTCTTTGATATTAAACAGTAGACAACATTTGCTGCAGTAGATAAGAGGTACAGATTCTTCCCTTCACTTTACATTTTACATTAAAAAAATAAAAAAGTACAATACTTTAAAATAAATCATACTGCATACGACAGCTGCATCAGGTTGACTGAAAACTACTGTCAAAAAAGCGTGAATGTAGCTTTAAGTAAGAGTAAACTTACTTTTAAAACTACTTGAAAAGTACAAGTACACAACCTACTCAGTTACAATAATGCAACTAACTTTAATTAGTTACTTTGAGCTTTGGATACAGGGTGTATAGGGTAATAGAGACTGTGGATGATACTTGACACACAGAGGTTGGGTACGTGTTAACAAAGGGACTTTCCAGGTTGTGATTATTTCTAAAGGGAAGAGTCTGATCCTCCCAAAGAGGTTAATTAAAAAGTCATAGGGGCTGAGCAGAGAAGTGTCTCCATCACTGCTGTGAACTCCTGTGACCCATCCATCCTCTCACACAGACACAGCCATCCATCACGGCTGATTTCTGTCCTGTCTGGCTCCTGCTGGTGCCACTGAAATTCCGTAGTGACCAAAAACACATAAGTCTGTGTAGCAGCACTGACAAGCAACGAGGGGGGGAAAAAAATAAACTACAGCCAATACATCCATGGCTGAAGTCCCTCAGGTACTGAAGCCCTTTTTCTTTTTCAAGATAACATCTCCACCTTACATCCAGTGCAATACATCACAAGACATGATGCAAGTGTTTTGGTGAGCTTCAGACAAATGCAGCTGTCATTTACTTATCCAGAGCCTTTGCTGTTTACATAGCAAATTAGTGTCCACAGGTGAGTACGTGGAGAGTGAATGATTGGCTGTCTCTATGTGGCCCTGTGATGGACGGGCGACCTGTTCAGAATGTACCCCGCCTTCCTCCCTACGTCAGCTAGGATTAGGCACCAGCGCCCCCTGCGACCCTCATGTGGAGGATAAAGTGGTGGATGAGTGAGTGAGTGAGGTGAGTAAGCCAGTAACTGAGGAGTGGTTAGGTGAAATTTACGTTGACACAGAAAAAATCCACTAAACATCAAAAACCTGTTCTGAAGTCAGTGTCTGTTTTAAACACACACTGACAGGAGAGTAATACAAACCTATAGGGGCATTGCACAACTTCGACACTTTCACTTTGCCCATATGTTTCTTGTGCAGGATACAGGGTGTGTCACTAAAAAGCAGATTTTACACTAACAGTCCGCCAACGTGCAAGCATATTGGGCTTCTAAAGACAGTGGGAGTTACCAATCTGATTCCATGTTACAGCCAAAACACACACTCTTTTCAACCCATGTAAGAGGCACACCAAACCTTTTTTTCCCATACAAAAGCAGAAGTGGATGGAAGTGGACATAACGTAAATGTTTTGCCCTCGTCATAGCTACCGGAGTGCACAAAGCCATTTATCAGAAAAACTGAACTGAAAGCCATGTTGTTTATTTTTTTCTGCTCTCCAGAAGTACAAAGATGGCACAAGGAGGGCATTTATGTTTGTTTAGCAACATAAGCACACTGTTCATATCACAAATCATTGGTAAGCTCAGCACTTGCCTTAAAAAAAAGGAAGAAAGCAGCATTTTTGAGCATTGCCTTTCCGACCACAGCATGAAAGAATCAGCCAACATCAATGAGAAAATCCCTTCTAAAATCCCGGCTGAGAGGATGGATTTGTCATACCCATTTCCCCAGGTTTAAGTGGTGAGGACATAGACCTGATCATGTGCAAAAAAGAGGAAACACAGTGAGGACAAAAGTGAGCGAGAAAAAGGAGCGCAGGATAAAAAGGAGAGACAAAGAAAGACAAGTGAGTCTGCTTTGTTTGATTGGAGTTTGGAGCAGTCTTACAGGAAAAGTTTCATAAATCTTTTCCCGTGAAGTTCGCCTGAGGTAGCTGGGGGCTTAAATCACATCGTGCTTGATTGTTTGAGAGGGGGAAGCTGATCCTGAGCACAGGGCCACCTCCATGACACCAAAAGTTGCTTCCTTATTACACTGCTGACGTAGGTAGAATAAGCTCTTTCCCTCCTCTCCATTCTCAAGTTGAGTGTACCAAAATTCTGAGAAGGGAGAAGCATAATAACTTCCGACTCTCAAGTTAGAGTGCCTGCAGGCAATAAAGAAGAGGATGAACAGTGGAGACTTGATGGAAGAAGAGTCTTAGCACATATGTTTGAAAGGAGGTTTACAGCTGCACTTGACTGCATTACTTCTTCACTCCCATTTCACAAATCCTCCTGTAGGTATTTATTCTGATTGGTGACTCTCACATTCACCAATCATAGCAGGGAATCAGTAATTAAATGAATCACACACAACTCTGGCGATGAAACAAAATGACGAAGCCTGAGCCATGCAGTTATGTTCAAGATTCAGTTCAGTATACATTCTTTCTGCAAAGGGGGAAAGGTCATTTGGAAAAAAAATATGAAACCAGAAAAAAAATCACTTATTGATGATCTGTCCATTATCGGGTGTATAGTTAGGATGTGAATGTGTGTCTGAGAGTTTGCGAATCTGTCAATCCCAGATTCTCAACCATCAGAAAGTGGCATTATGGAAATGCAGGATTCACCATGAAAAGGGCAGCCGGTATACGGCACCTAATCAGCTGAGCAACAGCTTCCACTTCCATTTGCCCTGTTATGAGTCACCCTAAATCTGCAACCACTTCATCTAATCTCTTCAACTCCCTCTCCGCATTAAGAAAGCAGCAGCTTCTTCCCTGTATTAATTGTTTTCCACCTAGGCCTTGTTCACTTCAGCTCACCTTATTATTCAGACCTTCACTTCCAACCAGCTGATAACCTCCAACTGCTATGAGCAATTAACAAGAGTTCATCTGCTGTACAGAGTCCAGAAGGAGGAATCCCTTTAGAGGCGGTGGAGAGACAGTGAAGGAAAGGTTAGGAAAGAACAAGGTGGGAAATAGCATAAGAGATAGATGGTCATTCAAATGGAAATCAATGCTAATGGATGGCTTGCTTTGTGAAGTGTGGTGATAAGGAAATAGCCAGCATAAGAGGATGCTGTTCTGATCTGCATGTTTTTTTTTGTGTGTGTGTGTGACCAGAAACTGATAAGAATGTTTGGTATAAAGAAGGGACACAACACTGCAAGACAATCTGCAAGGTACAGCAAACGCAGGTATCCTGACCTATTAGAGTGTTCTAGTGCTAAAGACCAAGTCAATATCCAGGGTGTTGTATTGATTGAGCAGCTGTGACTGATTTGCTGTGGTTTAGCTGATCCAGTCAAAATAAAAACAGTCACTGTCATTATCACCTCAAGTTCATAAATTATCTGCAGAGCATCTTTGAAATTTTGTCAAATAAGCCATAAAAAAAGTGTAGGTTGTGCTAAAATTAAAAATGCCAGACCAAACATGCAGCCAGTTGCAGGGGAAAAAAAGTGGGTGCAATGTTAAATTTCAAGATTCCACAATAATAATATCAAGATTCCATAATACCGATTTGGTCTCAGCATGGTGTAGGCTGCTTTGTTTGTATTTTTAAAGATATTGCTTTTTGTAATTAGTAAACTGTTCTAAAAGTTGTTTTGTCATTAATAACACAATGTGGATATAGCACTTCCAGCTGCAGATATTTAATTACCAGGCAGCAGGATGCACATCTGTAGTTAAAACTACAATCCATTCCTAGTGAGAAGAACAAAATTAGGAGATGATGGAAATTATAAATGCCCCGAGGAACCAGGCAAATACAGGTGTGGATCAAGCGGGTGGTGGGGGTTGGTTGTTCTCCAAAATGCTAATTAAAGTGGGAAGGTGTGTAAAAAGAAACACTACAAATTAGCAGAATATCCCTGTTGGTTTCAAGTATTTTGCAGGTTGCAAATATATATGCAACCTGCATATATTTGCTCTGTCTATTTACCTGCATGTACAGTATTAGTTGGCCTCTGCAGTTTCACAGTGGTTGGGTGCGATAGAAGTTTATAGCAGATAACAATAGAAGCAGGGAAGGCAGAGATCAAACGATTTTATTTCTGTTGTAACTGGGAGAAGGGGGCTCCTATGGAGTCTCATGTGGGATTACTGCTCCAGATTCTGATATCCATTTTCCCTTTGTTTTCTCTCTTAGCCCCTTGAAATATTTAGCCAGAATCCCTGATGAACACATACACATATTAAGTGCGTGCGTGTGTTCGTGTGCAATCACTAACCTCCCTCAAGCATCAATCATCAACCTTGCACTCAACATCTGGATGTGGGCAGTCTTTCCCTCAGGACAATAACACTTCAGGTTCCTTCATTTTAGCATTTTAGCATGGATCTTGGCCTGAGGGAACACTTCCCCAGCTCAGCCATGGACCCTCATTTTGTTTTACCACTGGAGGCTTCACTAAGGAACAACAACCCAAATCAGTCTCTTTATCTCTGCATTTATCACCTTCTCTGCTTCATTGTTCTCCCATTGGGTTGACTTTTGCCTGCCTCTCCTAATAGTTTGCTCTCCTGCAGATGTTGACAGTAATGACAAATATGCAATGTTCAACATTTTAAAAAGGTGGATCTATGTTTTATAAAGTTGGGAAAAATAGGTCAAACATAACCTATTTTATAGTTATTATTATAGGAAAACAGTCACATGGGATAAGTAATGTATGAACTTCCACAAGACTACACAGTATAATGATACATTATTTCCTGACATCACCACTGTAGCTCCACAGCCACCAGACATGGCATTTAACCTCAGCTGAGCGCACCCTCGAAGAATCTCTTTGCAATCTGTAGCACCTTGTTAGTGCACACACACCATATGAAGCCTGTTGTATTAGTTATTCAAATGCATGTCTCGTTATCCATATAGATGAAAGAGGGACTAGAACAGCAGATGGCCAGGGAAAGAGGGAGTCACAAATGCAAAATCCTCCTCCAGGAATGTGAGAATCACATTCATTGCATGCACACACCTGGAGACTCCCAGACAACACTCTCTGCCACCAAATATTTCACCAGTTTCCAAATCTGTTCACTTCTTTGAGATGTTGCGGCAGGAGGCCATTCAGCCAATTGTGTTTGTAAGTTGCACAGGAATTGTCAACAAAGATTAAATTTCAGCTCCCTTTTCAAGTTTGCTGCTGGATCTCTGTTGTTTCCAGGTCTTATATATTTTGGAAAGTATCGGTAACATGGGTATTTCACAGGTACAGAGCTTTAAAAACCATGACTTGTATAAGAAGCATGGAGTGTGCCCTGTTGAGCTTGAAAATATTTCACGAAATATTTGCACACACATTTGCATACATCTGAATGAGTCCCTCATCCAAATTCAGCGGATTTATCTTCTGACAGATAGCATTTACTGAGTTAATTGATCATATATTTGCAAATACAACATCCTCAGGTCAAACACTTAAGTGGAGCAAGATAAACACATACACAAAGCACTGAGATTGTAATGAACCAATAATGGAAAGACATTGTAAATATTAATTTGCTATTTTTTAATGAGCACCTAATATGAATAGATATATTTTTATTTCTATCAAAAAAAGGAATTTCACCACTCACAAGCTGTAAAAAACCTTGGCTATCAGTCTTTTTAAGACTGATGGTCATAAATTGTTTATTAACCCTGTATAAGACATTAGGTAAGATGTGCTCTTAGCTAGAAAATAGATCCATTATTGTGTAACTGCATGTAAGGTGATGAGGAAAAACCCTTAAAAGATTTTCCTATTGCATCAGTTAGCTACATACTTGTAGGAGCTGCCTAGTGAGAGATCGAGAGAGAATGGGGGGAGAGAGACTGGCAGGAATAAACAAGACAGTCATGAGCTGTAGATAAAAAATCCAGGCTACGTGAACGGTATCCTTTCGATTTTTCCTCCATTGCCTGTGTGACCTTTTTTCCATGTTTTGTGCTGTGGCCCGGTGGCCTGTTTCTCTCACCTGACACAATGAAGACAGACGAGCTGCTGTGAGATGTGCACTCTATGCTCTGTTTTGTCCAATTTTTTTTTCCCACTGAGGCTTTTCTCCTGATTGTTACACACCTGCGTGGTCTACATTAAAGAATGTGCTGGCTTTTCAACGCTCCCGGATAGCCTTGAATCACTGTGCACGCTGGGATGAGACAAAAAAATCACACGCCAGCAAATACAGACTAGATGATCCAGTTACACACATAATTGTATCATTTTCCTGTAGATGGGCCTGCCATCGTGTACATATGCTTGTGCAAAACTAAAAATAACATTCTCATATAGACATTTCAGTTGAGCACACGTGAAAGGAAACTAGCCGCATAATCAATCATATTTCAATTTGATCAAGCTCATGTGCCTAAGATAATCAACCATTAATGTAGGCTACACAGTGAATTAATGTAAATCGTTGGCTTTGAGTAATGGACTGAGGATGTACTTCACACTCTACGGAAGTTGCTGGGCACCAAGTATAGCATTTGATTCATGTGTTTGGCCTACTCCAAGCCCATTGGGACTGACTACGGAGGACCATTAGTTTTGTTGTCATTGCTAACTGCATCACACAAGAGACTTTGCAACATAGAGAGAATATTGCTTTTCCAATTTCACTCTCTTTTCGATATATGAACTCCCGATATACAATGAGCCCATTGATTTTCACTCAAACCTTAAAATAATGTGGAAAACTTTGCTAGTAAGGACAAATTGAAGACAGAAAATATCAACAGTGGTTCATTTTCCTGCACGGCTCATTCACATCTGTCCATCAGAGACCCATCCCATCCACTCAATCTCATCACTTGTCAAAACATTTTGCTGACTGCAGTGGTCTGAGTAATAACCATTGTGGAGTGACGCAGTTAATAATATCAAGCAGAATTCCTGCCACCCCCTCTTCATATGTATTGAAAATCAATGTGTGTAATAATGAAAACTTATTGCCACTCCTGGGCAGAACAAATGAACTGACCCAGTGTCAAATCTATCGCAGATCCTTTATGACACCTGAACAGATTTGACCACTCACTCACTGTTTACTGAACCTCTGCAAAATCAAATATGATCCAATTCAGCTCATTTTACTAATTTCGTTTTCTTTTGTCAAAGTTTTTCAAAGGGGGAAAAAAAAACAAACTTTAAGAAAGCTTTTTTTTCCAAAGTTTGATGGGATAGTAAAAAGAAAATTTGAATACTACACAAAAATCTTGTAGTGAATATGACATAAAGATAGAATAAAATCAATATACAAGTGAAAATTAAAGAGGGCATTGCCCCGTGACTGGTCTAAAAAGGTTTTTATGTGCAACCATACAGAAAAAAGAAAAGAAAAGGCGATTATCTGTGGAAAAAAGGGAGAAAGGGAAGGAAAAAAAAAATTAAGTCCCTCCAAGGGTTTGTCTCGTTATTATTAGTTTTAGATGAAAAACAAATGTAACCCAAGAGGCAGCACTCTGTAGCAGGCAGCCATTCTTTGACATTTGAAGAGATGGCAGATCTGGAGGGAGAGCGAGAAAAAAATAAAAAAATAAAAAAACTTCTCCATGAAAAAAACAAGTCACCTCCAGTTATTGAAAACAACTGACCCAATGACAGAAACAACTAAACCTACCTTTATAGTACTTTTTATAATTCCTAATACAAGCAGAAGCATTACTTTTAAGTCTTTATTCAATTTAAATAAATACAAATCCCTCTTGTCACTCAATTGTTTCTCTCAAACAAAACCTCAGAATGTTCTCACCCCCCAATAACCTTAGTACAGCCTACTGTCAAGATATAACTAAAGTTCACAAGAGGAATTAAAAATGTTAAAAAAAAATGCTGAAGTCCCAAAAACTGTCCAATCTGAGGATATACTTTGCCCAAAGAAGTGACCCCCCAGAAGCAGTGGAGATGTCAGGGAAATGGCTCATTGAAGACACCACTCTCTCTAACAGGACCACCCTAACTACAGACCAGATCTGCTTACTGCTTGACCTCTGCCTGACCACCAGATAATTCCAATACAAGATTTCTTCTGGCAGAAACTTTGGTGAGCTGTGGGGTCACCTGAATCTCCCATAGTCACCAACCACATGGAAGAGGTAGCTCTGGCCTTGCACAGTGGAACTGCCTCAAACCACAGGTTCGGATACATGGACGACACCTGGGTCAGGGTCAGAAAATAGGAGCTGGACCAAATTTACAGACCACATCGACAACATAGAATAGAACATCAAATTCACCCGTGAGGAGGTTTATGCAGTGAAATGTAATGTAATAAGAAGTGTCCTGACCGCTACATTGGGGAAACCAAACAACCACTGCATAAGTGATTGTCACAGCACATAAGAGCCAGTCCATCTGGACAGGACATGTCCACCTACATACACCTGAAGGACATTTTTTTGAGGATGAGAATGTTTTGAGGACAGATGGTTTGAGAGGAGTAAAGGAAGCCATCTTTGTTAACCTGGAAAAACCATCACCCAACACAGGAGGACTGACACCAGCTATCATCCACCTACAATGCTATCCTGAGCTCCCTTCCTAAAATGATCAGCCGGACACCCACATCACAACAGTGACAGTATAGCATGACAGAATTTCTGTCTGTCAGGTGACCCTCTTTCATACTTTGTGTAAGGTGAAACCAAAAACCTGAAAATGGGAGGGGTTAACAATCTGCATTGTTCAACTTAACAACTCTCTAGACAGGTATCCACCTCAGAGGTTTTTTTCCCCCATCAGTTAGTCAGAACCGAAGAAGCCTCTTGGATGAGAGGTGAAATGTCTTCATCTCAACTCAAGGAAGACCAGATGCCTACTGCTACTACAGAAGAAGTTGTCAATCCCAGGTTTGCTCAAGTTGCAAAACTGTTGGATTGTTGTGGCACACACCACATAGGCAAGACTATGCGTCACATCTCTAGCTCATTATTGACTAGCCTGCTTGTCAATAGAGACCAACGTAAGTTATTCGTCTGCTGAAAGATTCAAAATGGATCCCGTTTTCTGCTTTCAGGATTCTATACTTGCCTCATCACCTCCCTGCCAAGCCCTAGCCTTGCAAATCACCTGCCTGCTGCTCACTTCACTTCTAAACATTATCCTTAACTGAGTTGTATTCACCTTGTGTGCTGACGAGCTGCTTTTGCTTTGTTTACGACAAAAAACATGTCCATCAAGGAAATAAGCATCTTGAAATCATTGCTCCCCTCAAAATAACAAATACCCTCATTACGTTTTTGACTATTAAACAGAAATCCACAATGTACTCAGTAAATCAGGACACAGTCCACAGCCTCAGTCACAGATCCCAGATAGGTTGTTTTGCTGAGCTCTGTGCAGCAGGACAGCACCAGCTGCATACTAAGTGGTCAGCAGACATTTTGTAAGCATACATTGTTTCATCACAATGGGACAAACAAAAGGAGGCAAAGACATGCCGGCTCATCTATTCATGTCAGTCACATCGCCACATATTAACACACGTGTGCATTATCAACTGTTACTTGTAGCCAGTACAAGTAGACAAGTTAATGTTAGCGACGTCCATATGAATAACACTTACTCACAGGAGGAAAAGAAAGGTGAGAAGAAATGTCCCTTCGATGGTAATCCTGCAGCATCTACCTTCAGACTAAAATGCAGAAGGGAAAGCAGACTCATAAATTAAAAGAAACTGAATGTCAGCTACTGTAAATGTACCAGAGCCTTTCAATCTTTTTTCATTCAGAGAAGTTTCTTTGATAGCCAATCTCTCTTTTGCAGGCATGTCCAGACACTCAAGCAGCTTCACACATTCACTTTTTGAAGGTTAAGGATTCTAGAGCCCAAAATTAAAGCACTTGAAAGAGACAATTAGGAGCTGTGAAGATAATTTAATATAAAAGACAGGCATGCAGATACTTTGGTTGGCAATCAGAGAAGTTTAAAGAGAGAAGCTGGAAGAAACCAGGAGCACAGAGAAATGAAATGCTAGAGAGAGAGACATACACATGACATACACCAAGGAGGAGCAGACACTCATAAATATAGGAAAACAGACCGCAGTTATGTTTACATGTGCAAAATGTTTTGTTCCAATTGGAATTTACAGTTCTATTGGTTTACATGATTGCTTGTCCATGTAAACATAGCGGGTGACAGGAAATATACCACTAAAGCCAACACAAGGTAGGAGATTAAAATAAAATACAAATAATTAGGGATCAAAATAGTCCAGAGACTCACTTAAAAGGCTTCTTGGGGCAGATCTTCAGGTTTTCTGGCTGGATTAGAAAACCACTTTGATAAGAAGTTGAGGACCAGGCAGAGATAGAGAGATAAGCAGCTTTTTCACATCCCACACTTGGAGGCCAAAGTTCAAGATTGCATTTTGCATCAGTTCTTAATTAAAAAAAGATTTACCAAAATAAGTAAATAAATAAATAAAAATCAAAAGATAAAAGAAAAGCCATGACCTTGCTTCTTAACAGTTGAGTATGTACTCCTCAGCCGGAAATGAAACCCAGCTAAGATACCGAGAAAGGTTAAATAACTGTGCAGCCCTGAAAGGCAATGTTGATTAAGCATTGATTGCTATACCACTTTGACAGCTTAACACTAATGTCCATGCATGTGTAATGTAAACACGTGGCATTTTGACTCGCAATTTATTTAGTCTCCTCAGACTGCAAGATGATTTACAGTCGTACACATACGTACACACAGTAAAGATAGTTTTATGACTGCCCAGACCTACAGATGGGAGGTTGGTTGTGTTGGGTCTGGTTGCCCAGCAACAGCGTGTTCGTTTAACCTAAATTAGGACAGACTACTTCTCTCATTTAAGCTGTTTACTTTCTTAAGCAAAATGGAAGATGAAAATACTCAGCTGAGGACCTCAGTCCGGTACAAAGACCCACAGAGAATGCTCTACAGTCATCTTTGCCACAGTGAGCATCCAGAATAATGGAAACAGTAACTTTTATAAAAACATAAATGATGGTATGAACATGATTAATAAGACTAGGTGGGGAGTGGCCGTGGTTTAGACTTGGCTCTCCCTTGTTGGTGCACAGGCTAAGTCAAAGCCTCTTGGCACACGACCAGTCAGTCTTCAGGCGTTGCTTCCTGTTGTGTCCCTCCTTGGTACCTCCCTAAGCTAATTGACCTAATCCCCAAATCTGCATGTTTTTGGACTATGGGAGGAAGCTGGAGAACCGACACACACACGTGGAGAACATGCCAACTCCATGCAGAAAGGCCCTTGTTCCGATCGAGTGCTAACCACTACACCAACCGCGCTGCCCCGACTCATAATACTCTTAGGAAAAAAAAACATTCAAGAACAGCAGGAAGATGAAGGGAAAACAGGGAGGTTAGAACTAAAAAACTAACTTGTGCTAACTTGAACTAAAAAAAAAAAATTGGCCCAAAACAAATCTAAAGAGCAAGCAATTTGAAAACAAACTTCATAAATACAAAATTAAAGTTTAACAACAAAAAACCCTTAGGGCAAAAAAAAAAAATAAAATAAATAAAAAAGTCCAGGGCCAGAAAGCAGAGCATGAATCAGACAAACAAAACATCTTGGTCACTTAAAATAATGAGTATGCAAAACTATATGCATGTCCAGTCATGTTGTGTGGAGATCAAGGGAGACATTAATTTGAAATAATTACATCTTTCTTAAAAAAAAAAAAAAAGAAAAAAACATTGTCAGGAGGATGATAGTGTTCACATAATCATTGTTCACATGAAGAGCACTGAGGTGAGCTACAGATGAATTCACGAAGACAAGAGGACTACAGAAAACTAAAGGACTATTCTCATATGGCACGCTGGGTACTCATCACTGCAAACACAGTGAGGCACAGTGGAGTCATTTGTCTGTCTGCAAGTGCACAAAACACCACACCACACCACACAAATATCTTAGCAAATGTAATAAGAATGAAGAAATACATCAAATAGACACTCATTTCAATTGGCATTCAGCACAAGTCAAACAGAGGTGTCTTTCCAGTCTGTTAGTTGACAGAGGGAAACCTTGATTTGATTGAAATTAGAAGTTCAATTTGACAAAATGACTTGAGTTTCCCTGCATTACCTGCAGGAATTTTTCCTTATTATTCTCAGAAAAAGGTTATTGGCCAAATGATTTTTTTTATATATATTAATTTAGAGTTCCCTAAATTAGAATGTAGTTAATTTCAGCTGCACTGACTCCACTTACTTCCAAAAGAATGATTCCTTTCTTTCATTTGCTCATGGCTGATTTCGCTAATTGATTTTACATTTTCTTGTTCTTTTCTTTGCACTGTAGGTGTATTTTTTTGTCATTGAGTTTTCCTTGGGCAGCCTCTGCCTCTCACTAAAGTAAGATTGATGGATGAATGTGTCTGATCACAAATCCATCACTTTTCATGGTTTCGCTTTGTCCTCTTACAACTTCATTTGTGTTTTTGATGAGTTTGGATGAACCTCAACCCAGTTTCCTTGAACACCTCATTGATGACAATGGACAGATTTTGAGATTAGCATTTTTATGTTTTTGCATCTTGTAAAGTTACCTAAAATGCATGATATACTGCATGCTTAATATTTGACCATAGTAACCATAGTATCAAAATGCAGTGAAGTGCCCTGACCTGAAACTACTCTGCGTGTTTTCCTCCTCAATTTTAAACCATACTTGAAAGAGGCAACAGACAACATTTGTGTTCATAGCAGTTATTGTTTGGTCACTTTACGGACACAACACTCAGAACTGGTTTTGTGTCATAAGCACTCTTATGTGTAGATATTGGCTGACTGGCTCTCTCTGCAGCAGTTTCAAAAATTGAATAACAGTCCATTTGTATTGTAAATTGATTCGCTGTTATTCCACGGTGCATAGCCAAAATAGTAATATCAACATTCATAGTTGACCAATATAAATTTAATTTTTATATTGCCATTTCAGTGTGCATATTAAATAAACATCAAAATGACAAGTTTAAATTGTTGTCTGTACCAGCTTTAATTATTCTGCTGTTTTAACTACATGATGTTGCAGTATTGGAATGCGTTGCTGTCTTGATAGTGATGGATTGGAAGAAATCTTTATATTCTACAAACACAAAGACACTTTTATTTATCATTGCTAAATAGATACTAACCTGTGTTCACAACAAAGAACATTACACTCCTGTCCGTTTTGGCACTGAATGTTGTCATGTAGCACACTCAATAGTTCATTATGAATATTACTCCAGAGGACAAACTGGTCCTTATGTGGCTGTTGACATTCTCACATGTAGCAGTGGTTGTGTGTGTTTGTTAGTGAAGTGGGAGGCTGCCAGCTGAACACCAACTGCCACACTTCCAACTCTGCTGTGACACTGGGGGAATTGAGTCGTGCCAGAACGAGCCCTGCTAAAAATGAGCACTGTTTCCCATTTAATGGGGCAGCAGCATAAAAGACATGCAAAAGACACACTTATCTTCTGTTTGTGCCTTGGCTGTTAATTTGGCCAGAGCCACCCAGAACACATGGGAGGAAACCAGATGGGGAGCGGAGGAGAGTGTGCAGAAAATAGAGAAGAGAAACATAGTAACCAGGGGGATTTCCATGACCCATTTGACTGTACACATTGTTACTCAGCTGTGGTGCTCAATACAACACAAGACAATCAATAGCAATAACACATGCCCCTATGTTACCTGTTTAACTACTTCACCTTTGTACAAATAATAACAGTTTCATATTTCTTTCTGTGTATTGGGAAGACAAAATCCAATGTCAAGCTGGGGTAGGAAAGATCATCATTGATCAATAATTCCAAAAATTATCTTTAAAATAATGAGATTCAGGTGATCTGAGAGATACCTAAATCTCTGGAGCAACTTCACAATATACAACCCTTTAGGAAATTGTCACTAGTCTACATTAGCAAGACGCTGAAAAGCAAACTAAAAAAGACAGTTAACTCAGTAAAACAAGTGGTAGTATTAGTCGAACATTTCAACGCGATTGCCTCAGATCTGTCGTGCATGAACTTTTATGCTCATTCTGGTGGAATATGCTCCAGATGAGACCCGTCAATTAACTATTTATGAAGTGATTCTGTCCACCCCAGCTTTAATGCTCCCACAGACAACTTATGAGATTGCTGAGATTTTGCACCATGTGACTTTGATCTAATGAACTTGGCAACGATAGCAAGTATAATTCAAGCAGACTGTGCAATGCTGACACCAAATGAAGCGCAGGCTGCATCTTTAGGTGCAAATTAACGAAATTAACAGCTATGGCTTCAGCTGCATGATTGGGTTGCACCAGTGGTAAACAGCATAAGAAGATTATTTGCTCTCTGGCAAATCATTTGTTCATGTGTGCAGAGAAACATCTAAAGAAGAAGTGGTGTGTCCTATTTGCACATCATATCCCATAGCATTTCATTTTAATTTTGCCTCTATTTTATTTGACTGCATCAGATGATTTATAAGTCAATTCTTATTGCATTTTAATTGGCTACTCAGCAGGAGCAGGACACACTGTGAGATAGATATTCACAAGCTATTTTTTGGCTGTGTTGTACAGTAAGATGTGGGACCACCATGTCTTACTGTACAACACAGTATACAATATATGTTGGGCCCAAGACTTGTTATTGTTATTGCTTGTGCCTGACATGAATACTGTCCGCATACACCTTCTCAACAGGGTCTCTAAAATAACCTACCATGTGTGCACACAAATACATGCAGTGATTATGAGGGAACATCATCTCTTCATGCACATAAATCACCAGCATCAGGGTATCACCCCTGGCTGATGTTTCTTCATTTAAAATGCCATCTACCATCAGTATGAGACACACAAAAACAAAGAGAACCGGGAGTGAGATAAAATGAATGACCATTTGCATTTGTGAGCACATACACGTATACTGCAAAACTAAAAACTGCAACAATTTAAATGAAAGAGTAGCGTGAGGAAAAACAACCACTGCATGACAGGCTCGACAGCATCACAGCTATGTGTAGTATTGAAGCATGAAGCGCACACTGACACACATTTGGCTACTTCTATTAAGGCTCAAATTTAAAATGTTGCACAAGATAGAAACAATGACAGATACAAATTCAGGTTGCACTGCAGGTATGCTGGGTCAAGTGCTGTTTGATGATAAAGTGCAGTTGCCCAGGAGAGCCAAAAAGCACAAATAATTTAATCAACACTTACTGATACAAATATGTGCTTGCTGTATTTGCCATGTGTGCCCATTTGTTTAGCATTATATCCATTATACAAACACACTTAGACACATACTGTGTAATGATTTTGTATTTATATGTTTCTCTGTTTATTGTTTTGCTGGTCATCTTTGAAAAACACCATTAATAGGTTGCTTCAATTTTCACTCGGGAGCAAAACTCTGTTGTCTTTCATTATCTGTAAATTATTTTCACAGTTATTGATACAGACAAATGTTTTTGGCCACATCACCCAGCCTTACTACAAAGTCTTTAGCAAAAATACAGGATAATTGGAGACAAATGTCAACATTGTTGGTTATTATAAAGATGAGAGTATAGCTCCAAGAATTTTGGATTTTTAGCCAATATAGCATGGGTGCTTGGGCAGATAACCAGCACAGATATATAAATGTTTTTCCCTGCCCCAGTATATAATATAATATCGTGCATCCCTACCTCTAAGAACTTTTTTTTTTTAAAGATATGCATATCTGACAATTTTCTTGTACATCTGGATGAAATATAATGGGAGGGGTATGTGAGTTTTGCAACACTTTCCTTTGACATCTTTCATTAGATTCTGCCTGTATAAACCGAAAGAAGATTAATGTGTGTATTTCTACAAGAAATCCACTGCACAATGTACTGCACAATGAATTGCTATCCGCATGGTTTTTGACAACCATCAGTGATGATATTTGGATAAATATAGTGTCGCAACTTAAACTGGATGTAAACTGGACAAATTAAATTGTGTTCATAATCGTTTTCACTGTGGGTGAGCAAAGCAGCATATATTTCTCCTGCAGGTGGATAAGGAAACATGTTTGCCTCTTTCAAGTGGCTTGTCTCAAAATACCAGTATGTATATGTACTGTATGTGTTTGTGTGTGTGTGTGTGCGTGCATGTGCGTGTGTGTGTGAGAGAGAGAGAGAACGAGGGACAGAGAGTGATGGATAGACAGAGATAGACTGCTTGCTGGAAGTCTGGCAGTGACATTTGGCTGTTTTCTGTCTGCAGTCTGACATTTCTACATTCAAACAAACAAGCTCCAATCTGTCAATAGGAGCGGGGCAGCATGTCTCCCTTACCTTCAAATTCTATTATTTCTTACCTCGTAGTCTTTTATCGTCTGATCTTGTATGTTTCCCACTTGGCTGCATTCACTATTCTTTTCCATTTAAACTTCCAGTGCATTATAATTATATTTTGGAACATTTCATAATGGGCCTGATTAAATGTGTGAACACAAAGGAAGATGGGAAGTCCTCCCATAATCTATAATATGCAAAATACTGGCTCAGTGGGTTTAGCAACCAAAATATAGTTTTGTTAGAAAAACATCTTTCCTTTCTTTTATGTCATACAGTCTATAGTGAGCTATTGGCAGTGCAGATAAGCTCTAGTTGTCGCCTTGTATTTTCCTGCCTCTCTAATGCTGTCTTATTACGAGCTCCCCATCCCAGAGGAAAATACCCGTTTCTACCTGTGATCTCCCAGTGCTGACACTATCTGCACAGTGTCTGCTGATGTCATGCAAAATGACAGCACCCAGTCCTCTGTTCCGCTGCCAGATAACAGTGCAGGGGGCCCATAAAGTAAAAAATACCAAATCACATTCTGCTAATACCCTTAGTGGTGACAGCATCCGCCTTAGTTCACTCAAAATCTGCTGCAGCAGAAATAGAGAGTTGTCCTACTCTAGTGGCTCTGTAAGTCTGCTGGAAAAAAAACAACAACACTTTTAGTGAGGTTGATAAACAAAGAAAATGACAAAGAAGGCATCAAAGCTAAAACAAGATGCCAGGGCCAATGAAAGGCAGAAGCTCTCAAAGTATGTGTAAAGTGATGAAAAATATTTCTGTCAGCCCACAGGAAAATGTGTTAGTATCCTCCTTTCCGAATTTGAATGATTTAAACAAACTGTTTAAAATGTACATGTCACACACAACACACCACATCACATACACACACATTAATGCAGACCAAAGCAGCTGAACATTGCTGTTTTGTGTGTTTGTGGAGAAATGTGCAGAAGTGATATAAACTTTGGTGTGTATATCACTTGGTACGGTTCGGTTTGGTACAGTATGGTATGCTTTTTTTTGGAGTTTTCTGTGAGAAATAAAATGGTTGGCCCCAAGTGTTCCATTTTTGGTACCATAGCAAAATGATAAGGTATGGTATGGATGGAACTAGAGTGGGTCCACCCACAACAGTCAGCTGACTGAGTGGCAGAAAAACACAACTGCCTTGTGACTGGTGTTTCGTCAGACCCTGCACTCTATTCTCATTTAATTAAAGCTTGACATCTTGTTTGGACAAACAGCCACAAACCAAGCAGGGCAAAAAAGAACTGCTTGCTCTCCTCTGATGTGTTGTTCTACACTGTGTTTTGTTTAAGACCATGCTACATATCTTGCTTACACGGCCATCGGGCACGGCCTACACCGATTAAAGGTACTTTTCTCAGGTGACATGTAAGCCTGACCCACTTACATTCCAAACAGTACCAAGCCACACTTTTCTAGCATATACAGTATGATGTGTGAAGAGGATATATACATTTGCTACATTTTTAAACTAAAAGAAGTAGCTGGAAATCTGCATCTATGGGAAAGGACCCCAAATGCCCATTAAGTACCTCAATGTGCCCATGAGTCTGTTACAGCATGTTGGGCATCTGATCGGGATATCTACCAAATCCCTCCCCATGGTGGTATTGTGGAAGTGTTTAACCAAGTAGAGAGTCTTTGGGGCGGACCCAAAACATGCTGGAGTGTTCACAAATCCTTTTTGGCATAGGAATGTCCAAGGATCTCCCAGGGAAAGTTGAATAATGTAAACAGAGGGAAGGATGTCTGGTATCTTTTGCTCCCATTGCAATACCATAAGAAGTAAGAAGCAAAAAATAGATGGATTGGCATTAAGACACGTTGGGCTTCAACAATTGTCTGCAACCTCCCAAATGCACAGAGAAGCTGTTAATTACCCCATTTGAGCCAATCTTGATAAGCTTGTGCTTTTCTTAATCTTGTCATGAAGGCTGAGCCACACATCAGCATACCAGGTGGTGATAACATACCAGCAGTGGTACAGTGACTTTTAACCATCTGCACTGGATATATGTGCAGTGTACGACAGCTATTGCTGATCTGCTTTGTTTGCACTCTTTGTTTTGATCTCATTGTTTACACAGGAAGCATGTGTGCTGCGTTTCTGCTGCAGAGCTGCTGCTATACAGAATAAGTTAGCTGTTATAGCACTGGCAGTAAAAATAGTCACAGTTTCTTTGCAGTGGTTTGTCATCTTTAAAGAAAGATTTCCCTTATGAAATGTTGGGGTAACACTGCTCAAAATACGCCCCAGTATTCTATTAAAAGCCAGAACTCTTCAGTGTGAAGCCACACATCTGTCTGTCCTGTAAATATTTCACAATAAAGCTTTACTAATAAAAATGGATTCAGGGAACAGAAAAGCTAAGTGCTTTTACTTTGAAATGTGTACAGTGTTGTGATGTGACACATATAGAGTTTGAAGCTGTGGTGATAGATAATTTCCTTGAATGTCTAATTTGCAGTGAAACATGTTGTGGAAGAAAACAGGTGAGAAGCCCAATCCCTTCCAAAAATAGGCACTGATATATCTTCCACTGGCTGCTCTAATCACTTAACACGTGCCAAAATAAAAAGCAAGACATTCTGTGATGCACATGTGCTACCTCCCCCCCCCATCATTATATAGTGTCCTGTGCTCTGATGGCAGTGACACCTTTTGGTGGCAATTCCAACCAAGATAAGGCTTGATGTCTTTGCTCTCCAACTTATATCTGACTCCTTATCAGATTTTATCCCTTCTTCACAATGAAGTGGGCAATCATCACTTGCAAGAGGATACTAGTATATTTGCCTTTGAAACGTAGGACGAAATGCCACAATGATGGGCACCAGCTTGGCTATTGGGCACCAGCTTGGCTATTTTCAAATTAACACCCTCATTCCTGGCTCTCTCCTCATGAGAGTAGGAGGGAGGACAGTGTGAAAACACATGCTAAACCCTCAATCTAAACATAGGATTGCCTGCTGGCTTTGTGGTGGCAAAGCTTGCATTCTGGCAGGGAATGACCATCGCTGTTGGCAACAGCGGGGTAGATCGGGGAATGTGACCAAGACATATGCAGAAGGGACTACACCTGAATTTGTTGGCTTATGAACCTCGCACATTCTGCTTTGCAGGTAGGATTTTTTACACAACCTGCAGTAAATACATGGGACTAGAAGAGACAAGTGGGTGTGATATTTTTTTGTAATTGAGCCACACAGAGGTAATGCTTTAAGATCTGTATGCGTTGACTTTCTTGTCTCTCACCTTCTGCTAAGTAGGTGGATTGGTTATATGTAGCTGATGGTGTCTCCTGACCACAGACATGCAGTGCATGCAACAAAGCATACAACTTTGATGGAGGCTGAAAATCTGTGTATCCTTTTTCTTACAGTGAACTGATGCTACACAGTCAGTATTGACAGAAGGAACAATTGCTAAGCAACTTTTTCAATAAACTCTACATAGCATTTGAGTATTATACAGTAGTAATTAAAATTATTCAACCCCAAGTGAATTTTAGGATTTCTGGCAAAATTTATTTATTTTTTCAGTTGTTTGCAATAAAGAAATTACCCACGAACAGTTTAAATAGTTAAATAAAACTAATAGAATGATTTTATCACAATTGAACACAAAGGCCTACTTTCAATGACTACTGCCGTTTCAAAATTATTCAACCCCCTGAATAGAATACCTCATAACAGCACACATTTGCAAATCATGTGTTGCCTCAACCATTTCTATAAATATGGCTGTAAGTCAGTCTGTAGTAATGTATCTAGAGATATAGTTGAAAGCATAGTTTGCATGTTTGAAGTTAAAGGAACAGTGGCTACACTAGAGCAAGATTGATTCAAGTATCAAGTATCAGGAAATTCTGAGAGAAAATATCATGCCATTTGTATGGGAGCTGAAGCTTTGGCATAATTTTTCAACAGGACACCGATCCCAAACATACCTCAAAGTCCACCAAGGCTTGGCTTCAGAAGAAAGAAGAAAGATACTAGAGTAGCCATCATAGTCACCTGACATAAACCTCATTGAAAATCCCTAGTGGGATTTGAAAAAGGTGGTTGCAGCACGCAAACACAAGAATATTGGTGAGCTGGAGGCCTTTGCCCATGAGGAATGGGCTAAGATTTCTTAGGAACGCTTCCAGAAGCTGGTGTCTGTGTATGCATCACATTTCCAGCAAGTCATAACAGCAGAGGGTGTTCTACTAAGTACTAAAGATGCTTGACATGAAGGGGTCATTAAAAGTGGCATTTTATGTTAAATTTGGAGAAAACACGTATAATAATAGTTGTGTTTGTAATTGTGAGCTATTTAAAATGTTCATGTTTGATTTGTTTATTGCAAGCCAGTTTGTACATTTTGCCACCGAACCAGTGGGGGTTGAATAACTGTAAAAACTCCATTTGCAACTGTATAACAGTCTCAGTGTTGGATGCAGTTTTGCTTTGTAGCCTCACAAACATAAGTATTCTGGGCCTCTAGATGAAACCCTACATTGAAGAGGATAGTTTGTGGTCACAATAACAATATTTATTTTGCACATTTGTGATCACAATAACAATATGTATTTTGCACATTGTAACCAAGTGGCAACCATTAGTGTCATTACCCACAGGAATCTGAACTCCCATTTTAAAGACTCAAGATTGGGAATTTGGCCAGTGCCTTGTTGAGGTTTTGTATCTGCAAATTCATAGGTGCCACCTGTAACCATGCACCAATTAGACCAAACAAGCAGTCAATTACACTTGTGTCCACTCATATGTGGCTTGTTTTACTATATGGAATTAACAAAAGTGAAATAATGTTCTACACACCTGATTGAATGGGTCACTGTCAGTCTTTTGCAGAGCTTGATGACAAAGTGACATTTGTATGAGGTGTGTTGAGCACTTAAACATGCAGGGCAGTGGGTCCTCTAGGATCAGGAGTTAGACACCCTGCCCAAGAGGATGTATTCAACTGACCTAAGTTAAGCCCCCAGCTTTCCCTGTAGCCCCACCTTGTTCCGGATAATTTTTAGTTTTGACAAAACATCCCAGGTTGAGGTCTCATCTTCACATTCTTCAACACCAGGATGATTTTATAACTTTAGTGATCCTTTGACATTTAGGAATACTTTATGACCACATTCCCGCAGCAAAGATTTTAACTGCTAACTATTGGCACCAAACCTCACATATACTAACCAAGCAGCACTTGTTCTGCAGTTGTTTTGAAACATTTTTAACTTTAACGCCAACACATAGTGTAGCTTAGTCAGTGTATTAACAGATTTCTATCAGTGTTTTCTTGCTCAGTTTATATTACATTTTGTGACTCACATCCTTAATACGCCTTTAATGGACTTTCCCTTTTAACGACTATTTTATTGGTGACAAACCATTGAATATGTATGAATGGATGTGCTGAAAAGAATGACTTGCCAACAGTAGACAGTCCCTTAATGGAGTGTGTGCAATGGGGATGTCAAAAAAACACAGAGAGATGAAAAGGAGAAAATATGTGTGTCAAAACCAGCCGCATTAACAAACAAGCATACAAACATGCACATGCTCACACACACACAGACAAACAGCATCACAAATGCTGTCATCTTTACACAAAGACCCATTCTGCAGGCTGTTTATATTTCTGGTGCAAACCTCTCAAGACATTAATGAGTAAAATGTTAGCCCATGTTGTGTGGATGAATTTTCACCCTAGGCATATTCTGTTGGAGAGGTTTCACACAGAGATATTGTTTTATGATATGCACATATCAAAGGAACATACGCACACACAGGGGGAGAGAGAGAGAAATAAACACAGATTTAGGGGACACTTCACATGGTTGGAAGTCGCATACTGCAGACATGGGACTGCTGTTCTGTATTCACTGACTGCCTATGGTTTGGATATAACTTATTTCTGAGTACAAAAGCCTGCCACCCCAGTGTGTCTCCTACTGCTTTACTTTCGGTTTGTTTTTCTGCTGCTCTAATATCACCCTCCCCAGCCCACTCACTTGAGAACAATCTGCCTCAATTTACTGCAGCTGTAATGCCATTTTCCCCAGGAAAGGTGACCTCCACCCCTGGTGTGGTGAATCTGTCATAGCTGCTCTGCCACCTGCATTCCTGCTGCTAATGACAAGTTGTTGTTCTTCCTCATGCTTAGTGATGGCTCTTTGCAACTGAAGGACTTATTCGAGCTGCAGCATGTTAATTGGAGATACAGTACATTTAGATCTTTTCTGTCAGTTACACATCAGAGTGTGTGTGAGTGTTTTTAAATGTGCATGTAGATGACACCAGATTTATTTAGCTGGTAAGTGACACAAACTCATTTCCTAGTTCACTTAGAACAGTTAGCTTGTTCATCTCAAGAGTGTGACAATGTGCTTAGTGGTACTAATGTCACATTAGCGTTTATTTGGTTGTTGTTGTTGCTAAGCTAAACAGAGAGACATAGATTGTCAGCATGAGCTTAGATGAAATGGAATGTGAATATTTTTAATTCAACTCAATGTTATTTGTATAGAACCAATTTATAACATACAATTATCTCAAGGCACTTTAAATGGTAAGGTCATGACCTTAAAATGACTATAAAGAGACCCAATCTGCTTCGACCGGTGGGTCAGGAGAAGGGGGTGGGGGTGGAAAGGACAATGCAAAGGAAAGAGGGTGACTGATGAGAGATAAAGACCAGGAACAGTTGTGTACTTGAGAATGAAAATATTAATAACAATTATCATCATCACTATTATCTTCATCATCTCATCCAGGGTGTAACACGCCTCTCACTGCAAAGCCCATATGAGGCTTGTCTTTGACTTTCAAACAGGACATTATCTATTGTGAGTGGAACATAATAAAAAAAATGCACCTATTGTGCAGAATTGGATTAAAGAAGAGGAAGCGCTATCTTAAAAAAGATAACACTGGTTCATGCCATTTTTGAAAAAACCTGGACTGCAATTTCAAACACTGATGAACAACACATTCCCATTAGCAAAACTGAAGATCATGAAACATATTTTTCCCAGTCCAAGCACATATTTGCATATACATACACATATAGTTTATACTGTATCTTATGGGAGTAGGTCAGCATTGTAAATTCAGAATGAGAACACTGAACATTGACTCCAAAAGATATTTAGTAATGTGCTGACTAAGGTGGAGTGCGCCAATGTAAATACTCGTAACTTTGGTACCTAGAAATCTATAATGACTCTTGGTTACTATACATCTAATGTGAAAGTGGCTGTAGGGCCATGCAATGTAGAATAGTCCTTTCCATTAATTCCACAGGAGCTGTAAAGCTGTCACTGCCACTCCATGCTCTTCTCACATAAAGCTGATTTGTGATGGCTCCAATCCGCCGACCCTCAGTCTCTCTAATGATGGCAAGATCCATCACACTCATTTAATCAGAGCTGAAAGGAAAGCAAAGAAGATGGATGAGGCCATTGTGTGCCTCAATAGGCACTTTATAAAGTCACTCTCATACCTCTGTCCCACTCTGCCCAAAATTTAGATGATCATATAATCAATAATTTAATGCAGGCAGATTTGTTTATTTCTTTTTTTTTTAATCACCTGCTTGAATTGTTGACGCTAATGAGAGTGTGGCACAAACATTGTATGCTCCTGAATTGATGACTCCATTTGAGAGTGTTGGTTCCCTCTAAGAGCAGTTACTGAAAAGACAACAGACATATACAAGACCGATATATTCGACACACAAACTTGACAAAATAAAACAAAACAAAGCCAAATGATCATCACAACAAACCATTCAGTGTTTCGTGAGCTTGCTCCTTCTTGTCAAGGCAACTTTGTTTGTCAGTGCTTTCCACATTTCATACAAAGCTGCGATGCTTAGAGAATTTTTAATGTTTGCTGAGTTGATCTGCCATCAATATGGGAAAAGGTTTGGCTGAAACAGCTAAACATTCATGGCTCTGTCCAGATGCTTTTCTTTTGCCAAAAAACAACCGACAAACATTTTTTTGGCAATATCAAGTTTTTTTGTTTTTTAAAAAAAAAAAAAAAAAAAAAAAAAAAAAAAACAAAATGAAGAGGACGGTTTTATTGAACAGTTAAAAAAAAAACAATATGAAGAGGACGGTTTTATTGAACAGTTATAAACAAACAAATAATGACAGACAGACAGACAGACAGAGAGACAAACAACACCAAATAAAATATGTTCACAAGCAAACATAAGCCACAGCTGATGCATTATGTATGCGCATGGTACTGTCTTCTGTGTGAACTGTCAAGGAAGTCTCTGTAATCAACATATGTTTTCTTTCACCACATCAAGTCTGATTGCAGGAGACATGGCTTGTGCGTGGCAGCTGAGTGCCAGAGTGGACAGGCTAAGGTGTTGAACCTGTGGCCCCCAGTGGAGCTGCGAGTTCACTGTGCAGTCAGCTGTGCAAGAATGAGGAAGTTAGAGGAGTGGTGGGTGGGAGTGATGACAGAGTACAGAAGTATGGAAATACAGCAAGTCTGTAAGTCTCCATCTGTACAAAAGTCTGCCCTCACATGAACAATCTGTCATGGGACATATGTATCCTTGCACTCAGACACTCTGTGGTGCAACACCAATGGAAAGATGATCATAAATAAGGGAATGATAATAATAAATATGGGAATAAGAAGAAAAAAGCAAAATATATAAAAGTTTTTCTTTCCAATCTCTTTCAGAAAATTTGCTGCAATTTAGCTGTACATGATTGCAGTCAGCTCCCCACCATCAAGGATGATGGTTGTGCCGTTTTACGGGCATTATTTTGCAATTCAGCATAAAGATGACAATGTTATTTTTTTGTCTGAATCAAATCTGGTGGTACAGCACATCACTATACTGTTGAGTGTGTGATTGTGTATGAAGACTCAGGAAGGAGGGGATGAGTTGACATACTGTATCTGGAAAACAAGTGGGAGGACAGAGGTGGGGTTGCAGAAGGGTATATGGGTATTGGAAGTGTGCAGGCAGCCAAACAAATAGCTGACTCTGTATTCTTACAGGCAAAATGAGGTTAGTTCTCCGGCAAAGCTGCCCAATAAACCCTGCAATGAGGTTATGGTTATAGCAAGAGAGGACTCACAGCTTATCACTTTACCTATATATGTGTAACTGTGCCTATGTGTGTGTGTGCGCGCGAAAGCATGTGTGTGCAGGCCTGATGTAAGGATGGGGTGGGGGATGAGGGAGCAGAAAGTGGAAAAGCAGAATACGAAAGAGGAAGAAAAAAAGAGGAGACACACCGAGTGTGATGCCTACCTTCACTGTTTGAGATAGCTTAGCCCAGTGGGACAGCCCATGCCACCATATTACATTTTCTGCCTTATTACCTCAGCCAAACTCTCTTGCCTTGGGTCAAGGATGGACACACACACATTACTCCAATTTTCTCTATCCCTCCCAAATATGTTGATCCAAGGCCAAGGCTTTAATACCAGCCTCCTAGCCTCTAAAGAGCCACTCTGAGTTAATTCAATCCAAACAACATTAACAGTGAACACATCAATAGGCTATATAATATTAAAAATATTAACTTTGGTAATATGTGCAAGTTTATCTGATTTCAGAAGGCAGTGGGGTCCAGAGAGACCATGAGGGAAGATTCATCTTAATAGGGAGCTGAATCAGTACTTGTTGAGTTAATAAATGATGAGGTGTGTGTGTGTGTGTTGCTAGAAGCTTCCTTCACCATTTTTTATTCAGTCATGGGTTGGATGAAGGCTATGCAAATGATGAAGGAGGGAAGCTGTAATCTGCAGCAGAGACAGATGAGTTCTCATTTGTTTGAAGAAAAAAAAAATGCAGTTAAAAAAAAATCAATATGAATTCAGAGACAGAGCAACATTTTCTTTCAAAAATCACTTTATCTCCATCTGTCCTTTTTCTGCTTCTCTATCTGTCTAACCTTGAGTGATTAATGAAATCTGGAGACACACACATGCGCGCAAACACTGCACCACCAACACCAACACCCCTCGTGCCTTCACTGTAGATAAGTGTTGTGGATAAAGATGACAAATGGGCCGTGGATGTGAAAGTGAAATAAAAAAACAAATAAACAAAAAAAAAAAAAAAAAAAGTAAAACAATCTTAAAAAAAAAAAAAAAAAAAAAAAAAAAAAAAAGTAAAACAATCTTTAAGTGCTAACAGAACATTAGCAGTCAGCAGCAAGAATGGTTCAGAGGTAATGACACAGATGAACTCCTGACATTCAGCAGCAGAGGAAGAGAGGGCTCTGCAGGTGACTGCTGGAGCCTAGAAACAAATGAGGAAATTATGAACACATACCATATGGCTCATCCATCATATATGTGTACATGACATGACTCAGCATGTGTTGGTTGTGCCAACGTCTGTGTAATCCTCCCCGTGCAAATTTATATACTGAGCACGATTTATTTTCACTTCACACAGAGCTGATCCATTACACAACTTGTTAGATTTGCTCCGTTACGCTTCAGTGAACAGTAACGATTCTGTGAACAGACACGATTATTTCTAACATTATTTGTATGCCCTGGGCTTCAACTTAAAATTGGCTCTGTCAGGAAATACTATCAGACCTGTATGAGGGGGAATTAGTATATATACACCTGTAGTGTATATATATCCATTCAAACTGCCGAAAGAATGGGTTTTTTGAGCAGTAGAACTCAATTCTAAAAATGTCTGTGGACATTTCTTTGTTTTCATTCATACTCAACCCCGTTTGAAGCTGTATCACATTTACGTGTGAGCTGTCTTCAGAAACACAGAGAGTTGTTTGGAGCTTAATCACCATTGTGCAAACTAATCTGAAAACCGTTTGAATTTAACAGACATTTACTTATATTTACAAATTACACACTACAGCTTTAAAAAAAAAAAGTATAGGAGGGGTGAACATAAAAAAACAATTATTTTTCAATCAATTGTATTTTCTTTTGTAGCTCTTTAAAGAGCTATAAAAAGTATTAATGATTAGTTGAAATCTGCATGACATACAGACTATGCAGAAAAGCTGAAGGGGCATTGGAGATGTGTGGAGGAGTTGCGTTCTAAGATAAATGTTCTCGCAAAAAAAAAAGAAAAGGAAAAGCGTTACATGCCAGAATGTGTAAAGTCATTTCTGAGTCATGCAAATGGAACAAAACCAAGATTGGGATGCTGTGGATGCTGGTCCACTCTTTTATTATCAGCCCAAAGACCCGTCACAAGCTCTTTTCCTCATTAGTGGTCACATAGTGACTAAAGTCTGGATTCATTAATGAAGTTTCCTGACTTAGCTTTAATGACTTTAATGAATTTCGTGTTTGACTATGAAAAGAAAACGTAGAAGATGTTACTTAATTCTCTCTGCTATGTTTAATGTCTAGTGGCCTTAATCTTGGTGCAGTGCAGAGAGATTTGTGAGCTCTGTAAGACAAGTCAAGTCTCATCAGTCGTATGGTAGTTATGATGTGAGAAAGTGCAATAAAATTACTCTGCATCATCAGTGAAGGCAGTGATATTTTTTTTTTTTAACATGCAGGGATTGTTCAATTGACTCTTGTCTCACATACTGAAATGTGGGATAATGAGATTTATTTGCAGAGTATTTAGAAGTTATATGAATATAGATAGATAGATAGATAGATAGATAGATAGATAGATAGATAGATAGATAGATAATTATCTATCTACATATTGCCATTTAACTGTTTGAAAGTGACATAGAAATTAATAACTGATTAAACATACTTTCAAATTAGTGAGCCCCCAGTAGTTTTGTATATTTTGCCCCAAAGCTAAAGAGGAGAATAACCATTATTCCTAAAAAAGACTCACATGAAGTGAGCACAGGAGACCAGTGATGGTTATATTTTCTCTGAACTCTACAAGGTTAACAGTCACCAAAGAGTCAGTGAGGATCTAAATTCTATGGAAATGGTTGGAAATACTACTTTTTTTTTACTTTGACCTCTTCTTTTACTTATTTTGTTGTTCAGGTCAGTCAGGTCAAACCATGCTTGGTGCTGTATTCACAAAAGGAGAGCCAAACCAGTGGAATGGTTTTTGTTATAATGGGAGAATGTGAGAGAAGTGGAATGACACAGTGGTGCACTTGCTGATCTCTGCACCTGAGGGAACCTTTCAGTTCAGCTTTTTTATTTTGAGTTTTTTTTTACCTTACACTGTCAGATTGTTAAAATAAAGATACAAAACACCATTTTAAAAAATACATACAACTCAACTCAAAGAATTCCCAGACAGACACAAATGCTACCATGTTACTAAGTCAACAATTAAACGTTTTGCTATAGAACCAAAAGGTGTCACTTTTCCAATGGTCAAAAAAACAAAAAAAAAACAAAAAAAAAACAAAAACATTAAAGCCTTATCACAAGTCTAGCACAAGAATAGAGATGAAAGATGTTGGGGTTAGATTTTCCCATCAAACAATTGTTATTTAGAATAATGAACAATCCTGCAGATGTTCATAACATAATAATTGCCAACCGCCATGCTTAAGGCAAAACAAATTTTTCCAGTATTTTTTTAACTCTCAAAAAAAATTATACAAAAATAGTTTTAATGTTGGAACAGATGCACATATAAGTTATGCATATTTTATATTTTAGTTGGCCCTGTGATGGACTGGCAACCTGACAACCACAATAACAAAAACCTTATTTTCTTATTAAATGACTGATCCTCTATGTCTTATTCCCAAAGTCGCTTTGTATTCCTGTTTAAAAACTATGACAACAACCAACTGTCTCCCCTTCACCTTGCTGAACAAGTAAAAGCACTATTGTTCTTCTGTGCTGTGTTTCCTTTTTTTTCCCCATTTTTTTTAAACAAGGATTTGCAGGTCCTGCAGGTGGCCTTTCAGACTCTTGTCCATACTGAAGAGTCCTGGCTTGAGTACATGAGAGCATTTAGAGCAGCTCAAACATGATTCAATTTTTAAACATAGAGGCAGCTTTGCAAAGTGGATAACGTCATTAAAAGGTAATGACGGAAATGAATGGAACCTTCACTAAAAATATGGATTTGTATAGATTTAAAGAGAAGTGGAAGCATTTTAGCTACTATGATACACTACTATATACTGTGTATATATTACTTTAATGTTATATAGTACTGTATTTATACTGTACTGTACTGTATTTATATAAACATTAAGTATTTTATGTTTTGCATTTTTTATGATAAATGTTCCACTTTATTCCTTGTTATGGAATATGGCAATAGTCATGTGTAACATTCTATTATAAAACATCTCTTCATATGAGGGTCCTGGCTGCAGTAGTAGCAAACTAATAAAAGCAGCTCTGTTTCCAAGCCATGTGCTCCAAGCCTCTTCTGGGGGATCCTGAGGCATTCAGAGACCAGTTGGAATACATAATCCCTCCCTCGTCTTCTGGGCTTCCTCCCAGTCAGACGTGCCCAGAATATCTCTACAGGGAGGCTTTGGGGAGACATCTTAATCAGATGCCCCCGACACCTCAGTAGCCTCCATTCAACATAAAGGAGCAACTGTTGCAAGAATAGGTTAGGAGCTTAGATAGGATATCAAAGTATCTGAGCTCCCAAGCCCATCTCCGCAAAGAAAACTAATTTCTGCTGCTTATATCTGCAGTTTTATCCGTTTGGTCACGACTCACATCTTGCGACTAAAGGTGAGAGTTGGAGCGCAGATCAGCTGGTTAATCCTCAGCCTCACCTTCAGGCTCTAGGCCTGAAAGTGAAGCTGGGAGAGCACAGTGAGTTGAACAGAGAGAGTAAGAGAGAGAGAGAGAGAGAGAGAGAGGGAAAATGGCAGGATCACTGAGGCAGATAAATGCATTCTGTACAGACATTAAAAAAACGAGGCAGAGTAAACATTTGCATTTGCACAAAGGAGATGGCATTAATGTCCAATTTGCTACGAGCAGTAACACAGTTAAATGTAACTCATAATCAATTGGGCATGAGGCTAATCTGCAGTGCTAAATCTCAAATTCATTGTTCTATAAAGGACTGAACTTCTAAACACTGTGATCTGTGGACCATGTTGAGCAGAGAGACATTTTACTGCTGAAGTCAAATTCTCAACAAGAGCCTCACAAAGAATGAAAATGAAAATCTGTCCTTAGCCATGGTAAATGTCAGTAAAAAAGAAGCTCAGTACAGATATATTGTTAAGGATGCCAGCACAATCCAGAATACAATGCACAGTTTTCACAGATTACAATTAAATAAAACGTCACATCAGAAGGTGTTTAAATTAGGAGACACACGTTATTTTCACATCCTCACTGTGTCTCATTTTCACTTCAGAAAATAGCTGGAAAGCTACAATTCTACTGTTTTTCTTCCGCAGAAAATGGCAACATGAAAATAACACCTCAAAATAAAAAATAAAAAAAAACCTCTGACACAGCAGTGTGACTGTAGCAGTCACAGCCACCATGTCAGTGTTGCTATTTTGATTTGTGCTATGTTGTAGTGTGGTGTTTAAAATATGAAAAAATAGCTGGAAAAAAAGGATTAGAGTAAAATACAGAAAATGAAGCTAAATTAGAGGAGCGGCGCACACAGTATACTAAGATGAGGTAGAACACAAAGAGAGAAATTATCATAAATTCAATGAAATAGTAGGCGCGTGATTACCACTTTAGACACACCAAACACACACTACCACACAGTTCATTCCGCAAGGAGGAGGTGAGGACATACTGTTGTTTTGGCAGTAAACCACTTGACGATAAGTTCAGGGTCGCCTATTGTGTTTGTGTTACAGTGCTGTACATACCTGTTCCTTCAGGCCGTTGCAGCCACAATGGACTGAACTCCTCTCTCCACCTTTCCCTCTCCATCTGGACACATTCCCAGTAAAAATAGAACATGAAACATGTGAAGTGGTGTTGTACGATATGTGGTGTAATGGCTGTAAAATAGTAAGCAAAGCACTTACGGTTCACATCAGCAAGGGCCTCTTCCTCAGCAGCTTGCAACAACCTCCCTAGCTCACTATGCCACCTAGTGGTAGTGGTAGACACAACACTTAAATTAGCCAAAATGCTTCATCCACTCCGTAAATCCACATCCTTTTCCCGCTTTTACGTGTCTCTGCTATAACCTCTGGGGCAAATCACCTATGAAACATCAGAGTGAGTAAAAATAAATAAAAGGTATATCTAGTTGGCCATCTTATTTTTATTATTGCATGCATTCGTCATTCATGGATGAGGACCACTCATTGCCCTTCTTTGGAGCAAACATACGAGGGAAAACAAACAGTACAAAAAGATCAATTTACATGATCCAACACTGCTTCCAGGCATCCTCAAACTCGGTCTTTAATAGTTTTCATCCTTTCTCTCTGCTTCTTGCTTTCTGCAGATGTTTCTAACTCCAGATGTGCAGAGTCTGGGCCTGTAAATGTTACAGCCTACTGCTCACCCCTAGAATTACTATTAAATATGTCATACATGTTTACTGTATATGGATTCTGTGTTGTTTTATGTTCTCTTTGCTCCCACTACCTCTCTCCCCACACACACAAACACACACCAACAGTTAGTGCAGATGGTCGCCCATCCGGTGCTTGTTTCGACTCGAGGTGTACTCGATGGAAATGGGTTCCTCCTCTCTCGCCAGAAGTGTTAGGGAGAATGTTTGGCCACTTTAAATCATATTGTCTGTAAATAGTAAAAAAAAAAAATCCTGTTAGACTTGACATTAATTCTTTCAAAAATAAAACTGCCCGCAAGTATACCACCATCATGCTGTAGAACACACACACTGCAGCTCTGAATGTGGATGTAGTCATATTTTGTTGCCTTTCTGGAACAAGCTGAGTGTACAGATGGACAGCAGAGAAGGGGATTATGCTGCATGATAAAATTGGATTTGGATACTTTCTGCCTTGTGAAAATGGCCACTATTGGACTCAGTGGTAAGTGACACAAATTCTTGGTGGCACCACCTGCTTTTTCCCTCCATCAGAAGACCAGAAGGAAACTTACAGATATAGTAGGCTTTCTTACACACTCAGTAGTGACTGTATCACAAGTGAACAGTGCTTAGTGATATTAATTCATAATGGTGTTGTATCTGTCAAAAAGAGCTGATGATTATTTCAAAAGTATTACTTAAACTACATTTTTATTAACAAACTGAGATAATATGACCCATGCCATTAACATTGCCATCACCACTTTTATATGATGTTTTCAGCAGAAAACACATTGAAAGTACACAAAAGTACATTAGGCCAGCTTTACCCACAATGGTCACTGTAATAACTTGAAGCTGACCAAAGTAATAATACATAAAAGTTTGCTGAAAATAACTATTGAAATTCATTTCATTAATTTTAAAAACAAACTAATGAAACTGGCCTTGACAAAAAAGTATGGTACCCATAGAAAAGATTGAAACCATAAGTTGATTTGATTTGACCATAAGTACATGTTAAACAAAGGTATGTCATGTAATTAGCACCACATGTGTCTTCAAACTTATAATCAGTCAGTCTGACTATTTAAAGACTTAAAAGAAGTCACTGTGCTGTTTGGTATCATTGTGACTACAGTCTGTATATCAGTGTCATATTGTACCATTTATCACTGTTTGTGCCAATGTGGACTTAATGGAAGACGACAGAGGAGGACACCACTGTTGAAAGCAAATCATAAAAAAGCACAAGTGGAATTTGCCAAAATACATAATGATAATCCACAAAGCTTCTGGGAGTGTGTCCTTTGGACTTAATGACAAGTCAAATGAGCTCCATGTTCACAGAGATGCAAAACGAAGCATGCAAAGAAAAAGAAGACTGTACCTAATGTGAAACATGGAGGAGGCTCGGTTATGTTGTGGGGCTGTTTTGCTGCTTCTGGCACAAGTTGTCTCTAATTTGTGCAGGGAAAAGTAAAATCTCAAGGCTATCAAGGCATTCTCAAGCAAAATGTGCTGCCCAGTGTCAGAAAGCTTGGTCTCAGTCACAGGTCATTGGTCCTTCAACAGGATAATGACCCAAACCACACAGCTAAGAACAAGAACAAAACACTGGGCTATTCAGAAGCGGATTTCTATGAGCCCGGGTACATTGTGGCTTTAATTTTCTTTAATGGAATATTACCAACAATTTTGTCCATGTCTGTACAAAGCAGTACAAGTGTGTGCATTACTGCCTCAGAAAACATGTTTTGTTCTTCACTCATGCTCACTCATTTATTTGTTTGAAAAAGAAAATCTTCGTAATTGACTGCTCCACTGGAACATAAGAAAATATTTTGGGCACACATGTTTTGCTGATGTCTGAATTTGTGAAAATAGTTGTTTTGTGTCTTTATCTGGGGCAAAGGTGCTGTCCATGAAAAAAAGAAAAAAGTAGAGAAAGTGTATGTCTGTAGTGATGCAGAGTGCAATTACAAAAAATTAATAATTTATTGATTTTTATAAAGGTTCAGTTTCATTTAATTTATAATGAGGGTTCAAAATGATTTTTTTATTTAGGTTATTAAGACTTTTATTAGTGACCCACAGCCAAACAAGCAGCCCTATGAAACTATACTTGTCTAAGGTTGTAGTAAAACCTTGATATTAAAGGATATTAAGTAAATATTCTTACCTTTTCCAATAATCCGTTTTATTGTTTATCCTCTGAGGGTCAACAGGGAGGCCGGACACTGGGGAACAGTCTTTGAACTGTGGGAAGAAGCCAGGGAAAACCCATGCACACATGCAAACACACAAAAAGACTCTTGTTGTACCTTTCTGCTGTGAGTCATAGAAATAACTACTGCACTGCTGTGCCATCCATCGAAGAGATGAGAAATTTCACTCAATAACTGAAAATATTGACTTGCTGTTGGCACAAGATGAAACGTCAGGGCATCACAAACATCCTCCGGACACCATGGAGGTGTGTACCAAATTTCATGGCAATCAATCTGACAGTTGTCAAGACATTTCACACAAAAAAAAAGAGAAGAAAGTGTCAGATTCATGGGAGCGCCACTCCATGAAAGGTCTGCGGATCATCAGTGTCACAAGACTTCATCTTCTGGTGGCTGTGAATGTCTGCACCAAATGTCTTGGCAATTCATCAAATAGCTGTTGAGATATTTCACTCTGGATCAAAGCAGTGGAACAGCAGACTGACAGACCACCACAGCCACCGCCTAACATCACGTTGCCAGCATGACTAAACAGATAGATACAGTATACAAACACATACCCTGTATACAGTACTGTGCAAGAAAAAAAAAACAAATTCTGTGATCATTTGTATTTGGATCGGAACGATGTGACTGAAAGTTGGTCTAGTAGTTAGCTCTCAGTAAGTGCAACTCAACTTGTGTATGCACTGAATAAACCTGGTGTAATAGGCCTTTTTCACAGCAGATATTTCTAGGCATGAAATTGTTGGTTTTACCAGTAACATCAACATCAGAGTTAGACTCCAGGTTTAAGAGAGACAGTGCTTTTGTGTAAGTGTAAAAAGCATAATAAATGCTTGACACATTAAATCATAGAAGCACTTTTTTTCCCTCTCGAAAATGTTGGTATTTTAAAACCACATATGCACACGTTTCCCTAGTTCATCCTTTACGACCCAAAGTGTAAGTGATAACCTTTCGTGTAACTTTAATATAGGCCTGTTCGTTAAAGCCTCTCTTTCCTCCTACCAACATGCTACCATTGAAAGCTCTCATGGAGTCTGTGTAGTTCAGATTTTGTGAGGTTTTCACATAAACCTCCCAAACAGATGGAGGAGAATTCCACGATTCTATTCTTGCAGTAGGCATTCAAACATATACTATACATATACATTGCATCCATTTAAAAAAATGAAATAAAACGTATCACATTTCTTACTAGATTCTCTCTGATGGAGTACATACCTTATACTGTAGTACCCTTAAACTCTTAAAGGCCCCTGCCTGATAATATGATTCATCACTCAGATTCTTGATGGGGTCTTATATGAACATTAACATTTTGGTTATTTCACATGAGAGATTTCTGTGCAGCATGTAATGACAGATGATGGATTGTTTGTTTCCTATCCGACTGCACTCATACAGTCCCGATGAAGCATAAAAGCAGATTTTGAGTGATGAATAATAACTAAAAAATGTGTTTTTAACCTTTTAGGTTTTTGTTTTATGCAAAGAAAAAAAAAAAAAAAAAAACACTTCCAAGATTCAAACTTGCAAGTTTTCCAAGAAGTGGTCCAAGAAGTTTTGTATTAGACTGAACCCTGTTAAACCAATGCAAAGAAAAAAAAAAAAAAAAAAAACACTTCCAAGATTCAAACTTGCAAGTTTTCCAAGAAGTGGTCCAAGAAGTTTTGTATTAGACTGAACCCTGTTAAACCATCTGCTTTGCAGAAATGCTGAGTTCTCTTCACCAGTATTGCTCTGCTCCTCTCTGTCACTCTCCATGTCCAAACATCATTTGAAATTTAAGACTACTGCTCAGTCTGTCTCTCGATGTCACTGCTGGGGTCACTGTTCAGTTATAGCGCTTGTCACAGTTGCTGCCAACGCTGAACCCTCAAAACAGCTCCTGACTGGAGTTGTACATTTCATGGACAGGCTGACTTAGCCGATTCAGGTTTATTTGGACATGGAAACTGGGTTAAGATGGCCAACATTTTTAATAACGGGTTAAATGAATGCTCTCGTGTAAAATGCTTTCACAGAAAGTTGAGTGTTGAGTTCTTTTATACTTTTTCCATTCATAGTGGCTATTACTAAGTAGTGGATTTATAAATGCACTGCATTACTTTGAAATCAAAATAAAAAAGCCAATCTCAATTGACATTGGACAAGAAATTTAAAGGTGCAGTGCATAATTTTTTGTCATTGATAATGTCCCTGTTCTGCCTCAGACTGGTCGCTGTCAAAAACACACATTCGAAAGGAGTGTTTGTGTTTATATAGTGGCAGCACCGACGAGGGCATAGCAAAGAGTTTATCTCATCAAAGTGTTTATCAACAAGGTATTTTGAGCAGTAGAATTCACTACTGAAACTTTTTCTGTGCGACAAATGTGCCAAATTACTGTTTTCCAAACTCACTCAATAAAGTAAAGTATGTGCCTTTTTAACTAATAGTAAACAATCGATAGGATCAAAGGGATCAATATTCACTCTTCCAATAAAATCTTTCGTAAAAATTACAATTTGCTCACAAATCTGCCTGTGTTGCTTCAATAGTGTTGAGAGATTAAATAGAATCAGTCAGAAGAGAAATACAAGGTCATGCTTTCATGACAAAAACTAGCAGACTTAGTGTTGCCTCTGTATTACCTCACCCATCCCTATTCACTCCTTGGATTATTATTCTCATTAAGGTATTGACATGTCAGGAGCTGGCACCAGTCACAATATGAGGTGTAGTTGAATGTGTGTGGTTTTTCCTTGACATTGCCAGCTTGATATGACACTCCTGGAGAGCTTGAGAAGAAAGGAGCTAAGAACCAAATTCATTGACGTTGTAGCGCTGGGGCACTCCATATAATAAGCTTAAAGGAACCCAACTGTGGCATGAAACAGCACTACTGCAACTCTCTCTAACACCCTATTTACACCTGGTATTAAAATGCATTTTGGTTGACTGTGGGTTGCAGTTGAGTGGCTGAGTATTTGAAAGTACAGGTGACAGGAAACATATTTGACAACGAGAAACAATCAATGAGGAAAAAAGTGGAAAATGGAAAATAAAGAACAAAAAAACAAACAAACAAAACAAAAAAATCAAAACATGAGCACTTGTGTTGTATGTTGTCCAAGGAATGGAGCGAACGTTAGTAGAGTAAAATGTGTGTTGCTTATAGAACTTAGACGGTGTATAAAAATATAAAAATTTTCTGGTTTTACTCTGTGAAGTCAATCAGGAAGTTAAAATATACTGAATAGCCACCAGGAGGTGACTGGGGTGACTCCACCAATAATAAGTCAATTTGAAAAGAAGTCTGTGGGAAGTTCAGCCTACTTCTGACTTTTATATCTGTAATATTTAATGATTTATAACATCATTAAATATTTGTTCTCAGGTCTTCTTCAGTACCACATGCTAATTTTGTACATCGATACACCAAGGACAGAGAAGACTGGAAATCGCTTCTTTTGCAGGGAGCATTTTATGTGCATTATGGTGTTTAAAAAATAAATAAATAAAAAATAAAAATAATAATTTTTATTAGTGAATCTGTCTGTTAATGGATATTATATTATGGTTTTTTTTTTTAAACCAGCAGTAAAAAAAACAGCAATAATTTTGTGGTTGGCTTGAAATGTAATTTGAATTAATTACAGCAATGATGAGGTTTCAGAGCAGATAGTGTCAGTGGAAAAATTTACTAGAGAAATTTCTTCATAATCTACAGCCACAGTCCTTTCTATCAAAATATGGGAAAATACTTTATTTCTATAGCTTGTATGTTAGACTGCCCATACAGTGATGGCTGCCTGTAACTGTGAATGCCTAAATTTTTTGAGAGCAGAGACAAACAGAGAACCTGGGTGGGTGCATTAAAATAAGGCAAAGGGAGGCAAAGGGTCACTAATGCACTCTCTAATGTAAGCTAGGAAGACCAGACCCAGAAAAGACTTTACTTTGAGTGAAACTGTATTATACAGCCATTCCACTGCAGGACGATTTCCCATCAAATTGAATCAAACCCTGATGCAGGCTGAAATTGGTTATTTCATACACATGCAGGATTAAATCAACTAATTACATTAAACAAATGTACGCTTAAGAACAAAAATGTGGTGTCATGCAAATCTGACTAAATCTGTACAGGAAAACCAGAAAGTATATAACATCCCCATTAAAAAAAAACAAAACAAAAAAAAAAAACGACAGACATTTAAATTCTTCCATCAGCTATTAATTGTCATTTGTCAAAATATCCGCGCGTTCGCTTGCAAGCATTTCTGAAAGCTTACTTCAGCAATTGAGTGGTGATTAGTCAACATGCTGGCAATTCAGTTACGGATCACGCGTGAGGAAAGTAAGACGAGCAGCATAATTATCTGTCTACAGTGTGTACAGAGGGTTCTGCACTGAACTTGTGATTGCACCACACTGCAAGAAAACCAAAAGCACATTTGTTCACCATACAGTGTAACAGCAATCACATGTAACCTCAGCAGGCAAAATAACCCAAAAATGTGGTGTCATGCAAATCTGACTAAATCTGTACAGGAAAACCAGAAAGTATATAACATCCCCATTAAAAAAAAAACAAACAAAAAAAAAAAAAACGACAGACATTTAAATTCTTCCATCAGCTATTAATTGTCATTTGTCAAAATATCCGCGTGTTCCCTTGCAAGCATTTCTGAAAGCTTACTTCAGCAATTGAGTGGTGATTAGTCAACATGCTGGCAATTCAGTTACGGATCACGCGTGAGGAAAGTAAGACGAGCAGCATAATTATCTGTCTACAGTGTGTACAGAGGGTTCTGCACTGAACTTGTGATTGCACCACACTGCAAGAAAACCAAAAGCACATTTGTTCACCATACAGTGTAACAGCAATCACAAGTAACCTCAGCAGGCAAAATAACCTTTGTATTCTGACTGTCCAGTGCATAAACCACTGGACAGTCATTTTAAGTTGTTTCTCACTGATGACAGTGATTCCCTATATGGTCCCTGGTCAGCTAGTATGGGAATTTAAGAATCGTGTCATGAAAAAGAAATGATATCCTACAACTAGTATAACAATTATATGCACATAAACTCAGCATATGTGTTATGTATTAAATAATAATAATAATAATAATAATAAATGCTAGTTCTGAGGATTTGAGAGCAGTGATCCAGTCTGTGAGGTACACATATTTTGATTGCTGCACATTCTGCAGCAATCAAAAACCATAGCTTGTGATTTGTTTGGTCCCCGCAATTTTTCCCATATTAGCACGGCAGATTTGATTTGGCTTGGAGGATACTGTCAGCCTTGTACTGTCTGTGGATTTTTTTTTTCTTACTTTCTTTCTTTCTTTGGTCCATGCACGAGCCCAGGCACAGCCTGCTGTCTCACCATCTTATTGTTAACTTCTGACGACCTGACAACTTCACACTTTTTCATATAATGGGAATTGCAAAACATTATCTCGAGGCCACTCTAGTGTCGCCTCTCTGTACATACAGTACTGTACACGCTGAATATAAAAGACCTTATGTGTTTTTTTCTTTTCTTTTTTTTACTGTTTTACATTCTTGAGCCATTTGACTGTAGGATCATCTGTTTTAAGCGGCGAATGAAACAAATAGCACTTGTACTGTAAATGCTAACACATCAGCTAAAAGAGAAAATGTTCTACAGTAATGAACAGCGACACATATTCATGTGACAGTCATGGCACTGCAGTAAACTGCCTCCCCATTTATAATTTATTTTTTTTATTTTTTAATTTTTAAAGCTAGCATCCTGGACACACATGCCACCCATGGGTGTTCACAGAGTAAAGCGGTGTTAATAGTGTCAGAGCCAATGGTTAGACTTTGTCAGATTAAAGGATGGGGGGGGGGGGGGGACGAGCAGCATTATGAGTGCAGCACTTTAACTGGTTAGACTTTGTCAGATTAAAGGATGGGGGGGGGGGTGGGACGAGCAGCATTATGAGTGCAGCACTTTAACGCTATGTCCTGTTGGTGCGCGGCAAGATATTTAAATAGACTGTGACGTTATGACAATGGATAGAGACTGGTGTGTGGAGCAATTAGCTGTTAGATTAGTAAAGCTTGAACTTGTGCTTCCCTTGATCGAACACAAAGCTCTTTTTCAGGCAGGTGTTCATGTGTTTAGTTGATTTCCATGGCTCTGCAGTAATCTGTATGCTTTCTCTGCTGGCATGCTGAGAAGAGATGCAGGGAGGGACTGCTAATAACCAGCACTCACAAGCAAGTGTAGTGGAGAAGATTATTCTCCACTATGAAGAGCTCTAACTACTAAATATCTATTTAAAAGGCACCGATGACCTTTCATCCCCAACCACTGCTTAAACATGCTCTTGTCTTTATGTTGGGCAGCATTGGTTTTGTTTTTTTTTTTTGTATCACTGCCCCAAAACATTGACATTCATTCCCACAGGCCAAAATGTTAGTTTAAACTTGAGTGAAAACAGTTTTTTTGTGACCACAGGGCAACAAAACAACCACAGGCAAAAGGAATGGTGTTAAGCATTAATCCTTTAGTAACAATCCTGGGCCTCAAAACATTCAGTGGGATATGAGGCAGAAGTGAAACTGCATGGGACAAAAAGCAGTTGCCAAAAGGAAGTCAGGGAAAATATACAGGATAATACATTGCAAGATACTGTAATAGTATCCTGATGTTACATCATTCTTCCTTGAGAAACTGCGGAATGAATCACATACTAAGCAACTTAGCACTGCTCCACAAATGAACAAACAGCATTTCTTTGCTGACGAATCTGCACTTTCTACGGATTGAATAAATGGCACAGCCAGCCTCACCCAGCCTCCAGATCAGACTTGAAGGCCTTGTGCATCTTGTGACTCTGCAGAGAGAAGAACTCGGTCCCTGTCATCATGTACTGCTGTTTGATCTGTGACGAACTGAAGAGCCTGATCACACAATCAGTATCCCTCCTCTGCAACACTTTTTCAGCATGCACCCTCCCCGATGTGACTCACTCTGTTTCATGGTAATAAGTAGATACACCACATTGGCCCAACTTCGTGATTTGATCAGTGACAGGATGTGCTGTGTTGCAGGATTCCAAACTCCAGGGGAAAGCATAGGAATGATGTTCATCATTACGGAATGTTTGAGTGTCTTTGTTATACTTTAGCACCAGATAGGCAGCATCATAAAGCTTGTCATCTGCATGATCTGAGAGCTCACCTAGGTGGATTTTCCTGACAGCCAGGCACTGTAGTCATAATAAGTTTTTAACAGTGTAGGTGAGAGGAAACAGAATGTAGAAGCACAGTCAAAATACATAGGCAATAGAAACAGTAAACAGAAGCCTATAAGGCAATAAAATGACTGAATAGTGGTGTAATTATAGAATTTTATACATACAAGTGCTTCGCTAGCAATTCCACTACTCTAAATGTTAGTGGAGAGAAATGACCTAATATTGCAAAACAAACTAAATATCAGTATGTGTTCACATCAGAACAGTTCAAATTATAATTTTGTTTATGCTGCTATGACTTTGGAGCATTACTGTGAGAAAGCTATTTTTTAAAAGCATAAAGAAAAAAGAAAGTTGACAAAAAACCCTATATTTGAACTAATTGTTATGAGTATTTGCTCTGTTCCGTTTCAGTCCTGTCTCTGTGGCACAGCAAGTATATTATTTATTTACACAGTAATGTGGCATCTCATTGAGTCTTTAAAATGTTTATTTTAAAGGGTGAGAGTCTGCTTCCCTGGGCTGCAATAATAGTGCAGATGGCTTCCCTGAACCGACTGCTGCTGGGAATCCTGAAAGAATTGGCATTGTGGTTAATATCCACTCATTTAATGTTTTACCTTAGTAAACATATTCAACTGGTGACCTACTGTTTGTTTGATAGGCTTGTCTAATATGTCCTGTAGAGTGGAAGCCAATTATGGACTGAGATTCTTTTTGTTAAATACATGTATAAATTCATCAGCAAACAATACCAAAAACACACGATCCCCGCAAGCATTCTTATTTTGTGAGCTCAGGTATTTTCTCCAGCTTTGAGTTTTTATTGTGTATGACTTTCATACAGATTGACTTTTCTTTTTTGATCAAAGACTAAATGTTCAGTGTTTGTTCAGCTTGATTAACTCAAGAGGTTTAAGATTAAAAATGGGCTCCCAAACACCAACTGCAGTGCCACAGGCATGCTTGGATGCACCGAGAGAGACGAGGGGGGAATAAACAAACACTTCAGGTGTTCCCCATTTATAAAATGTGAATGTTTATTAAATGTTGACGAGAACATTAAAACACATTATCAAGATTCAGCAAAACAATCTATAGTACTTCACCAGAAATGAAAAGAAAACGAAAACAGAGTTAGTTCTGCGCTGGGACTGAAGGAACTGGAGGACAGAGGGCTGGGGAAGAAGTGGGGCAAACAGCAGAGCTATAAAGATGCTGGGAGTCTGAGGCTGGAGAGAGAGAGGAGCAGATAATTTAGGAGGTATGGAGTGAGTGGGAACTGGCAGCAGAGGCTAAGGCAATTAAGGAGGTACAGAGTAAGAAAGATAGAAGGTTTGGGGACCTCAGGGATCGATCAGTAGGGTGCTGATGCACTATAATGAGCAGGATAACTCCGGATGATTAGAGCCTCAGATTTCACTCTTTTATCATCTTCTCTGTTTGAGACTTTGAGTAAGCTTCAGCAAAGGTGTTCCCTCATCAAAAACACACAGAGGGGTATGGAAAAATAATCCTTTTTTTTTTTTTTTTTTTTAACTTTTCTTTTAACATTGAAAAAATGAGGGGGGGGGGTAACGTAGCATTAACACATACAATGACCACAACAATGTGTGGAGGTGAATAACGATTTTAAGGAGCGGGTTCTTGGGGTTTCGAGGGTACGAGCGCAGATCAACACAGTACCAGAAGTTGGCGTCCACTCTAATGGGTTCACAATCACAATAAGTAATAGTTCGTTATAATTTTCTCTCTGTTATCAACACAAATGGCGAGGGGAGGCAGGTTGTACATAAGCATCACATTATACTTCAAAGTTCCACAGAGAGACAAACTCAGCCTCCCACTCTCTTGTCTGCCTCATGCACGAGGACGTGTACGGACCAAAACATGTGCATATACTGTATGTGTACACAGAGACAGTGTAGATGCACATGTGTGCATATACGCATTTTCTCTCTCACAAACACACACACACACGCATACACGCATTTGCATACATTCTCAAGCTTAGTCCAACTCCTTATCCTCGAGTGGTCTCATACATTTCGGGTTCACTTTAAAATGAGCTATATCTTCTGATGTTTCCAGATTTCACACTCTGAGCCGGACAGACATCAGCAGATATTTTTAACATGTCTGTGCTTTGATGTTGAAGACAGGTGGCAGCAGTCAACCAAGACATTATGTACAGTAGCTGAACATACACAGCTGAGGTGCTGCACAAACACACACACACACACGCATAGTGACTGGAGACCTTTCCGAGCGCCGGCGATGACAGAAACACTCACAGCTTTTCCAGTGTCAGGAGGTATTCAGTGCTACACGTGTATTCACTGTCGGCACACATTTAGTACCTTCTCCCGCAGCCAAATGAATGTCGAACGGGTCTCGTACATCCAACAAGGCAGCTCATGTGCCAAGAGGCTCCACATCCTGTCCCATTTAGTGCCTCCATAAAAAAAAAAAAAGATTCATATTTGTGCTGCAGATTTGAATGAACATGTGCTTGAGGCGTCTTCACATTCCTTGTTTTCACTCACATACAGTATGACTGTCAGAGCGGCACAGGCCACTCTCACCCACCGCTCAGTCAGAGGAAAGGATATAGTTCTGTAAATACATCTCTTTTTAACTTGTTTTGTTTTTTTTTCCAAACCTGTGGATTTGATCAAGTCCATGTGCTTCAGTTCTCTTTGTTTTTTTTTTTTAGCATAGTAAGAAAACAGATTCACATGCTCTAAAAGTCATACATACTGTACAATAAAATCTACAGATTTTTTTTAAAGCTGTCAGTACATTGAAAGAAAGTAAATGAAACTGCAGAAAGTTCTTTTGCTGATTAAAAATGAAATAAAATAGAAATACAGGAAAATTCAGGATTGCACTGTTTTCCGCCCAACAGTTGTCTTGTTTTTTTGTATTTTTTCTTCATGACATGTTTTCGTTCATTCTTTTTTTGGTTTGCTTTAGGCAATTTTGTTTATGCAATAATACACTAGACTTCCTAAAAAAAAAAAAAAAGTGACTGACTGTGTTAAATCTAATTTTACATCAACAAACTGTTCCCATAATAAACAGGACAAACCATAGAAGGTGGGAATTAAACGTTCACCTACAAAGTAACATCAGAAGGTGCAAATATGAGACAATCTTTTGATTTTGGACGCATTCTGTAGTCCCATGGGTCTTCTTGTATTTCCAAATTCTTACATGAACGTTTTATATTAACGCCTGATGGACAGAGTGAAGGTATGCCAGCCATGCATCATGTCTTCATGTTCAGTCTGTCTGTGCTAAACATTGTAGTCATTTGACACACTCCACTGAACTCATGACAGGAAATTGATAGCGTTGGAGAAGAACTGTCTGTCTGTCTGTCTCTGACACACATACACACGCACATAGACAAACACACTTACAAACACAAAGGGCTGGGTTACCATCTGTGAGTGCTGCATCAGTTGGCTAGTTCTCAGCTGGCAGGCAGATCAGACAGTGCCCAATATGCTCTCTAATGGCCCCAGTCAGATGAATGCGATCCTCCGTTGTCTCTTTCTTTTTCTCCCCTCTCTCTCTCTTTCATCTGCATCTACCACTATCTCCTTTTATTTACTCTGCCCTCCTTCCCTTTGACTAATTTAACTCATGTCAAATTGTTTCTTCGTCCTCTCCACCTTTGTCTCTTATTATCCAAAGTCCTGTGCTTCTTGCCACTACCCTGTTGGATTATATTGTCAAAGATCAAGGATGTAAATGTGACACAGTGCACCGCTGTGCTGTCCCCTCTCACTGGTGAAACAGTAGACCTCCTTGCAGAGAGGGCGGAAAAAAAATATGAAGAAGTCGTATTTTCTGCTCATACTTTGTGAAGGATTTTCCTCTTTTTATGTCACATTTGAAACAGCCTTCTACAATCAGAGATTGCAATGGGCAGTGAGACTGAATGACAGTCTAAGTGCCATGTAAGCACAGATGGGAGGCCAGAGTTACATGCCACGAGGTAATCAGAGGTGTGTGATTCTCTAGGGGATGGTTGGACCACCATGTCAGACTGAGTAAAGCCTGAGCAGTGGATTGCAGGCTCTCAGGGGTCTGCTATACAGTTTTTGGGAACTGGTGGATGAAAAACATGGGCGTCATGAATCCATTATTTTTGAGAGAAGAGGGACTATGGGATTGTGGCAGACAGTATGACTAGTATAGCTGAGTGATGGAGGATGAGGAGCAGGAAGGATGACACATCAGGAAACTCAAAGGGGTGTGTTTAAATGAATAAACTATATCAAGAAAAACTATTCTGCTAAGCTGTCTAGTTTGTTATGTTTCAAAAACTTTCGTATTTCTCTTGTGATAGTTTCATTTATTTTCAGGGTCACGGGTGGGACGTATCTTCATTTCTGAGAATTTGAGTGAGTACTGCCAGCCAGTCCAGGAGGACCACTCGATGCCATCAGCATAGGAGGTGTGCTGACCGCGCAGGTACTGGCCATTAAGGTTGGAAGTGTGGCAGTTGTGGTACCACCAGGCACCGTGGTAGAAGGAGGCGCAGTTATTCTCTGAGTGGTCGTTATCTCTGTCTTTGGTGGTAAACTTCATTCCGTTGTGCTTCAGTAGAGAGTCACCTATAGTGTAAAAACATGTGCAACAACATTTTAATGGCTTAGTCACATTCTGTATATTAAAATAAACTTCTAGTTTGAAAAGTGACGTCCAGGAAGTGCCACAGAAGTAGCTTGCAAAGGAAGTTTGGAATTCTGTGGGAAAATTTGTCAACATTTTCATTAATTGCTTCAAATGCTAGTTTCAGGTCTTCTCCAACAGAACATAATGTCAACTCTTGAAATGAAATTGACACTCTCATCATCCAATAGGTGATGTCCGTTCCAGTTCCAGTTTCAAAAGTTGACTGGGCGCCAGTCAAATCATGAAGCTCGAGGCTTCAAAACAGGACTTTATTTTGCAACCAGAAGACTCAATCTATGGCCTTAGTAGATACATAAAACATATAAAACAAACTTTGATTTATATAAAAGAAGGGGTGCTGGAATTACATAAATAAAAGATGTGAACAAGACCAACTGGAGATAAGAAGAAAATAAATATTCTTCGTAGACAATTGTTTTTTTTATCCTCCCAGAGTCTGACACCAGAAACCTGTAATTAGACCGATCCACATGCGATTAAATTCACAATGGCTAAGGACAATTCAATTAATTTCTATAAGAGAGGGAAGGCAGAATAAAAATAAAGCTCTACACGTCTCCAGAGCAGCCAGTCTCATTATCTAAAATAAAATAGGAGGTCAAACAGCCTTGTATCCAACTTATCAAAGATTCTGCTGTGACCCTTTTTTTATATTTCTTTTTTCATAACCACATCGCTGTGATGTTTATCTGTCAGTAATGGACATGGTATTAGAATGGATAAGACACATTTAATGGACTTAATAAAATGTGTTGTTTTTCCGCTCTTAGGTGTGTTTTTCTAACCGGTTCAGATAAATGAACACAATAGTCAGTAAGGGGTGTGTCTTTTCTGTGACCTGTAATTGTAAATATGACAGTGATGTAAGACCACTGCAGAGATGCGACACACAGCTTGCATCACTTACGTGCCCTTAATCACGTTCTGCATGCTAACACTGATCTGCACAGAGTTGAAAAGATCTACCCACTCTATAAAGAATTTTCACTGGCAGATTCCTCACATTAATAACTGATTTTCTAGCCAATGTCCTAACACCAGCGTACATACTCACAGGTGAGTTTTCTGCAAAGATGATGTTCAGAGAGCTCATAATGTTCAATAAACTCCCCATACCTCTACTTAACTCTGTGTCCTGTCTTTTCTTTATAAAGGAGGTTTCACACTGTGGCTGAAGTGGATAGAAAGATAAAGCTGAGAGCAGGATGAGAGACAGCTCACCAGCCATCAGGTGCTGGCTAACAGCGTGTCAGGGCATCAAACAACCCTTAATTGCCCAGGATGTGGCCAGCCAGCTCTTTACCCCCCCCGCCTCTCCTAGTCTGCTCTCCATTTGGCATTGCCATGGTAACCAGTCAGTGGGAAAAATAATCTGACAGATATGTCTTATATTCATGTTGTGTGCTTCTCGGCATTAGGAGGAAGGAGACAGTGGGGGAGATGAAACAGCTCGGAGATGTCAACGTGACGTCCAGAGGATGTTGGGGGGGAGGACAAAAGGGAAACACTTAGAGGCTCATTTGCAAAGCACAAGGTGTCACCTCGGAAGCTGGGGACTCAGAGTCTCCCCTGATGCCCATTACGATCCAGCTGCTCCCAACCCAAATGAGCACGTGTCAGCTGATCATAGATCAGCCATGGCAGAGAAATACTACTAGTATTACTACTACTAATACTAATACTAATACTAATACTAATACTAATACTAATACTAATACTAATACTAATACTAATACTAATGGCAGCAGAGGAAGGGTAAGGGAGCATCCTTGGAGAGTTTGAGTAATGTTGATTTCATTGGATTCCAATATAAAAAAACAAGAAAGAAATAAGTTCAAGGTCAGGTCATGAGTACTGTTAGTGCACTTGTTTACAGAAAAACACTGTATCTGGGCAAAACAGTTGGTAAAGCACACAACACATTTTCTCTTCCTTGCAGGTTTCATTTATTGACTTTATCTTCCGCGTCTGTCCCTGAGACACCTCTATCCACATACTGACTCACCACTGCTCCATTTTCTGATACTGTCTATTACTCTCTCACACCTGTCCCCTTCATTTCTACATCCTAGTTACCACCAGCTCCCGTCACGTCTTCTCTTCTCTTCTCTTCTCTTCTCTTCTCTTCTCTTCTCTTCTCTTCTCTTCTCTTCTCTTCTCTTCTCTTCTCCATATTTCATAGTTGTCCCCATTCTCTCTTTGTTCTCAGAGCACAGCTCCCCAAAGGTCCTTTAAATTGTGTCTTCATTTCAACAGCAGGTTTTTGTTTACGCTGCAGGTCAAGCAATGCAATTAATTGGCAGTAATTTAATCAAGGTGACAGGTAGCTGGCTTGGATCTGATGGTTTGTGAGCAGAGGCACAGACAATAGTCATCCCTCTCTTTGTGCAACTGTCTGCATGGTTGAACAAGTAGACACAATCACTGCACTGTAAAAATAACTTACTGTTATTTTACCCAAAGGTAGCATATGCTGGAAGTCAGCTGCTTTAACTCTACTCCACTGCTGAGCAAAAAAAAAACAAAACAAAAAAAAAACAGACTAATTATCGCAGAAATCCTTGCAAGCAAGATCTAAGTAGTTCAAGTATACAAACCTGCATTTCCAGAATAGTCTCCCACAGTCAAGGGGTATCCATCATCATCAGGGTCAACAGAGAAGAGACCCACTCCAAAGGTACCATATTGGGCAAATGCAGTGCTATTTTCAAAGTCCTCCAAGTCGATACGTAGCTCATAGTTGCCCTGGATAGACAGGGCATGGATCTGCTTCAGCCCTGTTGGGAAAAAGAGCGAGACACAGACTAAAACATCTCTTGCAAAGTATGCATTGTCCTCAGCAAATAAAATAAAGTTATTTCAGAAGCCTCTCCACATCACACATTTTCTGGAAATAAGACATAATATGGTTTTTGTCCCATTTGGAGTCTCCTCTTGCATGTGTAGTATTCTATTTCAAAAACAAGATTAGAGTTTTAAAAGTGTGCACCATGTCTGCTGCCTACAGTACAGTTAGCAGAGAGGATGCAGATACCAGCTCACTCATTGTCGACCACTTTATCCTCCACATGAGGGTCAAGGGGAGCTGGAGCCTATCCCAGCTAACATCGGGTGAAAGGCGGGGTACACTCTGGACAGGTCACCAGTCCATTGAAGGGCAAACATTCAGAGATGAACTAAACATTCACTCTCACGTTCAAATCCAGTCCACATCTGCATGTTTTTGGACTGTTGCAGTAAGAAGGAATACCTGGGGAAAACCCACAAGCACCACAGGGAAAACATTCAAAGGGAGAACCTGGTTACCTTCTTGTTGTGAGTCAACAGTGCCACCCACTCCACCACCATATAGCCCAGACACCAACTGAATAAACTAAATCAACATATGGGATTTTAAGTTAAGCAATGCCACAACTGACATTTGGAACCAGGAATATTTTGAGTGACTTCTCACTACTATTATATGTAGCAACAGTGTATCAACACTTGATATTTATTTTGACTAAATTTGAAAGAAATTCTGGTTAGAACAATTTTTTTTGTTGTTGTAAATTTAAGTGCAGAAGAAGAAAGAAAAGAAAAAAAAAACAACAAACAAAATTTTAAAATAGTGTTCTGTGCCTTGTGCTAGAGTTAAAGTGAAAAAAAAAAATTATATGGTGAATTTCTCACTACTTTTTTATTTGTAAAACATTATAGGAAAATATTATTGCCGGAGAGACTAAATTGTGGATTGTAGCTCAGAGCAACAAGAATTCACAGTCGTGCTGACAGGATTGGAAATTTCTAAATGATTCCCCCGTCTCTCTCTGAACACCAATGAAAACTGACCTGACATCATACAAAAGCTTTTGTTTCAATATTAAGGAGAGAATTTCAAAATTTGATACTAAACATGTACATAAGATAGCTTACTGGCTGTAGGATGTATGAAAAGTGGTCCGTGCCACTGTGGGAAAAGTTTAATTGTTACGCAGCATTTCAGGTAAACACGTTCAGTTACTCATGTAGAATTTATTTTTGATGAAGTGCATTTAATTCAGCATTTTGACCCAGTTTGTTAATACCCACAGTTAGCCATGAACAGGGAAAAAACACTCTTGATTAAATCTAATTTCCATCATCATTTCCACAGCCCTTAGTTTGTTGTTAATTCCTTCTGCAGCTCCTTTAATTAATGAGACACTCACAACTCCCTGCTTCACTAGACTCAGTCATGAAAGAGTCAAGCTTGCATTTACTTTGTTGCATTCCCAGAACTCTTTTTTAATTGTTGCTTGATTCTTTCACAGAGTGTGAAAGACAGAAAGAGCTAGAGGGAAACAGGTTTCCATCCCTTCTTCCTTGCCCCCTCCTGCTCTATGTTTGCCCCTGCTGTGCTGGAGTGATGGCTCTTCTCTGGGTAAGTTTTCCTCTCCTGGGCTGATCAAAGGTAAAAGAGGAATAGTGTGTCAGGCTCAGAGGAGCAGGAGGAACCCAACCTGCATGCCTTATACACAAAATCTAAGTTAGGAAGACAAACAATATTGAACACAAGCTGTTCTCTATGCTTACATATATACTTTATACATATGTAGTGTTTGCTTGGAAGCCAAAAAAAAAAAAAAAAATAAATAAAATGGAAACACAAGGTAGACACTAATAAAGGCTTTGAAGGTTACCTGGTTAAGAGTGAATGGTTATTTTTTCGAGCATGCGAGGATCTATAGGCTAAAATTACAGACTGAGGGTTTGTTCAACTCTCCTTAACATGTTTCAAAATCAACAGGGAAGGGATTCTAAGGACAGTGTTTCACTGCCATTTCACGACATACAACAATCAGTCCAAAATGATCACGTTCTCATATTCAAAGCTTGGAAATCCCAATCTTCCTCGACTAATATTAATTCTGTCGACACTGTGACCTGTACTCTGAGAGCATGCTGTCTGATGCGTAGGGCTAATTTCATGACAACACAGGTAAAAGAACCCATTACTATTCTGAAACAGTCCAAGTATGGCTATTCTGGATTTAATCTAGTCCAACAGGAGGTCATTTTTTTTCATTAAATTCAGTCTTAAATACTGTACATCCGTAGGCAGGTAACTTCATGCGCCTTACTTTAATATAAAGTGCCCATACGAAACATATTTTCATGCATATTCAGAGGAACAACAACAAAAAAAAAAAAAAATGCTCTGACGCAGAGTTAGTTTTTGTGTCATTGCACTTTGAGAGAAAGTATCAATCCACACAAACACCTACGGGAAAAGTACCCCAGAGTCATTTGACAAACTTCAAAAGAAAGACTTGTTTTCTCTTCTAGGAAAAAAAAAAAAAATAGTGGTGCTACACCAGATGCAACACAACTCTATTTAAAGAGTCTGAGGCTTCCAACTGTATTTACATAACTTTAATTCAATCCCTAATTAAAGCCCAAGAGAATCTCTGTGAGAATCTATTTCAGAGTAATTAAAGATGAAGACAAGTCAAATAACAGCTGAGACTACTTTGGTTAAAATCTAAATGCTCAGGTGTAACTCCCTGTTAATTAAATGCTATTGTTAGGTTATTTAAATGGGTTCTAATACAAGGGAGAATTTTGAGGTATTTTGCTTCTGTATTAAAATGCTGATTGATCCACTGGGAGAGAGACGATTCCCTCTTCTCACTGATTTTGCCATTAAATGTAAGCAAAGCAAAGCGCTAAAAAACTTTTCTCCTCCTACGCGCCTTAGATGTACAATTAGATTACATTTTCTTAACTACTTTATTCAGGCTAGGTTTATAATTTGTTTTTAATTGCTCGCTTTAGTCTTTTCTTTAGAACTGTAGACAGGATTGATGTAAACAAAGCCTGTTGGGAGGTACAGAAGTATGATCGCCAAAAATGTATCTCCTTCCCCGCTTAATACTATTATTATTATAGTTATTGTTGTTATTATTACTTAAGGGGAAATGTGCCAAAGTCTGAATATGAAAAGAAAAAAAAAATATATATATATATATATATATATATATATAAAATGCTCTTAAAATGAAAAATTGCACATGACAGAAGATTGGAAATAAACTCCACCATACCCACTATGGCTAAAAATGGCCTTGTAACAAATGCTTGTTTGACTAAAGTGGTATATTAACACAGTCATGATACTAGGTAACATATAATAAAGAAGTATGATATAAAAATTCTGCATCATACACTAGGAGTTTTCATTTTACAGTAGGTGTGGGATTAATAAAAAGCCTAAAAGGCCTGAAGTCAAAGTTGATACTTGATAATTGATACTTTTTTTCAACATTACACAAGCAAAGCAATATGAGAGTAATAACTCAATGGCATCTGCAGGTAATAATACTCAAAATCAGCAACTCATTATTATGAACAGTCAATGTGTTTACTGTTAATTTCTCTGAGGGCAAGTGATTAACCAGCAGAGCGATAGGAGTAGGACAAAAACAAAAACCCTTAAGATTTCTTTGCTATTAAATTGTCCATGAAACTAGAGCCTCCTTTGCAATGTTTGCCAACATTAGAGCTAAATTGGGGCTGTATGATGTTAAAAATACTAGAAAACAATATTGTCACCATGCCCCTTCCCATGAATATTAGCATTTCAGCTGGAAAAATACAAAGAGAACCACTAGTGCTTCACAGCAAAAGCAGAACAATATTACGTTTAGAGTGGTATAGCAAACAGTTGTTTTTTTTTAGTAATGAATAAAAGTAATAATAAAATAAAAAAGATACATATCTGCAGTTACCTCATTTAACTAGGGCATGATAATCCATAACTCATGTTCACTGCTCTGACATATACAGGAAAGAGAACAAATTTAACTTGTTTAGAACATGAAGACAGTAATTTGTAATTTTTAAGAAATCTTTTATTCATTGTGAGAGGGCATGTTCTGCTCTCAAGAATTAAAAAGAAACAAAGCTAAAGCTCGACTAAACCATTACCACTAGAGAATCTTCCTCCTTAAATGTGATTTTACAGCTAATGAGAGTGACATCAATGACATAATTAAAAATGTAGAGGACCTCTGTGAGATGTCTCTGTGATGATGCTAAAAGGCCAAAATATTAATGATTTATTTGCTTTTATTTGAAAAGAATGTCTGGGAATGTATTGGATGCTTTTAGGGGACGGGTTGCAGTCTCAAAGTAGCTCTACAGGGCATTAAGGAAACGGATAAAAAAACAGATCTATAAACCCAACAGAGAAATGATTACACTTCTCTCTGCTGCTTGTGACATTTCTCAGAGTTAATTATTCATCATGCTTTTCTCCCTCTGTTGCTGGGGGGCAGCTCCTGAGACCGTTTCAGCCAAAAGAAGAAAAGCAGCAGCACTCTTCTATCTCCGCCTCCCAGCCTTCTCCCATCATAGCTCAACCCCTTTCTCATTTTGTCTTCCTATTTCTCCTTTCTCCCCCCCGCCTTCCCTTTCTCTTCCTGTCAAGTAGTTGTACTCAACCAAGATTGTGGATGGGGAAGAATTAGAACAGGAGAGACTATTTCAATAGGACAGTTGCTGTGCCCCTTTCCAGTAGGTGCTGGAACGGTTAAGTGGGTTTGTGAACATGCATCGGCAGAAAAGCTTACTGTCGTCTGCTTATAGGAAATAGAATGGGCCTGCTATCGTCAGCTCGCCTCTTGTCATCAAAAGACAGGCGTGCAGGGAAGAACATAAAGACAGGTGTGTGCTGAACTCTATGGCTCCATTTGCCCCCAGAGACGTTTGTGACATTTTGCATGACAAAAAGCAAAAAAAAAAAACAAAAAAACAAAAAAACTGTCATATCTGTAAGAGCCATTTTCAGGAAATTCTGTATATTTTTTGGATTTAAAGTGATATATTGTGGTCACAATATTGTTTTGCGTTGATACATAATATGCAAAGTATGTATGTTAGAATGTTGTTAAATGTATTGTTGAGCAGTGCATTTATAGTGCTTGAGTTGAGGCACATAGCCAGGCATGTGCTTTTTTTTTTTTTACTTTTGCTTTCATTATGAGACAGTCAGGTGTAGAGATAACACAGTTTTTTCTGACCGACCACAACATGACCAAACTAGGCTGACTGTGAGCTCCTTGGTTAGATTTTGTTTCAAGTACAGGAGTTTTTTAATTTGTATTTTTTTGTATTCTGTTGTTAAACATTATGGAAGAAGATTTTTGAGTTTGGAATTTGATCGCGTCAGACTGGTTTTTAAACACCTGCTCCGTTAGTGGCATACAAAAATGGAAGGAGTGCCACTTACAATATCTTTGATGTACTGGTGCCTATTTGCAAATATCCTCTAGCAATTTCCTATTCAAGATAATACATTTTCGCCAAGAACATTATGCATGTAACAGTATGGTACTCATGTATCTAATACAGTACAGGAGGAGCTATAAATGTATTATATTCGGTCATAAAATGACTATAAGAAAATATTAAATTGAAATACTGGTTTCAGTGACCAACAGTGCAGACAGTATTTTTACAATTTAAGTTTTGATTTTTGGGGCAAAACTCTCTTACGCACCAGCAACACGGCATGCAAGCTGCAGGTCTGGGTTGAAAATGCCAAATGTTACCAAACTTGTCAAAAATGTTGTGACGAGAGCAGAAGCAAAACCAGGGTCTGCAGTGGAGATACACTACTTTCTTATTGAATTCAATGAGAAAGTGTACCCAAACATTTGTACGTTAAAATGTAGATGGTTCAAGGTAAAGAGGAAGTTGAAGACATGCCAGTGTGGATTTTTCTAGGAAAGAAATCAGGAAGATCCAGCAAAGATTACAGAAGCTGTTGTATGTATGTAGATGAGCACCACAATGTTTTGAATTGGTATTGCATTTACCGTTTTAAATTGTAAAGGTTGCTGTTGTAAATATTTTAAATTGTGTCTCCTTTAATGTTGCTATAGGAAGCGATATTCCTCTTTTAAAGTATGAAATGAAACACGAGGATACAGAATTTATAAAAATACATGTTCAATCTGAACAGCTGTATCAAATGAGATGTGACCCGTTACCGCTGTTGATACATTCTCAATTCTTTCACAAGTAAACAAAATATAATGAGGCGGATATGCGGATATCACAGGCTGATTCTGCTACATTCAAAAATCATTTCAAGAATCAGTACAGATGTTAAAGTTAGATGAACATTTCAACTTGACTGTTCATTCAGCAGCAAACATATGGTGACGTTCCCATGACTGAGTCTACCTTTGGGAATAAGGATCTTGGGGATATTTATTCTCTTTGCCCACAGCAGCTTTATTACTGCTCTCAGGAGTCACTGTCTTCATCTTTGAAGATAGATAGATATATTTTACAATATATTATTAATATATTTAGTTTCCTTTGTGTCCTTTTGGGTTTCTAAATAGAAAAAAAGTCACAGACATTAATTCAGACCTCCAGCATTCTTACTGAAGTAAATCCAGGGGCTTTAAGAGACACACCGTGTCGCAAACGAAGGTGGTTGAGCGTGACAGCAGGTGTGGAATTGTGTTGAATGCTGTGTAGGATGAAAGCATAAAGAAGGAATAATCAAACTTAACTGTGACTCTTTCACTTTGCCACTCCACTGTACACAGAGATTATTCCTATAACCGTGGAGGTAACTTGATATACCTACATCAAACTCTAAGTTTGGGCTTCTATTCATTATTATTTCATGATCAAGGGTCATACTTAAAAGCACAGTGTGCACAGACCAAGTTTTACAAGGCCACGAAGGCAGACAGCAACTGAAAGCACAACAGTCTGTGTAGTGTTCCAAAGGAGCTATTAGGTGATGGAGAGAGACAGTGAGAAGAGACAAAGTTGTTATGGTGGTGTTCTAATGTAAGGCATAATTAAATGTTAATTCAGCAGGAAAACCTGTATACTATGTACTCTGAAATTCTGCAGGGACAACTCTGTCTACAATAAAACAGTTTTAAGGGAAAGGCAGTACTTCGGTGGATTTTATCTGCCTAAAGCAGAAAAGATAAAACATTTTAATAGCTCTTTTGCATAAAGTGAGGATGGTATAAATCAACACAGGTTTGCAAGTGGTAGTGATCAATATCATTTGCACCACTAGCACCTCAGACTTTTACGATTTCAATCTTAGGCCTGGCTGTTTTATAAGCCATACCAGCACACATGTTGCACGTTCTGGCTGTGGAGGAACGCTGCAAGATACAGTTAAAGCCTGATTTACTTTCTGTTGAAAGAAATTAACAGGAAAACGGTTCAAACCTTTTCCTCTTATGTCACATAGAATTTTCTCATGTAGCAAATCCCATCATGTTTTGTTGCATAATGTGATATTATCACTGTCATAGAAACATCTTCACCTTTTCGCAAGTGTGCAGTAAGTGTAACATGTGCAGAAAGATCCCTCTTCTTTTGCTCTTCCTGGGGTTTCTCCCCTTTCTCCCCATACAAGGGTTTTTATGATGCTAATTGTGATTCTGATGTTGGTCTATATAAATAAAATTGACTTGACTTTAGCACTGCTCAGGAAGGAATAATATAAACTGGCCACTAAAAGAACCAGCTGGAAGACATGGTTACACAAAGATGAATACAAACTTTTTTCTTCACTTATCAAAATGTTACATTACTGTCTGAGAATAGCAACTCTTTAGAGTACGTCTGCATTACCGAAAATGAAAATCCCTGCGATGTTTGTGTCTGCTCCATCTCAGCAGCACCTGTGTCATTCGCTGACTTGTAGTCTTGTTTGTCTCCCTCAGAGTGACAGCTTTAGTCCAGTTAAAAATTAAAGTTAGTTGTTGTCTCCCAACTTTGTAGCACGCTACCGCCATTATACTGGTCAGAACATATTTAACTAGAAGCACTCACAGAGCACAGACCTCCGCCAAGCAAAGATAATAAGTCCAGATGGGGATCCGGATCACCACCAAAATCGAATCATCTGTTCCTTGTCCCATTACACACCTTTCCTGAAAGTTTCATCAAAATCTCTCCATGTCTTTTTGAGGTATTTTGCTAACAGACAGACAGACAGACAAACAGACAGACAGACAGACAGACAGACAGACAGACAGACAGGCAGACAGACAGACAGACAGACAGACAGACAAACCAACACTGGGGAAACATAACCTACTTGGCAGAGGTAATAACACAAAGTAAATGTTGGACAAAGTATATACATGTACTATATTTTCCTCTTCTAAATGCAACCTCCAAAGTGCTAAATGACATTCTAATTGCTTTTAGGTTGACTTAACATTTTTCCCCTTCAAGGACTCTAAACTGCAATCTGCAATGTGGAATTTAAGTGTTGCAGCTGGCTGAATGCTAATATACTGTATATGTAATACAAAATGGGATTTCTGTTTTTCAAACATGAGCTTCAACACAGTCTTTCGCTGTCGCCTTCAGCAACAGCAGAAATGAATGCCGCTGGGTACTAGGAACACTGATTGACAATCATTTGCTCTAAAGTGAATCAAAAAGTATCTACTTGGCTTTGCGCTTGAAATGTTTATTTAACATTAAGTATATGTAAAATATCTCATCCAAGTCCTACAAGCTATTTAGTTAGTAAGGTGCTTTTATATTATTCATTTATACAGTAGGTCAGAGCAAAACCACGTTCCCATGGCTCAGCTGTAGCTGTGGGTAAACCATGCACTAGTTAGTGGGTATACTACATACCCCACTATATATAAGAGAATTTATAAATGTGGTGTTCTCTTACAATAATGAGGTGTTTGTGACAACATCACGTCTGTGCTCGAAAATTTTTCCTGTTGCCAACTCACTGAAACGTCTCCGCCAGCTGTCACTCCCCCTTCTGTCCTATCACTTCTTTCGGTAGCTACTCATCTGAAATAAATGAGCACCAGTTGCTTTGTCTCTTGTTGCTGCTATCAATGTGAGCTCGCAGTAAGACACAGAGAAAGTCTCATGTTTGCTCATGTCGCCTCTAATGCTGTTAGAACTTCTTGATCTTATGTATATTGTAGTTATTTCACACAGGGGTTCATCTGAAAAACTGTGAGCTCCTGTTTGCATAATCCTATTGTGACATTGCTTAATGCACCATGTATAGCTAATCAGCAGGTCACAGTGATGTATAGTTGAGTCTTTAATACATTTCTGCCCTAATTAACCAAGGAACCATGACTATCAAGAACAAAGTCACTGGCATGCACACGCACATGTAACACGCTATATAGATTTTTTTTTTAATTGCAGAATTTCTCCATGTTTACTTTCCTCTGTTCATCTCATTGTGCCACTGGTGAGATATGCTTTGAAATTGCTCTTGTATTGAGGCCCTCTTATAATAAACTATGCATTAAACATTGCCTTTGCTCTAAGAATAATTCATGCAGACATAATTGAGTGCAGAAGAGGCAGTCAAAATGTCTGCTATCACTATGCAGTTGACAGTGATTACTGATGGTAATAATACTGCAAATGTAATTTGGATTTACATGTTGAAAATTGTTTGGGGAAGTTAATTGTGCATTTGAAAGCATGAGTGTATAATAACTTGTAGTTATGGAGGGGGAAAAAGTGCATTGTCAAAACATAGACTGCATGGTACTTAATATTTTGTCTTCCAGTCTATTTAAAAAAATGATGAATAGCTGTGATTTCTCAAAAACGCTACACTAGTACTGCTCTTAATTAGCATGTTTTTGAAAGCACTTTAATGACAGCACGTGTGTGCGTAAAAGTGCTCAACATTATCGTATTCTTATTTAACATGCTCCTCAAAAAATAGCAAGGAGATGGGCACAGTTCTTCAAAACTGCTGCTTAACTACCAGCAACTGCCAAGTCAGCAATCTCATTTATCCTGCTCAAACAAGATTCATTTGTTAGAAATAAGAAGGGCAGGTAAGCCACAGGTGACACAACACATTTAAATCTTTGAATTCATGCGCTTTTCAATGTCGGTTAGGATTACACAAGATTCATTTATCTGATGCAAGATAGCTCAGATAGATGTCACTATAAAATTTGATGTTTGCTTTTAACTTCACACCGCTAGGAAACTAAATGCTTCCAAATACCATCCACCGGGCAAAATTAAGGAGGGGATTTTGCTCAAGAGGCAGGATTAGAGTCATAAAATCATGATAGAGGAGAAAGAGAGCCAACAACCCATCACATCTGATATCATCAGAAATTAACCTATGGGGTGGAAAGACTGAGCCAAGAGAGGTGATGGGAGATGCCCAGGGAAAGTGGAGGAGAGGAAGAGAGTCAGGTAGATAAATGCTTGGAGAGCTGGCAGGCCTGTAAGGCTGTAATTTAGGGAGAAGATTGTATTAATATTTAAAAGGGGCTCTCAGGTAAAACAAAATGAGCAGAACAGCCCAATCTTGATGGAAGGCACTGGCATAACACAGGATATAAAAATCCACTGGGTGTGGACTAACACAGACACAAAGCTCCAAGGTTCAGCAGGAGACAATCCATTTGTTTGAGAAGTTAAGTGAATTTACTTTTAACGGAGGAGGAAAAAAAAAAAAAACAAACAAACAAAAAAAAAAAAACAGTCTGATGTTTACTGGGGCAAAATTTAAAACCTAATCTGGCACAGCTGTGTGTAAAGGTCCACCCAGACCTAGCATGCATACTAATTGGAGCTGCCCCCGAATAAAGATTTTCTTGGCCCGACTATCGGTTGTCATTTGAGGCCATTTGTTGACTAATTATCCACACATTAATGAGTTTAATGAAAATATTAAAATATATATTTTTTGTAAGGCAACAAAAACGTTTGGCAGGTCTGAGAAAGGATGTTATAAGTAACATTTTTAAAACTGTTCTACACAACAGATACATACAAAACCTTCAGAATCAAACCTTATTTAAACAGATGCGCCATGCATGCAGCAGAGGATCTGAACATTTTGTTGAATTAAACACATTAGAACGTCATACTAACTTGTAACACAAGTTATAATCAGCTTTTGAATGATTCATTTTACAAGCGAGCACAGCAGCGCACCATGATGCACACTGTAGCAAATGTCAGATCAACCAGCTAGTAAACTGAATATTTTGTTGATTTTCAACACAGTACTTAATCAACTTGTAACACCACCACAATAAATTATAAATTGTTTCTCAATGATAAATTCAATAACAGTGCGGGCACTGAGTCTGCCTCTTATTAACATTGATAAAGCAATTAAAGTAACTTATTCTAATTCTGAAAGTATCGGGGGGAAAAACTGCAGGAGAGCATGGTACCATTTCTTCAACTTCAACACACAACTTAGGAACTTGCACATCAACAGAAATTATACCAAAAAGTTCAATGTCTGCACGCATGCCACTTGCCCGTCCTTTTAGAGTTTTCTGTGTTTTTTTTTTTTTTTTTTTTTGAGAGCAGCCCTAATAATTATACATAAAAATGGTGTCATTCAAAATATGAAGTTCTGAAGGCTACTTCTTGGATGAGAGGCGAAACGTCTTCAAGAAATTCAACTAAGTCCAGTTGCCTCCCTTTTTTTTACTACACTTTGGATACCATGACCTGGATGAATGAGAATCTTCACAGACATGTTCAAAATATGATGGTCGACCTGCATTGTCTAAAATAAAACAATAAAACACCAACACAGGTTGAAACACGATGCAACATAAATCAAGAAGCATCCTTTGTAAAAGCGGTTCAACCATATAGGTTTTGATTTTATTTTGACAAGACACAGCTTCAACTAGAGTTTTCTGTGTTTTTTTTTTTTTTTTTTTTAGAGAGCAGCCCTAATAATTATACATAAAAATGGTGTCATTCAAAATATGAAGTTCTGAAGGCTTCTTCTTGGATGAGAGGCGAAACGTCTTCAAGAAATTCAACTAAGTCCAGTTGCCTCCCTTTTTTTTACTACACTTTGGATACCATGACCTGGATGAATGAGAATCTTCACAGACATGTTCAAAATATGATGGTCGACCTGCATTGTCTAAAATAAAACAATAAAACACCAACACAGGTTGAAACACGATGCAACATAAATCAAGAAGCATCCTTTGTAAAAGCCAATACAAAACCAGCAAAAATGAGTGGTCAGTCCACAATTTGGATCTAATCGAAAACACATCTGAGTAGATTTCTGTGAAATTTTAAACAGACATTGATGAACTATAATTCCCCTAGTTGCAACGCAGAGTTGACATAGAAAATGTCATGACAATGATTATTCCCAGTGCTAATCAGCCAATTACTTCTTGTTAGCTTGACTTAGTTAACACCGTCTTGCCTAAGATACTCACACACTGTTTGCCCACTTCAATGATTAGGATGCACCATGCAAACCAACTGAAAATTCACTTGGATCCACTTGGGTATTACACATTTCACCACCCAGTCTGGACCTGACTAGACTGAAAAGAGCTTGGCACTGGGTTGGGTCCTGAGAAATATCAAAAGAACCCGTGAAGACCTCTGCCACAGTCTTTCTAATCAGTCCTGATGGGCTGAGTCCTTAGGGGGTAAAATGGTAAAAATGTGAAATGCATTAAAAGGAGTGCTGAGCAAAGAATCCAACTGCGCAGAGAGAAATGTGTCAGATGAGAGGGAAAGACACTGGTGGAGAGGAAAACCAGGGGGGAAGGGAGGTTTTACAGAGCAAGGCATGATAAGCATGGAAAAGAAAACTGAGACGCAATGACGTCTTTGATCATAGGTACATGACAACATTGAGGCTGGGCAAGGGCATGCGTGGTGGTGTTGCAAAACCTCTTCCTCTGATTCCAGGGTCAAAGTTATGACAAGCTTGAATCTCCATACCCTCCAGTGCTGTATTTGCTAGTAATGAGGTTGCTTGGGGTTAAGCTACAGATATTATTAAAACTTTCACATTTTAAGAAAAGTCATCACACTTTGCTTGAAATATTAATTTTGTTTGAAAAGGGTTTTCTGACCACTTAGTCTAATAAAGCCCTATATTTATGAAAAGAGACCCTATAGGGTAAAGTAGAGGCCAGATTATTGTATGGAAAATGAGCAAAAGTGATTCATTATACCACAGATGTATAATTTCTGGCTTGCTGAGCCTGACCTCACAAGCAGAATGAGGAGAAAATGGGTACCAAGAGCTTTCCCGAAAAGTGAAATGTAGCACAGGGTTGTCAAAAGTATGTTTAATTCATTGACAGGAAACAAGCTCATCGCCTTATCCTATTTTAATGTCTTATTCACAATACTGCAGCACAGAGCAGGAATGCCACCCTGCAAAGATGCTGCTTATCTTAACTCAGAGGACTTGAGGCTACATAAGAAATTATAAATAGTTGTGCTGTTCTGTTGTCTAATGTCTGACCAGGCATGAACAATATGGCTTATGAACAATGTAGTGAAAATGCATTATGTAGTTTTTAATTGAAAGCCCTGAAGAAAAACCCGGATGAGAGATTAAATGAAATATTACATGCAACAAAACGGAAAGGAAATTGTGCGGCTATAGACTTAGAGAGTCTCTGTCACTGTTGTTACTTGTTCCATTCAATCATTCCTCAATCAAATTTTCAATCACCCCATCTGTGCTCATTCAACATTCATGTATGAGACGACTGCTCATTAATTTTAACATCTCCTGCACAATAAAATTCTTTCCCAGGTTTTAAAGATCCTTTTCTACAGCATAAGCCAAACCATACTTTTGGTAAAAGCACAAGTAAAGGAGGTGGAAGGATATGCCTGCAGGCTGGTGATGAGAGGCATCAAATAAAGTAACTGGGCCTCATGGAGGGGGCTACGAATTGCTCTGGTTCTCATACATATTGGAATTACTGGCAGAATTGCTGCAAATTGCACCAATCTCCACTCCAGCGTTGCACTCTAGTGCAGATGAAGTGTCTGCCAGGGTAGAGGTGCACCAATCAGAGACAGCATACCCTCCTGAATAAAGCGGAGGCAGAGCTGCTGGCTGAGGCATCATTGTGTCAGCATCTGGGCTGACTGGCAAAGCCTCAGCTGGCTGGCTGACTGGATCCCTGGACAGTCAAGATCAGAGTGTCGGACTCGTTGAGGAGGAATCACACTGGTGAATTATTAATTAGATATGAATACGGTATTGGAGGAGCTTCAAGTGAAAACACTTAAATGTGCTCTAAATAATAGATTGCGGGGTATTGTAGTTTATATCTCTTTTTGCTACGCGATGTGGTATCATATCATGTATCCCTGTGCTTCCTGACAGCTGGATTCCACACTCATCTCAATCAGCTCCCCTGCTATGTTTTGAATTGCACCCTGTAGCTTATACTGGCACGTTTGTCGGCATATTAAATGTACTTCAGTGTGTACACTAGGACTCAGGCTTACTGTTAATCTGCCACATTTGGTAAATCTTTGAATTTCCCTTGGAGAGCCAGACATTTCTGGTGCACTTTCCTGCCAACGATGTATATACTGTACTGTACACTTTGAGGTCACATGTAACACATACCCATGCGTATTTGAAAATGCAATATCAACAAAGCACATATGAGTCAGTAGGTGATATGAAGAAGGATTTAGAAAGGTGACAGAAGATATTAAAGTAAATCATTTCAATGAGCACACTGAAAATAAAATAAAACACCCACAAAGCCCACATCCAGGAAAACATCTTTACAGCATATACATTTATGTAGCAATGGACTGTCCTTTTCCAGGGATTTCACAAATATTAAATGAAACCAGGGAACAATATGAGCTCCATAAAGCTCTTTACATGTGTAGCCAGTTATTATGACAGCAATTAAGTGAAACACTCTTAAAATTGGAGTGTGTGTCAGAGTGAAGAATTAAACATTGCAGTAGCAAACTGCTGTGGTTGTACTACCCCATGAAATGGCTCTTTCGATTATAATTATCAGGCAGTGTGGCTGGAGGGAGGACATCTGCAGGGTACAAAGCAAGCAGGCTGTATGAGCCACATGGGCGCAGTGTGTGGGCAGGCACTGACTGTAAAGAGATGCACAAAGCATTAAAAAAACAACTGTTTTCCTGATGTTAGGGTCATCGTGATCACAATAAACTTTGTTTTGCTTTATATTAATATGTTGTAATCGGGCTGGGAATTGTCCTGTATGGAATTACATTTCTACAAACCCTGTATTATTCTCTCTCTGTTTATCTCTCTCTGTGTGTATAGGGCTGACAAATATACAGATATATTTATTTTACTTAATCGCAATACGTAGTGTAGTGGTTTTTGCAGCAAGAAGACCCAGGTTCACAACCTGGTAGGAACAAGGGCCTTTCTGCATGGAGTTTGCATGTTCTCCCCGTCTTCTTCGGGTTCTCCAGTTTCTTCCCACAGTCCAAAAACATGCAGATTTAGGGATTAGGCCAATTATCCGTAGGTGTATTTGATTGTTTGAAATTTAAAGAAACAACATGTCAGAGGTAACGCGGGGGCAACTTCAGAAATGTCAGTGCAACTGCATTTCCACTTTGCAGTTCTACTTAAGTTGCCTTTTCTGTTCCATACTGGCTGTGTATAAGTGTTGGGCAGATTAAATGTGTGAGACAGCAGCTGCAGCTTCATTCATTCATTTATTTATTTATTTTACTTCCTGACTAAGTCAGTGAAGCACAGTCTTCTATTCAAAGTCACATTGTGTTTCTGTTGCATATGCCACACAATGATCCTCAGCTGTTTTAAAAATGATGGTACTGACCAACTAAGACTCTCTCACTTTGTCAGCTCATTGATAACACCTGTACATGTCTTCCTACTTCATTTTGAAAAATGAGTGAACTATGGCAGGTTCATTCGAGACATGCTTGAGCATGAAGTACAAATGTCGTAGGAATTTAACTCATTGGAATCATGCTTTTTGAACACATTTTTTGTCGGAAAATCAACAAGAATACAATATGACAGACATAAGAAACTATTTGAAAGTGTGCTAAGATTCTGTAGCGATGAAAGGGTGAGTGGTTAATGAGTCGGATAAAAAATGGGGGGGCAGCTAATTACCTCACAGTTGTGTTAAAAGAGCACACAGATAAACTGAAGGATATGGAGACTGACAACTTGTTTCTCTACTGGAGTCTGGGGGATGCAGTGTCACCTGCTGTAAACAGTGCACTCATTTAAATTTATTATTTTCTCCCTCAGGCAGAAGACAGCGTCATAAGGACAAGTTCCACACTGTGCAATAGGAATGGCAAAGTACAGTATATGGTAAAGAAAAAAAACGTTTTAATGTCCATTTATCTTTGGATATTGTTAAGAAAACAACAGAATGAATAATTTGGAAAGCAGAGATGTATGAGCTGTTTTTTTTAGAAAACAATAGAAGTGCCTGTTGGAATAATGAGGCTATTTATTCCCTGTAACAGGGACAGAGGGAGTTCAGGGGGAGACTGTGTACAGCATTCTGGAGAGTTCCTCTAAGCTGTGACCTTCCTGCAGGGTAGCAGCCGTTATTGACTCTACACCACATCAGCCTCTTAACCACATTGTGGCTATGCATGCATATAAGCTTGTGCTTACTTAGGCTTGCACCCACAAGTGAATCTATTACAATATTCCTGGCAAGAATACTACTATATAATGGTATATATAATGGTATACAAAAAATAAAATAAAATCGAAATTAAACTTTTTTGAGTTTGCCACTTTGAATAAATGCTGTCGCTCTCTCTTACCCAAGTGAGTGATTCTCAAAAAATGGGCTGTGACCCAGAGCCAAATTCAATGGGTCACAGAACTCAACAATACCATTTACCAGGATATATTGCGGTCACCAGCAGCTCCTGTCTGGGACACTCTCAGCTCACCCAGGGTCTTTACTGCAAGGGTCCGCCTCTGCTCTTTGGCAAAAATCCAACCTGTGCCTTGACAGAAAACATTATTTTCTAATGAGCACTGAACGTTGTTGGTTTGACGTTTGTAACGGAAACTGCAAATTTACACTGCAACCGCTCAACAAAAAAGAGATGGCTAGAAAGAAAGAGCGAAAAAGAGAGAGTGGTGGTCAGGAGACTTATGTGCTGAACAAAGAGAGAATGCATATACAGAGCAGTGAATCAGACATCAACATCATTTTTTTTTTGATTGTGTCACAGTGGTTATGATGCAAAGCAGCTGGAAGTGGAGTGTCTGCCTTGACAGTCAAAACACATGTATACACATGTATGCTGCAGCTGTCTGACACACAGAGAGGCTCAGTCAGGACATTGACCAATCCACAATCAACATTACATACTATAAAATTATTGTAACATGCTGAACTTTCATTTGTAGGATTTTTTTTTCAAAACACCATACAAATCAAATTGAATGTGTAGTCATAATGAAGTAGCAAATATGCAGGTATATTGCACTCAGACAAAATAGGCCTGTTGTTTTCACAACTGTGTCTTGTCAAGGAGAAATGCAAACCTGTTAAGGGGTTCATATTGTTCAAAGTACGGTACATATGACTGTGACACCATTATGTTTATGAGTTCAAACATAACATTTAGAAGCGTCTAACCATTTAACATAAAAATATGGGTGTAATAGAGTATTTAGCCATTACACCCATTCCCTAGCATCAAGGTATCGTATATTAAGATAAAACTGAGTGTTCCAAAAAACTGGGTCGCTCAATTCTCAAGAACTTTCAGTTAATTCTCTGCACTATTTCTGGGCATCCCATGGCCAAGAGGAAAGGAATTGGTCTTATAACCAGAAGGTTGCCAGTTCCATCTCAGGATGAACATGAACCTGGGGTGCCCCTGAGCAAGGCATCCAATCCCCCATTACTCAACAGGCAGAGAGTTGTCCACCAGTTGGTCAAAATGCAGAGGCCAAATTATGACTAATTGGTGTGTATGCAAAAATTACTAATTTTTTCTAGCTTTCTTTTAAGATGGTCTTTATGTCTAAATCACTCAATATATGACAAAATCCTGTGTAGTCTCACGTTTAAACATGACATCACCTATTTTAAGAATGGAGTAATAAAACCACCAAAAAGGGAATCAATCAGCACTTCATCCTGTGAGTGGTGAGAGGTACTGACCCTTGACTGTACTGCTGTCAACGGCAGAGAGAAGCAGCAGCAGTACCATCACATGAGCTCAAGTGTTTGGCAGATTCTCACAGAAAAACCATTGACAGGGTCACGGCACATCTACAGCAATTGTTTGAGCTGGTTTCAACTCCTGTCTCTCTGATGCAATTCCATCTTTGATGTCAGGTTTATGTTAATTAAAGGTGGACAAGAGGTGCAAGGTTCATGAATACCCACTCCATGAGCATATACTGTATATGGTTGCGTTGACCTTCCCTGGCTTATTTCATATGCAAAAAACTAACGGTCCACAATAACAAGGGAGCAAAAAAAGGAAAAAAAAATGCACAAGTACAGGAAAATGGGATGTCACTCTCACAGGAATTGTAATGTGCTTTGATTTGTGCTCTCTTTTGTAGCTACAGTCCTCTTTAGGTTTTCTGCTGTGTGACAAGAATATAAAAAGCCTCAGCCTGCATTTTGGAAGATGCAAGCTGTGGAGGATAAATGTGTCAGGGTGTGTTTGTTCATAGGTCTGTGGGAAAGAAAAAAAAAGATTACAGAAAAATAAAAGGATAAAAAATATGGCGCTTGTTGTATAAGGTAAACATGGGGGTAAATTGGTACATTGTGGCTGCAGTTGTACATGTTGTAAATGCGTGACTTTATTGTCGAAGATGGCTTTGAAGTTGTGTAAGGGGTTTATGGCCATCTTTTGAATTCAGTCAGTGGGTGTTGACTGTTCACAGAGGAGAAAATATTAATTCAATACTCCTACAATTTGAAATCTTAATGATGAACAGTGTAGTCCCAAAGGTTTAAATGGAAACTTAGACTTTAGACCTTTTCTATGCTCTTCCTTGTACAGTCATGCACACTACATTGCATTCTCTTGTAGATCTATGTGGGGAAAAAATCAAATTGCAATTTTTCTAACAGTGTCTAACAGGTTAAGTTCACTATTTACTGTGTAATAGATTTGAAATGTGATGGACCATTATCACACATCAACAAATATTAAGTACTTTATATTCTCTTGCAGGGATATGAATTGTTCCCTACATGTATGTCTTACACCTTTTTTGTACATAAGATGGTGACTTGAAAACTATAAGAGGCTTCAAATTCAAATTCAGCAAACACAAGTTTAGTAGAAAAGACAGGTACTGTATATACAACGGAAGGGGTGAAGGGAACAAAGTAGCCAAGGAAAAACAACAGATGTGGAAATTTGACAAACAGTTTGTTTTTAAGTGTCTCAAGTTGTTACTTTGCTTCAACATTTCTCTCACACTATTCATCATTTTTCTCATGTGAAGTGGCCCTCATCAGTTCAGGATTGGCACGGAGAGGCAAGGCCTGTGAATTGCTCATCACTAAATTATAGTAATTCCCTTGCTGGGCTCCCATCAGCAACTTTGCTTTTGCATAAAAACACGCAATCAGGCAAATGTCTTAATCTTTGTGGCTCACCTCCCTAACTTACAATAGTCAGACAGGCTAAGAGCTCAATTATAGCACTTGCATATGTCCCACTTTTTAAAGGTGAGTGGTATGTTCTGTAAAGTGGTTAACACCAATTTTCTGAAGATTTTTTTCTTTGCAATTTTAGTGACAGGTACAGGAAAAAAAAAAAAAAAAAACATTGGGGAGGGAAATAAAGGCTTGCTTTTGTATGTTTTTTTCAGTGGCAGTTTAAGTGTATTTAAAATGATGGAGTGGGCTGAAGAATTTTAAATTACCACAAGGCACTACAGGTCGAGGCAGAGCAGTAAAGACATATGGGTCTTATTATACTATGTCTCCTATGGTGGCACATTTAGACACTCAAAGCAGCTGCATTGCATGTCCGTCCACACTTTAACATTGCTTTAGCATCAAACTGGCACTAAGCAGTCCCTGACATGGAAAATTATATACTCTCTTATAAGTTTTTAATTATTTTTTTTTATTGATCATGGAACTGTAGATATAAATGTAATACAATAAATGTCTGCCTGAGAATGAGCTAATAGTGAATATCCACTATGCTTAACCTGGATGTTTATCTTAACCCTAACCTCAGTCCTTTTTTTTGGCTATTACAATTAGCCTCTATCCTATGCTGGTCCCTAACATCATACTCTGACTTTTATTTTACCGCTGCTCTGCTTTAAGTGTCTAAATGTGCCACCACTGGGTATACTGTCAACTGAAAACCCAGTAAATCTCTTTTAGACACAGAAGGGTAACTTGTGCACCTGTCAGACAAGACTGAGGGACATCCAGTTCTCTCAGGATGAGAATAGGTTGCGATAGCACTAGTGTTTGGGCTGTATTAACATGAGATTATATTACACAAATTGTGGGAAGAAAGCACAATTGCTGTATGAAAATAGGGGGGCCTATAAAGCAACCACGGTACCAAATTCTGTTTATTTTCAGTTTGTCTATTTCCACTGTTTCCTTCTGTTTATCCACAATGCAGCTGAACATACACATTTCATTTAAACATCAGTAATATTTTTGCAGAACTGCTGCTCTGCCCTTCTGGGTTGCATCACTTGCTATGAGAACTAACATAAGCTGTTTAAGAAACAAGGACGCGGTCCATAGCATTTTTATCCCCCTTTTTTCCATTGCTTTGGGGTGAGGCTGTTTTTTTTTAAAGAATGTAATAAGGCTTATTTTCAGTTCATGTCTTTCACAGCTGGCCTATTTAATAGTTGAGTAACCGTATTAGCATTTTGTTTTGGATTAAAACAATCCATAAGCACTACATGTGTCTTGTTTTCTCTGCAGGATGGGGAACAGAAAACTGTTGCGGGACGTAGTGATGATCATTTGATAAGGTAGTGGTGGAAGAAGGCAATTAATGACTGGAAATCCTGTGGGGGAAGGTGAATGTGGGGATCCTATAAACAGACCTATGTAGACCTTTAATCTGAAGCACCTGCCAGAGGGGAGGAGTTAAATAATTCTAAGCCAAGGTTGAAGGGGTCGGCATCAATGTTTGCGGATTCGGGTGGCATATATGTCCTAGAGGATAGCCAGGTTGGTGCCAGCGATCTTACCATTGTATTCTGTTCCTGCTCCGCTTTGTGGCCAAGCTGAAATAGCTCATACAAATGCAGAGAACACATCCACCTGAGTGAAGAGGTCAAGCTGAACTTCATCAGTTTGCACAGGAAGAAAACCCTCTTCTGGCATTTTATTATTTACAAAGCTTGGTCCAAAACTGAAAGTTTCCACGGTCTGCATGCCGAGTTGCTGAAAGAAGCACTATGGGATGCTCTTGCTCAGAAAACACTAGCGAGAAGGTGAGAAGAATGCAAGTCTCTTGGGAATACCAGAATTGGATGAAAGTTCCCTTAGCTGCTCTTGATGCAGAGGTTGTTGATACACTGACAGAGGTGGAGGACTGTATGAAATGAGTGAGTGAGTTTTGAGCAGAGGGGGTTAGGGTTAGGAACAAAGATGCTTACATACAGTCCAGTAAGTCCAGGCAGTAGAAATGTTGCAGAATATCTGCTTCATTAACCAATGTGTTTGCCTTGCAGGCAAACTGCAGGGGTTTGCCTGCAAGTGTTGGTTCTATAATTCTTTGGGTAGACCAATACTAATTTTTCAAGAGTTTTTCTGAGCACAGATTTGAGGACAATGTGTTTGCAATAAATGTCCCTGTGATACATGATTTAGGAGGAAACAAGGTGATTGTGGAGCATATAAATTAGAGAAGATGTTCACACAGAATAATCTGTTAAAGATCTGTGTGAAGACAGGAGACAGTTGGCCACCACAGGATTTCAGACAGAAATGTGAGATGCCATCTGGGTCTGGGGCTTTCCTGGTCTTTTTTCTCTGAAAGTGTCTCTTCATTAATGCAGCATTCAGACTATATTAGCGAGTGAACTGAAATTTGTTGCATCAGTAAATTGTGCACTGGCAGGAGCCAAGGACATTTCCTTTGCTTTTTTTAGGTTTCACTGTAGCTTCTTCCATCTGCTCTAATATCATTTCATGTCTAAAACTGTTTTTTTTTATTACTTTGATTTTACTACCTGCTAGGGATACATGTTCTTCATATGACGCCATACCATGGCCTTACACAAATGGAATCAGAACTGTCCCTATAAAATCGTTTTCTCTTTTGTTCTTAAACGGTTTTCTTTAAACAAAGCATTGTTTCAAGAAATGCCTTCATACACAGAAAACCCCCCCAAACCGTATTACATAATATATGCTATATGTGGTGCTGTAATGGTGCCACTCCAAAAATGGAAAAGAAGACATGAAAGAGGAATAATGGTGTTTAGTGGGGTTAAGGGTTAGAGAGGTTGGGCTATGACCTCTTTTTTTCATTCTGGGAGCCATTTTTTTCCACAAATATTGTTTCAAGGCTCTCAAAATTCTGGTTCTGTGTGGCCAAAAAGCTGATAAACACCAATTGCACAGGCAATTGGTGTGAGCTCAATCAAAGCATTATCCCACAGAGATTACCACAGGTTTTGTGGGTTTGAGTTTCTGCTTCCTGTAAGTTGTGTAAAGACGAGTGATCAGAGGGTTCAAAGAGGGCAGCTTTTGTAACAGCCTTTTTTAATACTATATAACAGCAAAAACAGTTTCTTTTTCCCAGAGGGATACTTCATATACCTTCTGAATTTGTTTTAATAAAAATCCCCAAAATAATGAGAAGAGAGTGTGGATGTTCTTGCTTCATACTGTTAATCTGGTCAGCCAGGTGCTGCAGTGCCTCACTCACACAAACCTCAGGCATTGATTTGCACTGACCAGAATAAAGGAAGAATTCTGTGGTGAATAAAATGGCTTACTGTTTATGAAATGAGCATGAAGGTGAGGACAACAACACAGTGACATCAATACACTAACCTATACTGATATAAAAGCAGTTTCTGTCTCTCCTAATCTCCATCATACACCAGCTTCAATATGCCGCCCACTCCTTAGAGTACAAAACCTGCAGGCAGATATAATGCGATATTCATGGTGGATTCACCTCACCAAGTTTATGTGAGTTGAGTTCCTGCAGGTTCTTTTGAAAACTTTAATATTAAGTATACAATACAGAGTACTGCGCACAATTAGTCGTGGGCCACAATTACGAGTCATAGTTTTAGCAATGCTATAATGGCCATATCTCAATTTCTCTTATTGAAACACATCCAAAAAATAGGGGAACATGAATGCTGTTTAAGAACTTCTACAGGATAAATTGTCAAGTATTTAGTGTGACCACCCCTTACGTTTGAACAATAGCACAAGCCTTGCTCTTTTAAAACTGAGAGTGGAGCCCTAATTGTTGTTACTTGTAAAACCTGTGTTAGTCCAACTATTTAGTGGTGAAAAATATCTGCTGTAAATAAAAAGGTCTATTACACCATGTTAATTCAAGACACGTTTGAGCATTACATGCACATGTTTTATGAGTTCAACTCATTGATTGGTAATAAATAAGACTAATTCAAATCACAATGTCAACAATCACAGAATTTGACAGATATAAAAACAAAAATAAAAAGCTGGTGGTGCACTAATATTTTGCACAGTATTGTACTAATAAGCAGACTTTGAAATTCCCAACAGTTGGAGCTTTATTAAGATATTTTCTTGCTGTTTCTCATGTTAAGTCATAATAACAAGCTAATCAAGTTCACAGTGAGTGCAGAAGGCACATGCTGTCACAATTTCATCAGCCTATTGCGTTGGTTAACATAAAATCAAACTGGTTTAAACCGCTAATTTATTTGAGAATACATACAGTATGGAAACTTCTTGTCCTAAATGGCACCTGGTTGCAGTAAAGTTTAAAACTCGGTCTCCTTCATGGTATTAAGCGGACTATTTGTCACAATGAAAAATCAAAAGTAAAGCAAATTAAAATAGAAAATGGAAAAGGAGGTTTGGGTATTATTTTGTAAATGGGTCATTCCAAAGACACTGTAAAATACTGTATTATGTCTAGAGATGTTTTGTGGTAAGATTGGTTATAATTAGTTATTTTTTTATGTAATATACACAGTGAGACATCATGAGCTGAGTTGGCAGCTCATGATGTCTCAGCAGCAGCTCCACTCTGTCTACATGTCCTCACCAGTGCAAAATGTCAGCACCTGCTTATGGAATATTTCAGCTTTATTTACGTACAGAGGATAGAGGTGTAGATGTACAAGTGGCATTATTATAGTCACTTGTCTTGAAATGAAAAGGGATTTAAAAAGAGTGTTAAAATCTCAGATCTAAGTCAGCATTTAGTATGGGTTCCAGCAGAAAAGTTATACCAAAATTAATATTTAGTTTCTTCAAGGATTCAGTACACAAGGAATTCTCACTAGAAAAATTCTAATTCATTTATAGAAATCATTTCTGATCTTGGAATAACATCTGTGTTGTGAAAAAATATAAAAATATTAAATATATTTCTTTTTTACAATTATACTTTCAAATACTTCACAGTGTGGACTAAAATGGCCTTCCATAAAAAACTTCATGACAAACAGCCTGCAAAACATTTAAACATTTCTAAATGTCACTCCCCTGTGATAGGTTTCACAGAAAGAAAGGAGAAAATGTCACTTTGTATTGGTTGTGTCAAAGTCAGACCGATATTCCATAATTCTACAAAACACAGCAGCTGAAATGACACCTTTGAGTTTTAGTTACACTGTGTTGGTACACAAGAATAAATTATAGCTTCAGTTTACAGGCGTGAAGCCAGGAGGGGAAGATGTGAATATGAAGAGAGGCAATTTCCTGACACATTTTATTTCGCTGAATGTTGAAAGAACCAAGTTCCACACTATATTATTGTAACAGGCCACCTGGAAAACTGGGTTAGTCTCTTTGGGACAGCATTAAACAGTTTCAGGACCTACATTACAGGTAGACAAGTCTACATCAGCCTCAGAGACCAGGTGTCTGGAAGATTTGATGGTGACAATGGAAATACCTGGACCAAGTTTTATATTCTTTGTAAATGCTCCTCTAGGATAGGATTATTCAGCAAAATATTTGGCAATATGTCCTTATCATTATACATTGTCTTTTTTCAGCCTTAGAATCCAAAGTATATTATTATTTAATTGATGTAGAAGTAAGGAAGCAAAATGACATGATGCACGTCACTTTAAAGAGGAAAAGAGAAGAAAATAGATCCCCAATGGAAGACTTGCATTGATCATTTGTAAACGCAAACAACAGCTTCGGACCTGACATAGTTAAAACTGAAGAATTCATTAATATAAACTGCACTGGTCTTTACAATATTTTATCATTAACAGAAGTATAACAGAGGCCACATGGTTGGTGAAGTGGTTAGCAATCTTGTCTTTGCAGCAAGAAGACCTGGGTTTCACGAACCGAGCCTTTCATCATCAGGTTTGCATGTTCTCCTGGTGTGTGTTTTGGTTTTCTCCAGGGTTCTCCGGTTTCCTCCCACAGCCCAAAAACAACTCTAAATTGCCCGTAGGTGTGAATGTGAATTTGAAAGTGGATGGTTGTCTGTCTCTATGCAGTGGACTGGCGACCTGTTCTGGGTTCTTCATGTAGATGATAAAGCAGTAGTGAGAAGTATAGCAAAAGTGTGTGAGTGAGAAGTATAACAAATCCCTCATGAGATTAAAAAAGGATAGTTGCAATCACTTTCAACAGAATTGACACAGTAATTAAAATGTATAAGTACTACTAGACCTGGTCCTTTTTCGTGTGCTAAATTGGATTTAGGGTAACTTCATCTAAGAAATGTGTGAGAATCCAACACAAACACATCTGAGGAACCAAAGAATTTAGAATAAAAGGCAGCATTTATTAAATATGTTCTTCCAATTAATGTTTCTAGTTATGACTTCTATTTTCAGTGGTAGATTCCTAGTATATATAACAAAATGATAATAAGAAATCTGAATTTATTGGCATATAAAGATAATGAGAATTGTAAAGATCTTCAGAGGTGGTTGATGGCATTAGTGAGCAATGTTGGTCCAGAGGAGGTAGCTGCAATAAATTTCCTTCCAGGCTTCAGGCAAGCACAAATCCATTTTTCATTTTTGCCCAGAGGGTAATCGATGATGGGGGTAACGAGACAACAGCACACCCTGAATGAACAAGGCTACTCTGAATGGTTCAAAGTTGCCTGCTGGCTTATTCAGATTCATTCTGCTAAATCCAGGGCTTTCCATATTCTCACCATGTTGTTACAGTGTACCATAGGGAGCTCTAGCTGGCAGTCAAGCCACATTTTATATCATGGCCTGCACTCTGTAATGGCCTCAGGTCTGCAAAGAAACCTAGATCTACATTAATTTCGTTTAACACTGAAAAACCTATAAAGTCTGTGTAAGTCTTCGAATGTCTAGCAAGGACATAGAGGGGTGTAGATGATAAAGAATACGAAACGATGCAGAGATGACTAATACCATACCATTACAGACCAGCAGTCCTAAATGTCTCAGACCTGCTGTTTGGTACCTGTGCTCCAACCTATTTGCATACAGCGAATTATTAATTATTGAGGCTCAAGACTGATGGACATGTGCCAAGAAAATCTCGATGCTGTGCCCAGATAATACTGAATATGTTTAACAACCAAAACAAATGATAGTTCTACATGTATTTATACTTATTTGTTTTTTTTATTTCTGCTGTGGTTTATAGTATATACAAATGTGATCTTCATTTAAACTAATAGATGTTGCTTGTGTTAAATATTATTAACATCTTAATGAAGAAAACAGCTGCTGCATAAAAAAGGTTTAGCTGCACCACTCACTGCCTGCAGGTTACACACATTATAACTGCAGCATCTATTACTTTCCCTGTATGTGGCTCACACAAGTCTGTGTAGAAATTGCAGAATTTGCATTATGTTTGTTTTGAGTAAAAATGAATAACTTACAATTCAGATTCCAGTTTCCCTCATTTAACATTTAGAATATTACCCAAATTAAACAGCTTCTTTGCGAAACTGCAATAAAAGTGAAAAAAAAAGTTGATCGCATGCAAACTTAAAAAATTCCTTTACAATGTGCCACCTTTAGCGTACAACATTAGGACTGTGTGCAAGCTGAGCTGCCCAAACATGCAGCGCACAGTATTGTTTCTAAAAGCGAAGTGCCGTTGGGATCACAGCTGAGCTACAGCACGTCCATGACCTTGACCACGAACAAGTGAGTTTCTACAGAAATAGTATTCTTCAAACTCCACTTAGTCTACCAGTCTGTTCTCAGTGATGGCCGTGGCTCAGGGGTAGAGCAGGTCGTCCTTCAACCAGAGGGTTGTAGGATACATGCCCATGTGTCCCTGGGCAAGACACCTAACCTCAAGTTGCTTCTCATGGTTGTGCTGGCAGTGTATGAATGGGTATAACAGAAGTGTGATAGAAAAAGTGTTATACATAGATGCACTGTATGAATGAGTGAGTCAGTAAGTAGGTAAATGGCAAATATGTAGTGTAAAGCAGTTTTGAGTGGTCATCAAGACTACAAAAGCACTATAAAATTACCGAGCATTTACCATTTTACTTGACAGACTAAATGCACTTTTTACTTGTACTTGTGTTTGTCTGAATATTTCATTTAGAAATGTATAAAGTGGCATTTATTCTGACACAGAAACAGATTCAACACAACAGAAGGTCACAGTTGAATAAATAAGCTGAGAAATTAATTGAATTATCACTTTTTTTCCTGACTTTTTTAAACTTTGGTTACATAAACATTAAATTCAAAGTTCTACAAAAATAAATAAATAAATAAATAAATAAAGAACACTGAGGAAAAAGATTTATAATTAGATATAGTTACTATTGTTAAGCCCCTGACCTTGCCTTGGAGCTTTCTTGTTCAACAAGAAGAAAAAGAAGAAGAAAATATTAACTTTTTTGTTTAATGGGATAAAACAAGGCTCGTTGCCACTTCCACTTGACAGCCATGATTCACGATGCAGTCACAGTACGTATGACAGAGTGGGAGTGGGAGGTCCTGTGAACAGGACTAAATCCCCAACAAAACAAAATGTTGGTCATTTAAACAGAGTGGAGTGGAATCTGAGTAACTGAGGTTTCAGGAGCAACCCCAAAGATTTTTTTTTTTTTTTTAAATATACTATTCAGTCTAAGGTCACAGGTCACAGTACTCATTGCACACACTCACAAACACAACCAAGCCACTTACCAAGCCAGTGTTCACCAGTAATTGTGCCAAATCCCTCACGATAAGATTCCCATCCTCTGAAGAAGTTGACTGAACCATCCTCCCTGCGCTGGATCACCTGCGTGACAAAAAGGCAAGGTAAGAGGTCATAGTTTAAAGGGTTCCTTAAAGTGCTTTACTCTGAACCACACAAACTTATATATATATATATATATATATATATATATATACACACACACAAGTACAAGGATTAAAAGCAAGTGTCAATAAAAATAAATAAATAGAAAATAGGAAAAAATGTGTATGGAGGAGAGTGCTGCATAATTTGGGAGCAACAGCCTGGAATGCTCAGTCACCTCTTGTTCTGTAGTAGGTTAATGGAGCAGCTTATGTTGTCTTCCCAATCCTTTGTCTGTTTTGTTTGTACCAGTTGGTCTTTGTCCCATTCTGCTACTGATTCGCCTGTGCATCAGTGATCCCTAATCACTAATCAAGTCCTGCAGCACATATACCACATTAACTGTACTATACACTCTGATTGCGTCAGATCATTCCTTCCAATAAACCGGTACTCATGCTACAGGCAAACTTCAGTTGCAGTGTGTATTGCTCTTGCCTGAACCTTGTTTGATTCTGCATTTGCTCATGCCTCCAGGAAAATGATCCTGCTGCTCACAAAGCAAAAGTTGTTGCTCCCTTCCGCTCTTTTCTCTGCTCCATCATTAACACAGACTCTGCTCCCTTTACACCTCACAAACCAAACCTCCAAGAAAAAGGTCATTTTTAGACGAAGCCGTGCATTTGGGTCTAAGTTCCGTGCAACACAACTGTTTCATCCTCCTCAGTAATGCGTCATTCCAAGTCCTAGTGTTGGTCAATGAGCTCATTTACAACTGAACTAGATGAACTCGCAGAACAAATGATTAATACAAATGCTCTTCTCACTACAAGAGGCAGCTTGTGACTAACTTTGAAACGAATTCACTCTTAACTAAAAAGTCTTAAAACAACAATCCTAAACACATATAGTTGAGATATCGCTTCTTCTGCCCCATGTACGAAGTATAACGAACCTCTATAAAGAAATGCTGTGTGGACAAATTATAGCAACTTTAATTTATCACAGCTGTGCGTTCAATTACACATGTGAGGATGTGGTTTTTATATTAGCTAATAAAATACTCAATCCATTAAAAGTGTTAACATACTAAGTGCCAGGCTAAGGGTGAAAGGGAAATAAGTTCTTGCAGAGGAAACATGTAAATTGAAAAATGTCTATGACATTTAGAAGAGTGTGTTCATGTTGAAATGACAAAGGACAATTTAGGGTTAGTATGACTTATTTTGTAGCAAACCATATGGTTTATATCAGCCATCTGGTAACATGAATATCCTGAAGAGTCATGGGAGAAAACCTTTTCATCACTCTGATGGACCAAATTGTCTTCATCATGGCCATCATCATAAGTGCATCACCATTATTTCTCAACACTATTTATCATTTTTTAAAATTTATTTATTTTTATGGTTTTCATTCGACTCCTCATTAAAAGCTTTGAATTCTTCCAGCATTCTTCACTTGCAGCATAATTAGCTTTTTTTTTTTGTAACAATGCACAAACACTTAAAACAAAAAGTCTTGGCAGAGGTTCTTCATATTTGGAGTTCCCATTTTTAACTGTGAAGCAGTTTACAGTGTAAGTGTTGACAAAACTGTCTGGTGTTTACAAGTCAAACCTATTTATCAGTCAAAATGTATTTAATGAGGCTCCTTTCATAGAACCCTATGGCATGTTTTCTTTGAGGCCTGCATAGGAATCATGGCATGCAGAAATCATGAAATGCAGAGTGCTGCATGAAGCTGTCAATTATAGATAAAGATGCAAAGGGATTTATATCATCTATTGCATGAGACTCTCGCAGGCTTTGCTCCAGCCTCATCACATTAGAGTATCCAAAGTGTCTTGGGTATCTGTATTAAGGCCATTGATTTTACTTCTTAACTTGCTTCAGTTGACATGGGGATTTACAGTATACTGACAGTTGTGCAGTAATAGCCCTAAACATTAGGTCTGAATGAGGTGACACTATAGCTAATTTACCAGAGACAATATCATCATTTACATATATATGGTATATATGGTACCATAATATGGTTTGAATTTCCTTCCTTCGATGAAATATATTATTGCTATAAAATGTTGTATAATTATATGTTGTACAGTATGTACTCTATAAAAATGTCATCAATTATTCATACACAGAGATAGAGTGTGGCTAAAGAACAGCTTAACACACACACATGGAGTGGTGGCTACCACACTGTACTGCATTCGATACACTAGAACTAATGCCATATACACAGCACTAGTTAAATAGAGATGTGTTAACTTTTATGCCAAACAAATATACCTAAAATGTGGTATCTACATATGCAGGGTATGGCAGATGAATACAGTCTAAATGACACAGATCTAATTAGCTATTTGGAATTTTACAGTCATTGAAAGATATGATTTTTTTGAAAACGTAGTCAAACAATGGAAAAAACCCATGAGTGGAAAATTATGACATATCTGTGATATGACATGCACAGACAGAAACATAGCTCTATTAAGTCACCAGTCCATCGCAGGGCCATACACAGAACCTATTTTATGTGTGTGTTGTCACCACTAAGTAAATGACTATATAATCTAAGACATTTAGATTGCCTTGCTTTAAGGTGTTTTAAAATAAAATACTTAATGTGAGCACATGTGGATTAAAAAAAAAAGAAAACCTAATTAATTTTTTTCCGTGTGACACATTATGACATGACATTAAACACAACATGGCCAGTAACCTGCTAATAATGCTGTCATTGCAATTAATGCAATGACACCTACTTAAAAGCCAAAGGGGAAAAAGGCTGCGACATTTGACAGAATAAACAATGCAGCATCATGTTATCAATATCCCGGCGAAGGGAATGCAGTCAAGTATGACATTCAGCTGAACATTTGACTTAACCTCCCTGCCACCTTATCTTACTTGCTTATTCATCTCAGCCCTTCTTTTCCCAACACTAAAATGAGAAACTAAGATGACTGCAATAGATGATTCCATGTTAAAAGTGAGGCTGATGTTTCCCTTTCCATGCATCCCTAATTGTTTTTCTTTTTCCCCTGGCACAACAGTTTTAGCAGCAGGAGGTAAGGAAATTGTATTAAGTTCCCCCTCAACCAAATAAATCACTTACACACAAAAAAGATAATACGAACTCTGCATAATATAGAAAAAAAGTGTGTCAAACAGACTATTCTTTCAAACTTTCTGAAAATATTTTAGAAAACCACAAACTCAAGCCTCAAATATTCATTCAAAATGTATGGGACCACTGAAAAAAATATGCTATTTACATTATCACATTGTATTCCTGGCTACACTGTGGAGCCACTTGAAATATGACAACAATATCTGGCAGACTAGGGATGGAAAGAATGGGCAATGAAAAGCTACATTGTTGAATCTGTCGTTCTGATGAGTTTGGGAGTTTTTTTTCTTTTTTTTTTTTCGCACTCCACAGCAGCAGGTTAACCAGCAAGCAGTTCTGTTCAGATTCGGGTTAACACTGTTGTCATATTTACCGTGCCTGCTCCAAAGTCAAGTATCTTTGTAAGACTGGAGAGGACCTCTGAGGTGTAATTGCATGCTGACCCTGTATGCCTGTATCTGTGTATGTCTGTGTGTGTGCGTGCGTGAAATTCACATAGCAAAACCCCCTCTTTTGAGGCTGGCGGGGGGGCAGCTTGTGTTTGACCAGTGAGGCTGTAGGTATGCCATGTATAGCATGTATAATTTTTATACTTTACACTAACACTGTGAAGATTTGCACCTGGATAAGCAAATAACATGATTAGATACCCATGTACACTGGTTTTCATCTGCAAAAAGTGGTTTAAGGGTTTAGTTACACTTTCAGAAGGAAAGACTGCAGTGGAGGTAGATGTAACCCAGGGATTTTGGGGAGTGCTATTAATGCAAAGATACATACTATGTGTAAATCCTAGTCTAAATTTATGTAGGCTCTTCTAGTCTTGAATACCACTCAAGTGCTTTACAATCTCGGTCTCACCCAATTACACTTTTGCACACAATCTGGAAGAGCCAGGGATGGAACCACATGCCTCCTATAGACCCAGCTGTTCTTAACATATGTGTGTGTGTGTGTGTGCATGTGGGTGTTTGTATGTGGGCACTATATTCAACAGTGTCAACATCTAGATGAATGCATTCATATAGTCTGCTTGGTTTAGAAAGCTAATAAGTTCACATTTGTATATACTGTATGTCTAATCCAACCCAATCAAAACCAATTCATTTATAGATACGTGTAGAATAACAAATTTGGCCAAAGTGTCATACAGTAATAATGTAACATATGTAATGTAATGTAACATTTTAAAACATAAAGCACAAACAGAGCATACCTCACATTCAAACAAGGGACAGTGGAGCTGCTGCAAATGTATGTAGCATTCGTTTTTATGACACTCAGCTGCTATGTCACCACTACACACCCTCACGCAAAGACACAAACATGGTTTTCATTGGGACACAGCTTAACATCACAACAGATAAATTGGTACACCCACTGTCTAGCTAGAGTGCCAAGTCTGACATTAAAGTTATTTACGTCAAGGTCAAAAGCTGAGAGTATGGTTTTCACTGGGTGTGGGCAGGTGATGTTGTGGCCATAGTCATACTGAGAACTGCATTTGTGTCGCAGTGGCAATTTTATGAAAAAGGATTTTGCAGGGCCTCAAAATTAAGCACAGAACAATCCAAAAACTGAGTTATAAAATATCTGAGTTATATGACACGGGCCTGTGGTCATATTGTGTACCAGTAGTGAACAACATAATGGGGTGGCTAATGGAACATTAGAACCAGAACAGTTACATTTGTTCTGCTGAAAAAGACTGTTATAGATTTATCCAACTACCTAAGTAAAGTGCAACTCTGTCCTAGTAAAAAATAACAAAATCACCTTAAATTTGAAGGTATCACTAAGACATCACAAGATTCATTAAGAAGAGTCATAATAATACTGAGTCATGACTCATGAGTTTTATTGATTGTCATTGAATTCTACAGCAAACTAGTTTTTTCTCTGATAATCATCTGGGGATTTGCAATGAAAGAAAACGTTCTGGGACAGTTTTTCTTCCTTCCTCTCATCTGTTATCTTTTGTACACTCTGTCAGTCTGTCTCCACATTGTGTTTTGACTTCATCCCTTTTCTTTGCAGCTCTTTGCTGATTAATTCCTTACACAATCTGTTCCACATACTCCACAAAGCCCAAACATCCCAGCTCTCTGAGGTGACTTTTACCATTCCCTGTAATTTCTGTGCCACCATTTACAGCACTGTCCATGAATAGTTGAACTAAGGAAAACTGGACTTTGCTGTAGGATCATATCCATGTGCTCTAGAGGTTCTCCACTTACCACTGGACAGAACACATGCAAGATGTTTTAAGGACACATTTGAGGAAGTGTGAAAGCAAATCTGTCTGACTCAGCTGAATAGTTATAAGTAATGGGTAAAAAGTAATTTTATGGGTAAAATGTAATTTTATGTAGAGATGTAAAGGATATAGAGCACCATATGCTCTCCAATATTGTCTGACATCATTTTGTCTTCACAAAAATTAATGAAAGTATATGGACTGAGATCTGATCTCCAGCAGTCACTTGAGACACACGTGTAGACACTTTATAATGCCAGATATGAACCGACTGAATTAGTGAAGAGGGACATTAATGCCAGGTTTTAACACAGTCTAGACCTTTTAGGGATGATTAATGTCAAATTAAAGAGGCTTTGTCAGTTCTGACAGACTGTTGGTGAGACCCAGGTATTTCACCTCTGCTGGGTTGTTATGAAGGTGACGTCAGTTGCTGCTCCTGGCAGTTGTGGCAACAGTTGCTAAAGTTGTTTGAGTCACATGAGGCAAAGTGGGAATGGTCAAAAGAGTCTTTTACTTTGACACGTCTAAAATAGCATGGTTTTATTTCAAAATAAAAGGACTTTGGTGTGGCCAGGTCTCCCTAGTAAAAGAGATTTCTGTCACAAGGGGAGTCCCTTAGTTTAGTAAAGGTTAAATAATAATAATAATTATGAAAATACTACTAATAATAACTGAAACACCATCATTTTCATGGGATATGTGTGTGCTGACACAAGCAGGAAACAGGTTTTCTTATCTGGAGCTGGTTTTTGCTTTTCCACTAGGGATAGTAACTGGTACCTGGTACTTTTTCAGTACCTGCTCTGGCAAGGTTTCAAGCGAGGTGAGCCAATGTCAACAGACTTCGACGTCCACTGTTTGGCAGAGAGTGTCATTCACAGAGGAATCAGTTGAGACTTAAAAATCTCAATATTTAACAGAGACGTCTGGTGTATTAAACGACAGCGAAGCCAAAAGCCAGCGATTGTGATCCACGATCCGAGTCTGTGCTCCAGTCATGCAGGAAGTACTGAACTAATCTTTTAACTTACCCGATCCTAATGCTTCAGTACACTGAAATTATCTGCTTAGCTCGTCATTAGCTTATGTGTGTCGTGTATAAAACAACATCACATCAGTTTCATGCAGCTGTGCTATGACGCTCATGTTGAGGAGGTACTATAGTAATGGAAAACGACATGCCCAATACCAAACCAAGTAGAGTTGAGCCATGCCGTGCTGAGCCGTGTTGGAAGTGTGTAGGGGTGAAGCACAAATAGAAACAGGTTGCAGTTATACTGTTAGTGTTACCGTTAAATTTCTGTCTGACTGAAGTATAACACGGCTCTATAATGTTCAAACTAAAACACTGTGTTTCCAATAGTTGCTGTTTTAAAGCACTGAGTAATGAGGCTGTCAGGGTAAATCCTGGATAAAGGATATATTCAAAAACATAGGTTACTGGTGTTGATGTAACAGTATAGGTGGCCTCCTTCAATCCTTTTTTCAGATGTAGCGAACATTTAGTACAGACATCTGTCTGATGGACGTGCTTGTACTAACCCATACAAACATATTTTCTGGTAAACTGGTATACAAAATTAATGTACGTAGTTTTATTCAAATTTTTAAACACATGGAGTGGATTTAGCTAGACTTATTTTCCTTTTCAATTTGGCTTATACATATGCATCTATTGTGATGTTTCGTATTTCGTTAATGTTAACTAACTAATCGAAAAAAAAAAAAAAGAAATGTTGAAAAAATATAACATTTTCTTCCCAAACTTTAGCAGGCAAAACTGTGCATAAAACACTGAACAGTAGAACAGCTTGCATTGTCCTCACGAATCTTTTAAGACCAGCCATCTTTTTATTGATGCAACAGTAAAGCGCAAAGGCAGACAGGCCATACAGATGAAGGAAAGTACCATTGAGGGGGACAGTGGTTGCTGTAACACATTTTTTCTTTCCAGAGAGTCTGTGTCAGCAAGACCCTATAAACAAGGCACCGACAGTTTAACGTCTCTAGTGCTCCCTCTCTACAGTCAAGGAAAATTTGTGACAGTTCTTCAGAGAAGTGACGCCTGTGGTCGTCGCACTAGAACTTCAAAGAAAAAGGAAATATTTGGTTTAAAATAATTCTTTAATAAGTTTTATATAAATTGGTAAACTCATGTCAGTAGCTTTCAAAAGTCAATGTCAGATGTTGGGTAAACATGTTTTACTAATGAACAAAGAAGTCAAGCAAAATGGCCACATTATATCAACAACCAAATCTCCAATCCCTCTCACCCAACACTTGCTTAAGGGCTATTGCATTGGCATGATCACAATGAGCTTGTCTGTAATCTCTGCGGTAGATGGAAGCTTCTTAACAAGCTGCCTTAAGCTTTTCAGCGGGCTCTCTGTCAACTATTCGGAGCTCACTGTTTGCACAGACCGACACCCTGACTGACACGCCAGAGCAGGCGAAGAATCACCACAAGCACTCCAAAGCTGATTGGGGCAGATTTACAGTCTGGCATATGACTGGGTGGAAAATAGGAAATGTGCCAATAGCTTGTTAGCTCCTGGCATGTACACACTGTGAACACACTATGTTTATATGTGTGGTGCTTTGGCAGCAGATGTCACTGAGCGTTGCTGCTCTATATACTGACTAAATGTAGTTAATGGGAAAAATCTTCAGAGAGTAGTTAATAGATCAGCCATTAGATATTACTCAAACACACACACACAGAAAACATATAGATTATAATACATACTGTAAATAGAGTATGGAGAAACATAAATACATAAAAGAAACAAGTGTCAAGACTAATAGATTCTGCTCTAAAACGAGCTGCACACCCCCTTTCATGGATTTAAACAGATAAAAAAAAAAAGCAGGCAGAGGAATTGCCAACAATTTGATTAAATTGTTAAGAATATTGATGATATGGTGACAAATTCAACAATGTCTGATGAAAGCACTCGTAAATCCAAGGCACTCTGCAGAATTTCTATCTTCAAACAGGACTGCTAACATCTGTTGGTGGATGTTTTATAATCCTATCAGAAAGACAGATGTGCCCTGAACACAGCTACAGCAAATGAGAACAGAAGGAGAAACACAATCGCAAATACACCATCTCCCTTTTACTCTCTCTAACACACTTTATGTATTTACATGTACTTCACTACAAATAAAAAAAAAAAAAAAAGGTTACTTTTGGCTCTCAGCCGTAACCTGATTTTTGAAACATACAAACAAGAACCCTGCTTTACTGTAATGCTTTAAAAGAATAAGGGAAACAAGGACCATACAAGTAAATTTCTTTTATTTCAAAACTAAATCTGTGTATGGGCATGACAAACACCACTGAGGAGAAACTGGTAGGTGTGTGTCAGAATAAAAGAAAATGTTAACAATGTATCACTATTATAACTGGTGTGTTTTTAATTTTGATTATTTTTCATCTAACAGGGCAGAACATGAGGCTTTTAAAACTCAAGCCACCCACATATGCAACCTGACCAAATATTTTCAGACATAATAATGTATTTATTTATTTATTCGTTTATTTGATTGGGACAACGCATGTTAATGAAGAGACATGACAAAATGCATGAATGTAAACACACCGGATTGTAGCCAAAAGCTAATTTCCATCTGTAGTTCCACGGGTCAGGGTCACAAGGGTCAAAAAATACATCAGTAACAGCAATAAAAGTTACATTAAACAATGATCAGACCCTATATACAATTTTCCATACTTACCAACCGCACAATCATACAGATGAACATACAATACATAGTCACTCTTACACAAAACTCCATTAACATTCACTCAGCTCAGTATCCACACTCCACAGGCAACGTACAACACTAAAAAAAAGTTTTGGGAGTTTTGGGAGTTTTCTTTACATTTGATAAACTCCTTCAAAGGTGGAGGAGCTTAAGTTTGTCGTCATCCTGTCATGCAGACAGCAAATTAAACAACCAGCGGTAAATGCAATGTGGATTATATAATGTTTCTTTCACATGTACATATAGTAGGTGTGAAAAAATGAAAATTGGATATAAACCATCCAATAGCAGTGGTGTTGGTGGGAGGCCTATTTACGTTTTTGGCTTATGAAGGAGAGAGGGGAAAAAAAAGATAAAAATCAGTGAATGTTCCTGCAGCAGCCCTCACACACATTTGTAACCTTCCCTCACAATGACCTGCACCCAGCCTCAGCTAATAGCACTAATATCCTAAGGACATGTCTGACACTATCTGTGATAATGCCACCAGTATAGAGCTCATCCTCTTTCAGCAACACAATAAACTGCTTAATGAGGGTAGGGTAATAGATGTCAGCATCCTCATTCAGACAGTAAATAATAAGACAAGTAAATCATACTCATAAACGTACAGCCAAATACACAAACTAATAGCAAAGGATTTGTGTTTCGAACAAAAGTTAGATTGTACTCAGACGTTTTCAATTTCCCTGCCTTACAAAGTACTTACAGATAAGACTCAGGTAAAAAAAAACATCCATCCTGGATTCTTTCCTTTTTTTCCAAACCAATAAACTAACAGACATGAAATATTGAAGAACCTAAGCGACAGATAGAGATCAAGAAAAACCTCTACAACACACTCCGAAATGCTCAAAAGGCACTCACAGACGGGATTCAACATGCACACAATCGTACATTCAATCACAAACTTTTACATTTCAGTTCTTAGCTGAACTGAATATTTGAGAGTGATTGCAGTACTTCTGATAAAAGCACCATTTGATAATGCAACTCCACTGCATATCTACTCTCATTCATTATTTACACCCAGGTCACTTTTAAGCCCCTTCCTTTTAAAAAAAATAAAATAGTAATAATAGAAAACATTACCCGAAGCTTTAAGACCGTATTTAAATTGAAAAGTCCCTTAGCGGAAAGAGAAAGTCCACATGCCCAAAGGATTAACTCATCCGAGAGAAGGGCTTGAGTGCGTGTACAGTAAACACACATATGGATGCACTAAAAATGGAGACATGTATACTATGCCTCTTTGATTATTTGAAACATCAATCTGTAGAAGCAAAGGCCAAATGTGAGGTTTGTGTGCTGTCTGTATTTGGCTGTGTGTTGAAGGCCTTGGGGCCTTGTAATGACAGCTCTTTTCTTTTATGTCCTCTCTGTTATCATCCCTCCTACGTCTGTGGTCACACACTCTACAGGGCGTGAGTTATGATCGTGGACACTAACAGACCAATTTCCTCTGACAACCAGACACATCAACCTGTACAAATGTTTCCTCTCTAACAATATATAGTTAGTTCAAGTCCTAGTATAGCTTTAGTCACTTTTTCGATTAGTCTTGGTGATTTGTTATTGTTCTATTATGAATCACAGCAATATACACATTTTACAGAGCAGCAACCATTACTGCAAAAAAATGGTAGTTCAATAGCACATTGAATTTACCTTAAAGATGCCCTGTGGACATAGGGGAAGCTACAGTAGAATGAAATGCCTTCTAACAAGAAGGTCAGGGTTCGATTCCCAACTGCGAGACTACAAACAAATGTGTCCTTGGGCAAGACATACCCCAAATTGCTCCTGGCTGTTGTGCTAGCAGCATGTGAATGGATATAATATACTATATGTGTGATAGAAAAAGTGCTGCGCTCAAAGTTGTCATCAAACTAAAAAAAGAGGATTATACATACAGACTATTTTCCAAGCTAACTCCAGTTAATTATTATAATGGACTGTAAATGTGTAGCCAATGTTTTGAATTATTTTGACATTCTTAAATGTACAGTCAGACGCTTAACTGATAGTTACACAGCATTTCTTTCAAGTTTGCCAAAATATGATAATATTATTCATCATAAGCCAGCCATTAAACCAGACCCATATCGAAAAACACCATAGGTGGATAAGAAAAATAGCATTTTAATTATTATGCAGCTCCTTAGTTTCATGTCCCTTTGTGCGTACTGACAAATATCATAGTTTGAAATACACCTTCATTCAAACAATCTCAGCTGTACAAATGTACAAGACAATATCCATATTCGACCACATGCTATGATATTATTTCTCCTGCATTCATATAATTTTTCAGTCCCACAGAGCAAACACTATAAAATGGATAAAATGGGGATAATAACCAATAACACACTTCAGGTTTCTTTAATTAACACTTATCCCTGCTTACTCATTGTACAACCAGAGATATTCATATTTTAAACAGCTTTTGTCTGGCTTCTCCACAAGGAGAAAAAAAAAGGGGGAAAAATGAGTCATCAACCCTGTTGGTGTTGATTCTGCATTACCACTATATCCATACAGCCAAGTAAATTTGGGCACTATAGGCTATATATATACACATTACTGTAGAGATTTATCCCTCCTGTCTACTGCACCTCCAAGCTATTACAATCATACATTTTATACCCTCCCTCCCTCCCTCCCTCTCTCCCGACAGGTGAGTTCACATAATCTCTTGTTTGTGGGGCCTGTGGGAAATGACCTGACTACTTAAACCAAGCAGCAAAAACATTTGATAAGGCAGCATTTAATTAATGAGAAAATATGGAAATGAATACGGACAATTAGGGGAAAAAGTTTTCCAGACTTTATTGTTTCAAGAAGGCATGTAGCAAGATTAGCAGCTTATGAAGTGTGAAGTGTCTAGTGTTGGTTTTTACAGCTGACAACAGAACTCCACTCGCAGAGCAGGAAGAGGAGCTGCTGGTGGAGGATTCAATTCACAATTCACAATTCAGATTTACTAGTTATGTGACAAACATGGACTTTTCAGAGCTCAGGTAAACAGTGACACTCTACATTCAAAGAAGTGGCTGAAATGTTTGTTGTGACACTTTAGTGATGTATAGATGCTGGAAGGACACGGGGATACACCAAAAAGCAACAGAAATGTGATTTTCCAGTGAATAAGCCCTTTAATGAATAGCTTTACACACTTTTAAAAGTGAATTTCTTATTGGTATAAAGATGGAATGTGTGCTATTTGTGGGTGGCTGTGCTGTGTCATACAGAGCATGTATATGGAAAATAGCATTACTCATACAGGAACAAACGCTTAGTGAGCTGCAGGTGAATTTGGATGATGTCGATGTTCTGTATGAAAAGACATGTCCTGGGTCACAATGACTGATTCAACAGCTCTGCTGACTGACATCTAAATCCTGTCACCATTATATAAGACTGCTGCATTATCCCAGAAGCTCCCTAAGGCCTACTTTTGCTGCAAATGCAGAAGACCAGACATATTTTATTCCAAGCTTTCTGTATTAAGGCTTGAAAAAGTTACACCTCTCCGATTATGTGCGGTACGTCTGGCTCTCAATCTCGCCACATCAGATTTGTGTTGATTCTTTGTCTGACTGCTGGTCTGTTCCCTCCCTTTTCCGAGTAGCCTGCTCATCTCTCAGTCTGTCTGTAGCAGTCTCTGCAACGGCGCTGTGCTATGTCAAACTATGCTAATGAGGTGGCACATATGGCTCTTTCCTTATTTAAGCTCAGCCATCAGACTGACAGACAGCAAGCCACTCAACTCACCAAGCATCCCATCTCTCTCCCTGCCTCTGTTGGATCACACCACACTGATCTCTTAATGAGGATAAAGCATTATTACAATCAGCTCATCACACCTTACAGGATCAGTTAACGACTGCTTTATCACTTCAGTCTGAGCTTCCATATAAATCCCTGTACAGGATGATATGCAAAGAGTGGTTGGTTATTGCTTCTGTATTGCTTAACAAAAACAAGTGGAAACTTACAAAAGAATACAGAAAAATCATTTCTGCACACACAAAATTTGGCACCAACATCAATTCATGCAAAGACAGACATGCACACGCATTTACCTGCTGACAGGCCGGTATGTAGCACCCGTTCATCATACTGTGGTAAGCACTCTGTCACTCTGACAGTCTTGCTTTATTTGGTGATAGGAGGGTAAGACCTTGCCTATCTCACACGGTTAGTCACAGATTTACAAGTGCACACACATACACACACAAATCACTGTCATGCCAATGTAACAGTGACTCGGGCTTGAGTTTGATCTGTGCTGCGTGTAACTTTAGTGGAAGTGAAATATAATCTCATCATCCTTGGATATTGATGGTTTGCCATACCTGCTAGTCTATACTTGAAAACACTTGGTAAAACAGTACAGTTATTCAACAACTGCACACATGTGCATTAGCAGTCCAACTGGCTATTTGTCGAAAATCTATATTCTGATATTAAAAAAGCCCCCCCCCCCCCCAACTAAAAATATATAGGGAACACAAGCTTTTCAATCCTCATCTGTTTTAAAACATCCATCAAAAATCCATGCAGTAGATGAAAAGCCTGTGGATTTAATTAGCATTACACTAAATAAACAATATTTTCAAAAGATATTATACATCATTTTTATTCAAATCCATCTTTTAACAACTTTGGACAGATCAAAGAAAAAGTAAGACATGCCTACATCATTAAAAAAAAAATGTGATGGAATTATGTACCTAAAATCTCAAACTCTGTAAATGTTACAAGGCCCAAGTTCTTTATACTGAGAACTGCTCTGCTTTCCCTGAGGGCTGCTACACTACACATTAGAACAAAGGGAAGTAAATGGCTGTAACCAGCAAGATGCTGTGTGTGTGTGCGTGCGTGCGTGTGTGTGTGTGCATAGTAAAATGCATCTAAATCACACTTCCAAATATAACTTCAAACAGCTCCGTGTCAATGTTTGTTCACCTCGCTGTCTCTCATTCCCAAAAGACACAGTGCTTCCAGTATAATGTCTCAGTCAAACAACTATGTTTACTTTAGCAAGGCCAGATGAGTGACATGTGTTTTAATCAAGAAAAAAACACATGCGTTTAGAAACTCTAAATATCTTTCAGAATCCTCCTTTTGTTTGCAAACCTCAAAATATGATCATGTAAAGACCAGAATGAAAGAAATGCAAAACCAAAACACAAGTAGGTCAGACTTTTGTCAACTATGATAGGTAAGAAAATTCAGTTTGATGCCAAATTACAAGTGCTCTAAAAATAATATGAACCAGTATTCTTATGAGCTGTTCGTTCTTCTCTTACGGCATTATTTATTCTTATTATTATTATAAGAAGATACTGTATAATAATAAGAATAATAATAACTTAAACAAATTTTCTGTATATAATGCCTTAGCAATTAGTTTATTAACTGGTTCATTAACTTAACAAAACAGTAAGTGTTATTCAGAAATATTTCAATGCTATGTCATTGCCATTTACGATTTCATTTTCATTCTGAGTGCGTTATTCACTGTCCTTTCACCATACTACCTGATGACATTCTCACTTTGTGTCTGACAAATTATTAAACAGTTTTCTGAAGCATCAAACACACGGTACTATTTTCTTAAATATTCTCTTTAAAGTAGTTTCACTACTTTCATTGTTGAATAAAACCTTGATGAGATGGTTTCTGATTTATGCAAGTGATTCTTAATGCTGTAATTACTGACGTTGGCTGGAAAAACAGCAGAGAACCACGTTTATTAACTCACTTAAATAGTTGGTGAGCAAAAGTGGCTTTATAACAGCAAACATATAACACATTCCATTCCCCTGTCATCGTTTTCATCTTGATTATAACCTTCAAGAAAATATTGTGAATGAATGGATGATTCTATTTTAGTTTGATAAACGTGCAGCTTAAGAGTGAGTTTGTGTGGGTTTTCTCTGACTCACAGTCCAGCCTCCTCCATCTGTAGTCATGTCACAGTACACCTGAAAGCCTGTAGGGTGGTGAAGAGGAAACACGGAGTAGATGCCATCCTCTCGCTGACCACTAGCGTACAGGTCTCCACAGTCACGCGGCCGCGAGCCTTGGGGGAGATGGAAATAGGGAGACATGAAATACTGTACAATGAGCTCACAAAGGCAAGGAGAGCTTACAGCAGTAAAGTTAAATTAGTACAAAATAGAAGATGAGGAAAACACTTGTCACTCCATGTCTTCTGTCGAAGCACAGGAGAGGCACAGTAGACATGCGGTTGATTCTGTGGTGTGAAGCTGTCCTTTCACAATGAAGCGTGGTTGACTTATTCTATTTTCTGGACTGTTTCTCCAAAAACAATGGCTCTTGAAAAACAACAGAACGTTGAGAAGAATAACAGAAAGGAGATAGACCATGAGGCGGATGAGACGGGATAAAGTTGGGAAAGAAAAAGACAGAATGCAAGTACATCCAAACAAAAACTGGATGTCAAAGAAAAGAGTTATATAGCACAGAGACGCTGAGTCGAGATAACACAAGTTGAAGGCAAAAGACGAAAACAAAAGTCAGCGAAGAAAAAGTATGGCTTTGTGAGGAGATATATACATTTGAGTGATACAGCACAGGCAAAAAGAATGTGGAGAGAGTATATAAAAGACAGACTAAAAGAGAATTCATGTAGAGTTAGTGCAAAGACGTGACAGAAACAGGAGGCTTGTACACTACAGCAGAGCAGAACAGCAGCACCCTTGTCTGCAACTGAGAAACTCGTCTTACACCAGGGATACAAAATCTATTCCCCAGAAAGCAAGAGGGGAACTCAGCGATGAGTACATTGTGATAGATTATGCATGCCAGGCTTCACCGGGTCAAACTCCTGAATTTAAAACAGCCATGAGATTTCTTGAACAGTCCATACGAGACTTTTTTTTTTTTTCTTTAAAATTGTCCCTACCTTACATGGATCAGTTTCCCTGAAGCTTTTCCATTTCTCTGTGTAAGCTTCCTCTAATAATCTCAGACTTTTATCATCATCACACAGTAATGGCAGAATTTCCCAGTTCCTTTTTCCATTGCAGGAAACTGAAACTGTATTGGTTCCATGGGAATTAAACAAAAAAAGACATTACCATCATTATTTGAGGATTTAGTCATAACAAAGGCTTTCATTTTTTTTTTTCCAAGTGGAAAGAAAACATAATTTCTTAAACTCCCACATTTTTAGTCTTGGATCGTTTTACCTTGGCTTACTACACGAGAACATTTGGTCTACTGAACATGTAAATCATCTATCTAATGAAAAAGATGAGGTCAGACAGGGTTTCTCCTGTCATGACTGCAAAGGTTATTTTCATGTTCATCTGTATTTTTCAGTTTGCTATTCCATCATTTTTCCTGTCATATTATAGGATACTACTCCCTCCTGCCCTGCAGTAGTTATCACTCCCCAGACTCAGAATCACTACTGTTTTCCACCTACAGCTATGATCTCTTGCACAACTGTGAACCAGATCCTAATTAGCTTCCCAGCATACACATCATGACCACTGTCCCTCATTTTCCTGCCTGACTGGCTATTTCTAATTTTGGCAATTTTTCCGTTTAATATCTTGCATGTTTTAGCCTGTAATGCCAATTATGTTCTTTTTGATTTCACTTACACATGGTGGTGACATGAATCTGCATTTGAATACATCATCTGAATACTGAAAAGTATTAGTCATGTTTCTGCTGCCATTTGTACTTTACCACCCTGGCAAGGAGAGGTAGAGTCTGTTGACAGTTTTAAATCTGGTACATACAGCATTCATTGCATCTACATCTGGTTGAAAATCAATCTCATCAGTCAGACTACATTCAGACTATATTTGTTGCCTTTTTCTAAATGGGGTATTGGGCAGTTTGCAAGTTAACGTAAAGTATGTATAGAGCCTTTAAATATCTTGCACCTCTTGCTTTTTTGTGACAGATCACCTGTCAGTAAACCTAGTTTCTAGGTTTTCTGCTTTTTTTCCTTAATGGTCCCCCTAGCTGTGTGTCCATGGATCTCATAGATCCCAGTTCTAAAATAACTGCCCTTTGATAGTCTATAAACAGTTTCAGGACAAAGGTAGAGATGCTTTATACTCACTGGTTAAGTGAAAAGTGAGGATTCTAATAAGTGATGAAAGTGGACCTTCACAGAGGGTTTGCACATAGACATTGGCATGTTTTGAATTATTATTTATACAGAATTACTAATGATCCATATGAAATTAATTTATGACATGTATGATAATGGCATTTAAAAAGTGTGAAATATGTTGTATTTTTGGTGGGCCATGTATTTATTGTTTCTCTAGCTGTTCTCTAGTTCAGTGAAGGTCTTTGATAAAATGTCAAGGCTGCAGTAACTGTTTCTAAGTGCTCCATGTGAAAACCTGCAGAGATCAGCTTTCTAAAGAGCTGCTGGACTTAATGGACAGTGAATACACCCATCACATTTATATAAAATAACCTTGATATCAGTTGTTCATTTTGTTTGAATGTTGATGTCTGCACAGCTCGAGGATAATTATGCTTTAAACAGATCGATGTAAATCTGATAAGGAGTTAATTAATAGAAATTAAATTAAAATTGAACTGAATTAACCCCTGTAAGTTTATTAAAGATAAAACCTACAAATTGGGCTACAAGGTAAAGCAAATAATTTCTGTGTTTTAGCACAATGCAAGGAGGTAATTATTCCTGCCTCTGTGACATATAAATATATAGGAGAAGAAAATCAATCACAACAGTGGTGATGTGATCATTCGAATCTGTTCAGACCTTTTCAGAAGTGCACTTTTGCTTCACATCTCATTGCATCTTCTAAATCCTTTCTCCCCATACACCGAGTATGGGGGGGTGAATACTACACAGATCATAAATTGACAAATGAGAGTCAAGAGAAAACAAATTAAAGCTTGAAGGCATTATTACACACCTGAGCTATAATACCTTCGATAATAATTCTGCTAATATCTACTTTTTTTATTTTGATTGATTTATTATTTATTGCCTCCCAAAATCCTATTATGTACCAAGTAACTCCCTTAAGAGAGAAAAATATAAGGAAAGGTATGAGACAAATATTCAGCACCATGGACAGTTCTCCAGTCAGACACTTCACACGCCCCATGAAAACAACACATCTCCAATGTGGCAACCTTTATTTTATTTTTTTTTTTATCACTTCATTCAGTAGATTTTTAAAATAATTTATATTTAAAGAAATATGAGAATTGTTTCAAACCATAAAGGATCACTTATGGGTTTATCTTAAAAAAAAAATGAAATCAGCAGGATTTGAGATTCCTGGATTTTACTGGGCATCAGCACTATTTGGATTATTAATGTAAGATTTAGATGAGTTTAGAGTTTAGGTACAATTTGTGTATTGCTGTCATAAATTCATAATGTTTGTGGATATGTATAATGTAGATTTAGAGCTAATAGCTGATAAAATCTTATTTCATTTGGGAAAACATTGTACCATCAGTTGTAGAAGAAGCAGAATTATTTAAAAAAGAGAGACACATATTTAACAGTTGATTGGTGGCAGATGTGCCTGATAATTGTTCAGTTTCTATAGTAACATAGAGTAAGAAAGTCTGAATAATATACCACTATTTTCACACATTCCTTGCACATGCTAAGTCTTCATGTTTTCAGGTGTATAAAACTGATTTTCAAGTCTTGCCTCTAACAAAAAAATGTGAACAGAATCTCTCTTACTATATTATTCTATACTGAATGCAGTACATGACCGCCCTTCACTATGTGCTCCTTGCCTACTGATGTTAAGGCAAATCCAACAGGAGAATGCCATTGGGTATACTGTGCATTGGTTAAAAGCATTCCAATGAGATGATGCCTCAGGTCTTTCTCTATCTCTCAAGCAACACAGCCCAGTGGACATACAAGTCATTTCTTGCATGCAGTAAAAAATTCCACAAAACCACCAAGGCCACTGGATAATGTGGATGAGATGTAGCCCAGGGAAGAATACTGATATCACCAGGACAGCCTGGGTTAGATGAATATGTGGTTAAGATGGATGGCAGGCAGACCACACTGGAATATGATTTTACAGAGTGGTGGAGTCCTGCTAACACTGGGTGGAATCACGACATGCAGCAGAAAACAGTGGCAGAATGTCAAATATAACAGCCACTACTCAGGGATGTATGAATTATATATAGAGATAAGAGACAAACTGAAACACAGACAAATCTACATGGGAAGATTTCTATCTCTGCAGTCAAGTGCTTATAATCAAAGCAAAATTCAATTTTCTTACCATTGGAGCAGCCCTTTAATCGAGCCCCTCTGACCGGTGCCCTCTGCAAGTCAGCCTTGACACGCGCCTTGAGGCCCACGTTCTCCTTCTGCATGGCATTAAGAGCATCGCTCACTGAGTTTACTACCTTCACCATGTTAATCTGGCTGTCTGACAGGAGCTGCAACACATACAAAAGAAGAGAACTCACATTTACATTTAGATTATTAACAGTGAAGTAATGCCTGTCTGTTGGCATTAAAGTGGACTAAGAACTGAGCATAGTTTTAATTATCTCTGATTGTTTCTCTAAGTGTGACAAACATTCTGGCACAGAGTGCTTTCAATTTATTTCATTACATTATATAATAATTGCATTTTAGACTGTCAGTTGCAGCATGTGCTGTTCCTGTGTTGGTTTCAAATGTTGTTTGTTTCAAAGGACACACATTTATCAGGTAATGAGGTGATTCTGAAAAGTAGAACAGGCTGTCCCAGGCATTTTTTTAAAGTAATATATCTGTGTAAATACAAATAAAGCTAGAGTGATACAAAGATGATGTCTAATTTACCTCATGGCTGAAGAACAAGGGAAAACATTGCTTGCTCTTCTGTATTTCATACTGACTGGCTGCCCACAGTAATTGATGGACACATTATTCTGAATGGCACATAGCACTTTTATTATTAAAATGCTCTTACAACCAGTTATTGTTGTGTCCCAAAATCACCAAGGGATGATTCTTAATAGATTTTATTAGACGTTTAGAGGAAAAAAAATTGAATCTTTTACTTTTGTCCAAATAATACCACACTTGCAATACATAAAGGGAATCTTTATTTTACCATTACATTAACCATTGTGTTACAATGGAGAAAATAACAACTTCATTCTTATAATTTGTCATCTGAAAAAGATTCTGTGTTAAAAGCTTGTAGATACAGTACATTTTAAAAACAAAATCTGATGTCAGACTTTCCTTGAATACCATCAAGGGTGGTGGTCAAAATAATTTTGACTGCATGACAAGTTTAAAAATCCCGTGGAAACTATACAAACTGCGTGCAAATCTTTTCTGTATTCTGCAGTAAAGTCCTATAGTGACTTTAAGAAACACATGGGTTAACTCTTTCACAAAGACATCACATGGTACTCCATCCCATAATGCACTCTGGTGAATTCTGTGAAACACAAAGAGTCCTGTGGGAAGGGTGGTGATGAATGTTTGTGCTAGGATTGGCAGAGAACAGACTAACCTCTGTGATCTACCACGGTCACTTCGTTTGCTGCAGCTCTTTATATAATGTTCATTGCAGAAAGGTCATTTTTAAACATTGCCCTAGTTGGCAGATGCCTATGCACAGCCAGGTGTTGGCCCTCATATGTACACACACACACACACTGTACTTATATCGTTTCTTATACTCACACAAACTCCAAAACGACCGTACTATAGTCTACCTCCATTTACCGTCATTCACACTAAAAACATACACACAAAGGCCTGCAGTTTTTAAAGTCATATAAGGGGGTTAAGGGTCTTCTATCAAAGGTAAGTCTGTGCAGCTATATTCAAGTGTTACAGATGCATTAGACAGAAACTGCAGTGGCCTTTCTCTGGCCTCAATAACAATGTGACACACCTCTGAGGCACAGCAAGCCGAACTGTAATCATATCACATGGGCACTGGAGCTTTAACCCACGCATCACACACAAACAATGAAACACATGAAAGTACACACACACAAAAAACCCCACAAGCATAAAACTGAAATGACCCATTGTGAACAGTATCGAGCAGAAACCAGAAGAAGAAAAAAGTTAGTTTTCTGTTTCATCAATGTATCAGGAGATTTTGGGTGGGTGTATGTTTGTGACAAACATGAAAGGCTAACTTGTTTTTGAGCAGTTTGACGTTAAAAGTGTTGTGTACACGTCCTTATGTGCACATGTATTTCCCATACTGTAATTTGATGGGTACACACGTCATGATTTTTAGTGCAGGGGTTTAAATGGAGAGACAAATGCATTAGAGTTTCTGCAGTCTTCATACTAACCCTTGACTGGCACATCTATTAGCATCATGATGTAATTAGCTCTCGTTGGGGAGTCTTTACATTGGCTCACAAAAATCTGTTAGACCACAGTGCTTAACACAAGAGGCCTTGATTTTATGAGCCTGGATTTAAAATCCAGGCCAGTTTAGCTGTTTCAAGCCGATCTGTGACAGAATTGTTCTGAAAAAGCTGTCCTCTAAACACAGTGTTATTCACACTCTGTGCAGTGCACCTGGATTCCCCCCCTCCCCCCTTTATTTCTTTGTTACTGAAGTAAAAAATGCAGTTTGTTTTGAAGTGTTGGGTTTGAACCTAACTGCATTATACATGGGTGAATTATTTTTGAAGCACACAAGGTGTGCTTTTTGTCGGTCTGAGATGTTCTATGAAGTAAACATTTGTCCCCGTGGGTTCAAGTCACAGACCAAGTAATTCAGTGACCATCTGCTTAATAGAACCTCTTCACCTCTCAGACGGATGCTGTCCACTCAGCTGGAGCCTGTTGAAGCTAATGGGAGAAGTGAGAGGAGCTATCAAGTCACAGCCAACCTCTTTCCTCTTTACTGGTGCAGCCCTTGCAAGTTGAAAATAATTTAAACCCTCAAGCACACAAGTATGGTTCCATGGTCTCACTTAAGTCCAAGTAACCAAGAGGTTTGGAATGTAATGAGAAAAACCTTTATCTGCTGTACTTCTCTGAACATCCACCAACCACTGCACTGAGAGGAGATGTACGGATGGTATAATGAATTATATGAATATTTCTGATACAACATTATTTTCCTGCTTTTTTGCTCATAGTTACTAAAAAATGAAGTCTGAAAAAAGGCATCCCAGTGTAGCTGAATTAATGGAATATATTATAGGAATAATAAATGTTTGTTTTCAACAATGATTCATTCTTTCAGTCATTATTTTGTTCCAGCTTCTTCAGTGGATTTGTTGTTCTTCCATGTCTTATATCATTGTAATCTAAATATTTTTGACACAGGACAGACACACAATTTACGTCATTAATGCACAGTAAGTTCACAGTAAACCGTATTAGACAAGTGGGAGAAACTGCAAAATGCCATAAAAATACTAATTAACAAATAAACAAGCAATGCATTTATTTGTATAACAATTACTTATAAGAGCATTTCTATTTTAATATTTGTTAATATATATCCTGCACATATATTGTGCAGAGTTAGACAAATAAATTCATGAATATAATGGGACACCAACATCATATATGCTGAGGGTCCAGTCAAACTAAATGTATTGACTGTTAACCCAGTTTTTTCTCCCTGTGCTACACTTCACCAGCCAGGTAAGTTTGTTATTCTGATGCTAATTAACCATGACTAAATGTGGCTTTAAAAAAGAAAACTATGCACTTTATTGTAAAAAAAAAAGAAAAAAAAAAAAAGAAAAATGAAATATACAAGTGTGGAATGCAAGGTTTCATACGACTGGTCAACATTTCCTCTAATCCTAATTCCTGCTATACTTAAATTTTCTAAAACTTGGGACATGAGTATTCAGTCTGCCTGAGTTAGTCCTTCAGATTTAATAGTTTTGGAGATCCAAGACATGTGGGAGGCCTCACAAGCACAGAAACAATGAATAAAAGATTACCTTGACGATGGTCAAAAGCTTCACGCATTAAGGGAATGTTTTCATAGCAAATTGGATTCGGTGACTCCCTGATCTTTGATTAAGGTTTTTTTTAATCATTATTAATGAAATGAAGTAGAAGAGTGAACCACTTATTGACTTTGTCTGGCTTCAACAATAGTCCTCTGCACAAGCATCAACAATGAATGTGTTCTGCTTTAACATACAGTATTATTGTTTGTTGATATTTTTTTTGTTTGGTTATTGCTTTTACAATTGAATTGGTTAGAATCATTCTAACAACAGTGTTTTTTAAACACCTGCATTATTTCTTTAGAGAGATTAGCTGAATTTTTGAATCTGCCAATTTCCTAAAATAAACTTTTATGTGGTTTTTATTCTTATCTACTATCCTTTTAAGTTGTTGATGTCACATACCTCACTAGATTGATGCAGAAATCCCTCCATGTTTCTATTCTCAGAGGACTTTGTGTTTACCACTATCCATATCCTGGGGTAAGAAAGTCTACAGTAGTAGTACGTGTAGGTTCTCAATAGAGGTGGTGAGTGTTGGTCCAAAACATTAATATTCCCCAGGCACACAATTCAGTTTAAACTGTGACCCATGGTTAAAAAAAAAACATTTTTTGAACCATGGGTCATTTTACCTAAGGATTTTACCTTCTTGCAGTGAAGCATTTTACAAAACTGAATATCAACTCAGTTCAGTGGTATACACATTATGTAGGTTAGACTTTTGCTGAGAAAAGTCAAGCCCTTCATATCCTGCATAAGGCAGGCCATGAAACCTGGTTAAAAAATGTTTGAACAAAAATGAACTCATGTGTTAATTCTGTAGTTACTTTGGGTTTCCAATAAAAGGGGATGGCTGTGTCAGTATTACATTTGATGACATAATGTAGAGCTAACACTGGCAACAAGCCTCAGCTCCATTATTCCCCTGAACCCAGAGCTAAATATTGTATTATTCCACTATTTTACTAGTCTTTCCAAGCACTGTGATTCATTTCGATATAAATGAGCATGCCTAGGTACCTTTTTATTTTAAGCCATCATTAAAATTCACGCAAAAAAAAAAAAAAAAAAAAATAGAACTGATTGATTCTAAACCGTATATTCCTGTTTACCTCCTCGGGGGCTTGTGGAAGGATTCATTTCTATGTGGCAGAGTGAAACTGTTCTCTGAGTGGCTGTGGTTCACACAAAGCTATTACTAACACTGGCACAGTCAGCTCTATGTCATCGTATAAATCAGACGTCCTAGCCACAGGTGGCCCATAGATCACACAGTCGCACCATGGTGTCAGGCAAAAACAGCGGATGTGCACACCACATGCTTTGCCTCCAAAAAGAAAATCAATCACCTGGAGTTTCTGGGTTGCCAGCACTACCTCCACTTAGCCTCAGCGCCCACTGTGTGCCACTACACCCTATTAACAAGAACAAAGGTCCTCTTTCTGCGTCCCTCATTCAAACAATCAACACCCAATATTTCTTAGACCATGGAAACAGACCCGTCCATTCCAGTAAGTTTTTGAGTGAGCGAAAAATGTTGAACCCTGGGCTAAAGAGGTCTGGTTTAAGAAAGGATTGGCAGAATGCATACAGTTGTTTGAGCTGTATGGCTGGAAGCTATGATCAACTATTTACTACAGTACAAAGAGACTGAGACTGATGGATCATATTAAAAGCATGTACTGTAAAGATTTTCCATGCACTTTCAGGAAATGTGTTGTCAATACATCAATGCTAACAGCACAGACCTACGGGAGGTCTAATAATGTTTCCATGTGGAAACTGTTGCATTTGCGGAAACATTAGGTTATCTGCACTGAATTAATGCACATGTTGATCTATTTCTGCAATCATGATGGGTATTCCTTCACCTGCAATATGATCTTCAAACACTAGAGTGAGTGAGATATACTCAGAGGACCATGGGCCATATTTGCACTTTAATATTGCCATTACTGGTGATATGCAGTGTAAAGTGAAATTAGCCTGGTCTAGCTTTTGGATTGGATTCATTGGATTAATAAATGACTAATAAATGTCTTTTGATTGTGCAGAAAGGAAAAGGAAGGGAATAAATCCCACCAACAAGAGGGAAACCATCAAGTCCAGTGAGTGGTCACATGTCTTAAGTTGGATTCACCATCAGTGCATTTTCATAGTTATGGTCTTCTGCTACCAACTCATCTTCACTGGTGAATGTTGCACACCAGATTACATTCTTCCATGTTATTTCTTAGTCAACTACAAAACAATTACATCTATATCACATAAAGCCAAGTTGCAGGCAGAAAAGCATTGCGTTACATGAGATTAGCAAACAAACTATCTCAGACTTGTAACTGCATTGTGTGTAAGTGATTATAACTTTAATTTTACTGCAGTACCAGTTGTGGAAACATCAATATTCTGATCATGACCACCACCATCATCATTGTACATTTAATTCAGTTCTTTCTTTTTTTTATCATGCATTAGCTAGCTTAGAACAAAACAAAAACAGCATAATATCTAAGATGTCTGACATAGATCAAATAAGACAGTATCATATCATCTTTTAAATGGAACTGTTTACTTTAGCTGCTTGGGATGACTTGGTATCATATTTTTGTTGTTGATCGAATAGTAAGAAGATTTTAAGGACAGTTGGTATAAAATTTTTACTATATTTATGTATGCTTATGTTATATTGTCAATTACTATTCTGACTATGGTGTGTGGTGTATTCTCTGCAATCTTACAAAAATGCCTCTTTCTGAGGCCTTTATGCCATTGCACACATCTTCATGTCTATATGTGTGTCTTACCTGTATGAGGCGTCCCTGCTCAGTCTGCAACGTGTTAAGGTCTTGTCCCAGACTCCCTTGCCCCCTGTGTAGGGATTCATAGTCCATTTTCAGTTGCCCCGCATGGGCAGACAACTTGGCCACCTCCTCAGCCAGACTGACAAGCAGAGCCCGATCTTGGCCCTTCACCGACTTCAGGTCAGAGTCATGGTCAGTCAATGAGTGGAGCAGTGAAGTCTGCACACCCTCCAATCGCAAAAAGTTACTGTTATAATCAGGACAGTTGGGGTCGATGAAGATGTTAATACGAGAGCCATCACCTCTCTCCACAGTGACCAGGGCATTAGCTTCATCCTGATTGGTAGAGATATGGGGTAGGCCATCGTTCATGGGCGGGGCCTGGTAGTGATTCATGAAAAGGATGGTGCCAGTGACGGTGACAGCCAGCAATACAGCCACAAAGAGTAGGATTGTGCAGAGCAGGTAGCTGCAGCTCATCCTCTGTATGACAATAGGAGGGAGGTAAGGAAGGAAGAATGGAAGATAGAAAGAGGTAGAAAGAAAAAAAAAGAGTAGATGTTAAGATCAAATGCTAAAACATAAAACAGTTACAACATAACACCTGCCTTATTAAAAAAGGAAATAACTTCCATTTTTCACGGGGGATGTTGTGAATGCCAGATGCTCAGTGCTCAGCAACATTTCCATATACCCATCTGTCAAAATAAAGTTTTAAATAATTGGTTTTGCAACAGAAAGCCCTAAAAGTGGAAAATGTCAATTCTAAGAAAACCGAAGAAAAAAAAAAGACAACACCACAAATGTCAGTTTAGTTGCGGCGGTCCTTTGAGTGGATGGGGGGAGGATGCTACCTTGAGACACTTCTAGGAAACACACAGTCAAGGCACTAATGTTCTGTCTTTATGATGCAGAGACAGGAAAGGTTAACAATAAAAACCTGAAAAGAAATAGAAGCCAGGAAGAGAAAGTAAACAAATGTAACTTTAACAGCCAATAGGATGTAAAGAGTAAACAGAGAGGAATCCTTTTAGAGGAAAAAGGCAGACCTCTACCAGTAACATAGTCTTCACTTAACTGGACTATAAAAGGCCTGCATGATGGCCCTTTATGATGTGGCGCCATTTTTCCACTCGGGTCAAGGGAACTAGCATATACTGGAGAGTCATATGGCCCACCTTTGCATGATTAACAATGCCTACGACCTTTTTTTCTCCAAATGATTCAGCAACTGATATTTTACTGATTTTGGATTTTTCCACGCTGGAGGATGTTCTATGAGAATGTGTGGGCAGGTGTGAGTGAGAATGTGTGTTTGCGTAAGTGTGAGTGAGAGCAAGCTCATTAATATGTAAATTGGCTGTACAAGCACAGCTAAGCGCACTAATAGACAGCTAATGGTCTGCTTTACGAGAAAGGTTTATGGTTCCGTTAATATTAGGAAAATCAATTGTGTTGTTCGGGAAATACTTTTATACACTATGTGTTTGCTTATAGGCTTGGGAATAAGATGTTAAAAAGTTTTAATTGCCCAAATAGAATTAAGGGGCCTGAAATCTGGCATCTGCTGACAGCAGTGAAGGGAATACATGACAGTTGACATAACATGGCCTCACAATATTGAAACGTCACAGTTTCTGGCAACAAACAACAACCATCATGGTGCTAAGGATGATTTGTCACACGAGGCTCAGTTGTACCTCCTTGGTCTGATCATAAGCTCAAGTGAAATCACATTAAAAAAGGGTTCATATGAGGCCTGGGGATGTTTACTTTTTCTTTTTCCTTCTTTCCCTTTTTACACACATCACCAAGATCTGTAGTCCCAAATGCTTCATTCAAAACCCACATGGTCAGACATATATGAAGCCTGGGGCAAGAGAGCAAAAATGTGCTGAGTCTAGTGAGTCACTACAGCATGCCTCTGCTTTTTTTTTTGGTGTATGTGATATGTTCACAAAAATATAAGATTCAAGCAATAAATCAGACTGGCAGCACTGGAACGTTAACTTGTTAGATGAGGAAATACATGAATTGAGAGAACTGCATTTTAAAGTTACAAGTACAATTAACTGATTTTAGTGAACAATGAATTTGGATGTTGTGATGACCACTTGGAGCAGTGGTTTCTAAATCTGGATGGCCCCCTTGGTTTGGAGTTGGACACAAATGATGCATGCTAGGGTTGAGTGATTGAACAAATATACTGACTATCCACATTTGGCTGAGTCTATTGTTGATTGCTTTATTTATTTTATTTTTTTTATTTTGTTTTGGATGGTGAGGGAGGTAATCATTTTATTTTGCTAATACAATGGTCTGCCTCCTTAGGAATCACTATCATTAATATTTAACTTTTTAAGTGCAATTTAAAGTGTGCATGCATAGGCTCCTCTTATATACAATAAAATAAATATTCATTCATTTATTTATTCACTGAGTGGAGTCAGTGCCTCCGACTCCACTCATCCTCTTTATCTCACATCCACCCACAAACATTGGTTTGAACTTTTTTATATCTACAAAATACTAAAGAATATATCTGGAAACCACCGACTTGAATCATGTTTAATTTGCAGTTAAAGTGACAGATTTAATTCTGTATCTAAAAGACATATCTATTGAGTACATTCATTTAATTAATGCATTTTTTTTTTGTCCATGACTGCCAGCTTCACTGTGGCTGCAATTTGTCTGAACACTACTTGCATGTACTTAAGCACTGTCACTGAAAAAAATGTCTCTAGGCACTGTTTGTCCAAATGGATTGGAAACTGTGTCCACACACAGACACACGCACACACCCACCCACACACTAGTATACACAGATTAACATATACCGCCCGCTTACCCTACGAGCACTACATGCTTTCATGCCACATACTGTATAGTGCCAATGCATAACATGCGTGAATTGAACACAGGCCTTCTACCACACACTTGCAACAGAAGGCCAAACACTGAAGCACTGCTTTGTCATTTCCTTCCCACTTTTTTCCTGTATTGTAATTTTTAACATTTTTTTTTTAACATTCCCGATGCTCAAACACTGACACTGACTGCACATGGAAATCTATCCTTGCATGTCAAACAGTGTTTTGGTGAAGACCCCCACCACCACCACCAGTGTAAGTGAGTGCAGGTGCGGTTGAGTGATGTGACTGTGGAACTGGGCTTGGTTGTATTAATGTGTTCATTGGGATGCATGTGTGGCAGAGTGTCTGTGCTCTGCATAACGTGCATAATGGCCTCACTCTGCTGAATGGCAGCAATGTGACATTAGAACAGTTTGTCGCCAGCGGGCCAACGCATCAGCGGAAGCCATCACTTGGACTACACTTTATTTATTGTTAGTATACTGAATGCTACCACAGCCTTTTTACAGCTGGAAAGTGAATTTGGTAAACTGAATCAGTTGCCTTCATCACTGTCAATGGAAAAGATCTGAGATTTTACTGCACAGGGACACGGGTGCTACTGGTCTTGTTTGGTGAGTTTGTTTCACTTGGATAAAGCTGAATGAATGGTTTCAAACGTCAAGGTAAAAAAATAATATTTTTTTAAAAAATATTTTATTTTGGTGGAAGCAGCAGTGGATAAACAATTTACCAATACAAAAATATAAAATACAAATGATGCATATTCACTGGTTTTCTCTGTGAACTTTGGTTCAGTATACACACTACAGTTTCCAGGTGAAAAAGGCAGGCTATAGATGATATGGTACAATATTGCATTCTTCAGCCAGCACAGATTTTATAAGGTTTTGTTGTTTTGTTATTTTGTTGTGGCTGTTTTCAGTGAGAGCAAGGATCTGTTTTCAAAGACAGCGGCATAGGGCTGCAACTAAGGGTTATTTTGGTAGTTAAATAATCACTTGATTATTATTATTATTTTGATTTAGTTTGATAAGATTATTTCAGTTCAGAAATGCTAGTAACAGTTGTACTCTTCACAGCAGTAGTATTTTGTTGTTCAGTATGATCAGTGTCTAATTCCTTAGTAAGACTTGTTGTCAGTGTTGTGGATGAATGAGCTTATTCTGAAACATGTACGATGTGTTATGTTGGTGAGAAAGAGTTTCGAAAAAGTAGCTTCAGTATTGACCAGTGTGGGAAGACAGCTACTTCACTGCACTTAGCACATTAAAGAACATGACTTACTACATGGTTTGGTTCAATACTTGATTCTAATTGCTCAATAGCTTCATTCATCATTCTTGTTATTTCTGTATAACAGACCGTTACATGTGACGGACTGTTGATCGGGACGAATCACATGAAGAGTCTATATGTATCAATGCACAGAAGTCCGGTCATTTTATGAAAGTGTATCACGTCAGAGACCTCAAAAAATATTTTCCAAATATTAACATAAACCTATGTGAATAGAAGGACACAGTGTTTGTGTTTTTAGCTCAAAGACTGTAGTCGAAAAGCACAGAGGAGACTAATACCACTCCAGAGCTGAAGCGCCGGAAAACTTCAGGGCCCTACACACATGAATCCAGCTTCTGGCTTGAAGGGTTTTGGTATTTATTTGCTGACAAAACAGCTTCACCACCTTTACACTAAACAGATGCTGCTCTGCTCCCCCACTGTCAGTCCCACTTACATCCAGTAAGAGTGTTTATGTGCCAATATGTAAGAGTGCTAGCGCCACTTAGCTTTTGCATTAGCATTACTCCGCACACCATCATTCTCATTGCTTACGTTTGTTTGAGGTGACATTATCATGATCTGTCTCCTGGCTGGGGGAGGTTTGGGTTATTTCCTGTTTTATTGTTGTACTTCCTGTTTTATTTTAGGTGTTTTGGTACGGTGTGTGCGTTGGTAACTTGTGCTTTCTTGGTGGCACGGCTGAACAGGCCTCGTAATCGCTGCAGCTGCACCTAATTATCTCATCAGGTCCTGTCCTTTTTGTAGCCCGGATTTCCTGTCTCCCCTTTGTCAGCGCGTCATGTGTACCGCACTCGGTAACTCTATGATCCTTAGCTCCATTGTTACTCTTTTGCTCCCTGTTTTTGTAGTTTATCTTATTCGCCATTTTTTTACCTTGTATTAATCCTTCGCTGGCCAGCCTCCTTAGTTGTTTTTTGTAATAAATTTCCTAACCTTTTTTTGGGGCCGCCTTTAGTTAAACTTTTTCGAATCGTTACAGACATTTTAATTCTACTCCCTCACAGTAGTGACACATAACCCAGACAAGCCCACAGTGTAAAAACTTTAAAAATAATTTACTTTAGGTACCTACACAAAAAGTGTTAATACGGCATATAACCACACTAAAAGAAAATGAATGATCCTCTTAATGCTGAAATTGAGAGACACATAAAGAAGCAGTATTTCCCAGATATTAAAAAAAAATGTCTATAGATAACACAGTATATTAATATAGGGGTTAATTGTGATTAGACATTTGTTGCATGTGAACCGACATATAGTCAATTGCAAAGAGGAGAAGGCACATAGCTGATGATTGGCCAATTTGGATTCTTGTCTTAATCCCAAAACTTAGTTGCAAAAATAAAAATCTCTTTTTTTATGGTCAGTCATACTGACATTAATTTGGAGTGAATGAATTGACTGCTGTGTTGGTAAATCTTTAGTGAATGGTCAGTAAAAATAAAATGCAAAAGCAGTCTGCTCCCAGTGGAAAACACAAGCTCTTAATTCAGCCCAAGAGTTTTTGTAGAATAATGACACTGAGAATAGGACGCAAGCAGCCTTTTAACTGTTTTTTTTTAATGACTCCCTCAATCTCACAACAGGAGCCCATTCAGTAATTAGTGTCTGATGTTGATATCCTCTCCTGTCTGTACTCATGCCGCACAATGGGATTTCGAAATGGTAAAAAAGGAGGATGGAGATTTAGAAAAAGAAAGGCAGTGAATGAGACAGAATTCCTCACTAAAATGTCTTCCCATGCAAGAGTACTGGCAGATAATATCTGGACAAAAGGCTTTGTCTGTTCATTATACAGTTCATAAAAAGGATATCAGCAGGAGTCTTGTAAACAAAACACACGTGTGGACTGATAAAGAAGATTAATGCACATAAAAGCAGTGCCTTCTTTGATTAATGAAAAGATGCACTGTATAAAAATTAAAACCCTTATACACAATTTTATGATTTTTTTCCTCCCCTTTGAACAAGTCTTGTAAACAAAACACACACACGTGGACTGATAAAGAAGACTAATGCACATAAAAGCACTGCCTACTTCAATGAAAAGACATACTGTATAAAAATTAAAACCCTAATACACTGTTTTATGATTTTTCTTTTCCTTAGAACAATCCCAGTTTAATGTAATTAATGTGGATGCCAAATCAACATTCAGTACACAACATTCCCCAAAATTTTAATATAATCAGACTCCTTTTCATCTTGCATCCATGATGACTCTGCATAGTTATAAAAATCTACAAGACTCAATCCCATCTAATTCATGGGTTTTTAGATCCTTGAGCTAGGGATGTGCTGCTGCTGCTCAGTGGCAACATTGAATGTGTAATATGCAATAATCCTTCACACTGCAAGCACCACAGCAGTGAGGAAACAGATTGTGATGAAAATCATCAGCAGTTATAGCTAATGCCCTCTTCAGGTGAAAATGTCACCTCTGATAGCGAGTGCCTGCTTTTACTGAGAAGAAAGTTGGTGGAGCATATATACAAGAGGACATTTAAAAGATTTATTCAGAGATTTTAAAATGCTCACTTATGTGTGTGGATAATTTCCATCCAACCTACATGTATATACAGATTGACATTTGTCAGATATAAGGAACAGTGGATTAAAAATGGCCAGTGAATGGCCCATGTGTTGTACATGTACCCAACTTTGCTGTGAGGGGCCAAAGAGCACAGCAACACACTCACATGAAGCCTCGTGCAGACAGTCCACTTTGCAGTACATCATTGTAATCTATGTGTCAGTGCATTGTTTAATTCTATTTATGATTTGGTCCTTTCTTCAACTTTGTTGACAAACCAATGATACCAGACAACTCTAGTCATGTCTTCAACAAGCATATTAGCCATAACTAGCAGCTAGGGGAAAAACTATTCTGCTACGTGAATAACTTTGAATTCCGAACATGAATGGGGAACTACATAACTTCAATAACATCTGACACACAGCAAGCTCCAAAGCTCGATGTTTAGTTTGTAAGCAAACAGTGTCTACTTACTAGTCCAACAGTAGTGCCAGGTCACTGTCACTCCGACATCCCTTGTCGTCTCTCAGCTGATGCTGGCGAGTGACAGCAGCATCTTATCCTATCACTCTCCCACTTTTTCCTTTGACTCCTCCGACAAAAATGTTTACACTCCCTGGTATCTGTGCTGTCTCTTCCATTTCCAATGACAGAACAACTCCATATAACTTCCCTCCCCAAACTTACAGCAGCTTCACTCGCTCGTAGCACTGTGACGTATGCAGTAAGCAGTCGAAGCAGTAGAAGTGTGTTTCGCTTTGGTTGACGTGACCCAAAACAAAGTTACATAGTGCCAGTACAGGTGATGGAGACCCTCTCGGGGAGGCAGGTCTTCCCCTGCCTGCAGCAGTCTCATTGACACATCTGTCAAGGCCAACTTAAAGAAAGAAAGTTTCTTTAAGTTGGTCTCACGAGGACACAATCCCCATACTGATGCGTTGTACCATGTGTATCGACCAAAAGGGAACATAGCTAAAACATCGAACTCAGTTATCTGTTTTTGATACTGTTGCTTACTGGTGTAAATGAGTCACAATGCTTTGTAACCCACTGACCCAATTAGCTTGAACTGCAATGCTTAAAACAGAATGTCCACCATTACATCAACAGATAAATAAGATGAACGCATCTCAATGTATGCACAAAAATCACCAAAAATATTCACCATAGTATGAGTGGCAAACCAGTGCTACGGAAAAAAACTTAACTGCAACCATCAAATTAAATACACAGTTGTAAAACATCTTTGTGAAAATTTAATGTTAGAAAGGATTTCGAACAGAAAAAAGCTGCACAGAGCACTTTTAGTGGTAAATAGCTTGGTGAGAGGTATTCACTACCACCAACAACCAACTTAACCAAGTCATAACAACACATAAGATGAACAACCTCAGTGACAACATACAACTAAGATTTAAGCTGTGAAGAGTTTCATTATGCTTTTCCCTCTAAAGTTTACATTATTACTTTTTCTCAATATACCCTAGCCTATCTCTAACTTTAATCCCTAAACAAAAAAAGGCATTCCTTAGAAGAGAAGAAAAAGATAGAGTTGGCTGGATGATGATGAAAATCTTTTCCCCTACATTTTTTTATGATTCAAAAATATAAATCCTTATAAATCAATAGCATGCACTGAGGTGTGTCCACATGCACATGCTGTGTGTACATGTAACATGTGGTGGTGACAGGGTCTTACCTTGGCCGGGGTCTCCCTGGCAGTTTCTGAGTCTGACCAGCGATGTTTGAGGTGGGAGGAGCTGGGTACACACTCACAGAATGTCTGCATGGGACAAACAGACAGGGCCACCAGTTTTGGCGTTTGTTCAAGTCACATGTGCAATCAAGCATGCAAACACATGCACACTAACACATGCATGCAGAAACACAAAAAAGAAAAAGACACAGGTTTTACATCTGAAGTGCTGAATGTAGCACATTTTCATAGCAATGTAAAATCTTTGTTAAGAGATTTGTGGTGCTGGGGCTGTTAAACTATGACTTCCCACACATATAATTGCACAGTGACATAGACAAAGCTGAACAGGCATCTGTGCATCTCAAAGGTATCACTGAATTCAATACTTCAGGACAGGCTCAATGCATCTTCCCAGTGAAAGATTTGCAAATCCTCAGTACACATATTCCTTCGACTATGGATAAAAGGAAAATGAACAAAATAATGTTTCAATGAACGTCAGTGGGTACAGAAGATGGAGACGCACGCATTCTCACATGCAGGCAAATGTGGGTGTTTTTGTCTGCAATACTTCTGTGTACAACATGTGCTTATATGTGCATTTGTCTGGGAGTTGTTGAAGCAGCTGCACCCATAAAAGCAGAGTAATTATGAAAGTGGGGGCTTTCTGACTGCTCCGGGAGAGCACATCATTCCATGACCTTAAACACCACTGCTCTCACTGTGGAACGATTCAATTAGCTAGGGACAATAACACCAACAAGCACGTGTGCACACAGTCTCAAATACACACACATACACAAGGTCAAATATCATACATAAAACTGCCTGTTTGAGAATGGATACAGCAAACATTAGTTTGTTTTGTTAATGTCTCAGAAAACATTTTCCATCCAGAATAAATACATGAATTTTTACATTGGTTATGAAAAACAAACCTCAAAATAGCTTGCTGTGTTGAAGGTTAAGATCGGTTTGACAAAAATGTTTTTTGAACTCAGGAATAAGGTGACATTTCTCTCTTTTTTCAGCAGACTTCATTTAAAATGAATATCATAAATGTTCTTTTCTTCCAGTGTGGGAATGTGCATGCACGCACAGTAGTGCAGCACTGTATTATTATTTTTTATTTTATTTTTATTTTTTTGTCAATTATCATTAAATAGAAATTGTGTACGCTTATCACTTAGTCACTGTGATGGTTGACCAACAGTTTACACTTTTTCTTCAAGGATTCCTTCTCCTTCAATGTGCACAACAGCAAGATGAGGAAAATTGGGAGAGAAGTTGGGAAAGGAGAGGTGTAGTGAATTCTAATGAGCATCCTTGGGTCACAGATAGACATCCATGTCTGTTCCGCTGAAAACATTGCAGCTGTCTGTGCTTGCAGCGCACAGAGGGGCTAAAGAGCCATCGTGATTAAAAAAACACAGTCCCCACAGTGATGCAGCTAAACAAACTAACAAGTCAGCTACATAATTCATTTAAATTTATGAGTAAAAACCCATTATAGGTAGATGCCTGTATTTTGTACTAGGGCTGAAGTTGACAGGTATGAATGTTAAACTAAACATAAAGTAAATGCCTGGATGACAGATACAAAACACACACACACTCTCACAGGTTGTGTGTTTTAGCTACATCTTGGTGATTTCACTCAGGCACACCCTCCTCATTACTCTGAGAGGCAGGTATCAAAGCTTTATCTTGTTTATCCCCACATCTCCGTTGTTTTTTTCCTTGCAGCATGTGCACACAACCATGCACAAAGCAACACAGTCTGTGGAGCTTCTTTTTGCAGTGGCCCCAGAGTGGGCACAACTGCTTGGAAGTGTTTGTCTCATCCTAAGCTGACTTCATAAGCTCTACCAGCAGAGAGGATTTAAACCTAATAGATTATTTGATATTCTTATTGGTCAGACCTAAGCAGAATCCTATCTGATGAGCCTCGTCTTAGAAGACAAAAAAAGGCTTAGACGTGTGTGTGTGTGTGTGTGTGCATTCTTAAGTGCCACTGCATGTGTGCATATGTGGACAGAGATCTCAAGATCCCACAGTTTTAGGACCCTTTCTGGCACAGTGGTCCTCACGGACACCAAAATCTCATCCTAATGAGGCCAAATGTCTTTTCTGAGGAAGTGGATAAGAGATTAAGTTAAGGTTGGACATTAACTGGTTACATTAAATGCTGGGTTCCATCTACATTTGCTCTGAAAAAGTGGAATCAACAGTGATGCTTACATGTCTGATGGAATCCCACAAGTGTTATTCTTAATTTGATACCAGATTGATTCACAGAGACTGGAATTGCAGAGATATACAATTTTTATATTTACTGCATTTTAAGTTATATTTTAAGGTGAAGACCTTTTTTAAAGAGGCCGAGGTTAGAGTCAGGGTTATTAGGGCACTACTAGTTATTGTTAAGGTTAGAGTAAGTCTCCAGGAATTTAATGAAAATCAATACAATGTCCTATAAAGTGATGGAAACCAGTGTGTGTGTGTTTGTGTGGTGTTCCTTATGTTGGACCTAATTCTGTTTACAGTGTCACATTATGGGGACTTGTCTTCCTTATGGGAACAAAAAAAAAAATCACTCCCCATAATGGAAGTTACTACATTTTAAGCTGAAAAGAAGTTTTTTTGAGGTTAGGATTAGGTTAAAGTTAGCCCAGTAGTATTTATGATTCAGGCTAGAGTTAGTCTCCAGGAAATTAATGTTAAGTCAATGCAATGTCTTCTGAAGTCATGGAAACCAGTGTGCGCGTGTGAGACAGTGACTTAAGAAAGGTCTGTTTGATTTCTGCTCATGAAGTGGAAGAGCCTCTGTAGGGTTACCAATCACTTATCATGATTTATTTTTCTTATCAAGGGCCATTTTAATTTTATCACATCCATCTGAGGCCATGCTAAATTACTGAGCACAAACTATAACCCCTACTACTTTTTTATGTCTCTATCCTAACTTGCTTTAAACAGTTTTAACACTCTAGAGGATCACTATGATTTTATACATTAGTAATGCATATTTATATATCTAAAACAAAAAAGAAAAAAAAATGGGGTTGACAGATTTATTAAAGACCTTAATTATGACAATTGTTAGCAGATATATTTGCACTGAAGTCCAGAAAAGCTGCAGCTGTACTATTTCCCTGGTGCCGAGTACAGCTAAAGTATTACCTGCACAAAATTAAATACTGCGAGAGTAACAAGCCAACCTTGGTGAACAGTGAGCAACTGTGACAACTGCACATAACTGTGACCTTACCTTGGTTCAGACTGAAATGGCAACTGCAATTGTGACTAAACATAAACTAACACCACATACTGCACTATTACAGTGCACTCACATACTGTAGAATTATATAATTACTGTACCTAGCTCATGTGCTGGAACATTAAAAAAAAATACAATGCAGTTCTGCAATGCTTGAGGCCTCCACATTCAGAGTGAATGAGAGCAAATTTTAGTTTACACCTCCACCACATATTAAGTGCAAGTCCAGCACTGAGCCACTCTAAATCACCACAGGTGAAGTGCCTTCACTGTGACAGCCCTAATGCTGAGTGTCACTGTCGTCTGTTAAAATACCAAATGTGCTGCTGCTGCTGGTGGTTCCTCATAGCAGCTGCAGCTAATTAGCTTGACGACGGGCCTAAATGAAACCTGGCAGATGTCAGTTAGTGTGTCTCTGCACCACTGTCTGCACTTGTCAGAGATAGTTTGTGGGAGACGACTTGCCACTCTGTAACCCCTCTGAACAACCATGAGTCAGTGAGTCAACTGTTTCTGCAGTTTTAACAAATCCAACAGAGTGAGACATCTTAGTGGTAACTAGCCATCACTGATTGCTGGTTAACAGACCATCTCCTTTTAAATTGGGAAAGATTTAAAGGAAGTGGTAGATCTAGAAATCCATTAGATGCTGGGTCATTTACACAGCATAGTGTTGTCAAATAACCTATCTACTATACAGTCATTCATTTATTCATCATCTACTGCTTTGTCATCTACATGAGGGTCGCGGGATGACTGGTGCCAATTCCAGCTGACACACTGGGAGAAAGGTGGAGTACACCCTGGACAGGTTGCCTATCCATCGCAGGGCCACACAGAGACAACCATTCACTCTCATAGTCACACCTATGGTCAATATAGAGTGTCCAATAAACCTCTGCAACCAGAGAACCCAGAGAAAATCCATGCACACATGGGGAGAACATGTAAACTCCATGCAGAAAGGCCCTTGCTCCAAACCATAGGTCTTTTTGCTGCAAAGGGAAAGTGCTAACCACTGAAAGTGTCTATTTTTATTTTATTTGTGATACTAACCTAAGACCCAGTTGCTCTTTTTAGTAGGAGGGTGTCACAATAACAATCAGCTTTATTAATCCTCCATCACTTTTATAAATAGTTTTATTCACTTAAGCCTTTATAACCACAATATTTCCCCTGACCCCAAAAAAAGCAAAAGGATTGTAGAAATATTTAATTTGCAGGAGACATTGTAAAATAAGCACAACAATCAGATGAAGCAGACTGCAAGTACTTTGGACCAAATAATATTGTAACCTTCACCACCTTCCTTCATAAAAGGAAGTGAAAATCAAACAGTGGTAAACAGAAGAATGTCACATGCACTGCTGAATATGATGACAGCAGTGTTTACTTTGCCAGCATCTGTATTCTGTTCTGCACACCACGGAGATTTGGGTGTCGAAAATTTAGAGGTGACAGCCATTGTGTATGCAGTGGACAGCAGAGAAGCTTTTAGAGACTTCAAAGAGAATTATCCCCTACAGCTAATGGCTGATAGCAGCACTGGACACTTTTTTTTTTAGGAGGAAGGGGATTTTTTGGCCACTGGAAAATTATAGAAGGCGGGACATGGCTGTGATTGGGTATTAATGTGGGATAACTGTAATAATAGAAGGCTTGTGTATTTTTCATGCCTTCTGTCTACATTATATTTATCTTTCAGCACACCTTACCAAGACTGTCGTCTTCCTAAAAGAAAACAAATACCACATTTAGAACAGGCAGATAAGCATAACAATGATTGCGTGAAGTAACTTTTTTAAGAATACGGTTTAGAATTTTGGATTTATGTTAAAAATGTAAAGAACTCAGTAGATTAGATATACAGGAGGTGTATTTATATTGTTTGATCATCTCCACTGGCTAAAATAGAGCAGGAAAAAAGTCTCTGATTTTTTGTTTTCTCATTTTTATTTAACATGTCAAAACACTCTGTGCGTTGATGTGTCCTGAAAGCATAAGACCCAACTTGCGTAACTTTGTGAAAAATGATTAACTGCATCAGCAAAAATGTGTGCATGCAAACAGGGAGAGGAATGCACTTCACCTTCAAAATAAGACAGCATGCAGAGAAAGAGGAGGGACGAGAGGCCCGCAGGAGACTAGAGGGATGAGTTCAATCCTAAGAGACAAATCACCCCCTCTACCCTCCACTGCTTGTCCTTGGAGCTTACACCGCAATACCCACCCAACACACACACTCAAAATCAGTCTGTCACCCGCTGTCCATGAGTTGCACACATGCACACAAATGCAAAAACATCACCACAGCCACTGAACATAAAGCACACGATCACTGTGAGGTCAGAGTGGCTGCTTTGTGAGCATGAAGTGAAACTGTAAGATTTACAGGGAGCTTTCAGTTCTGTACGGATATTAGTGAATGCACTCTTCTCCTGTCTCAGGACACAGATAATTGGAGACTGCGCTTGCTCAAGCTCCCTTATCTAATAATATTTTAGCATGACAGGGCAGCAAACATGTTTACAATACATTGAACATGGCCCCATTAGAAGCACCATTAGAACGTTTGCCTTTTTCCCCAGCTACCAGTCCCAGAAAGATGTCTATCAAACTTTCCTCTCCTGAGGATTTTGGGACAATATTTTCTCATTCATTCTATTTCTCTTTCTCCCTTGCTCTCTTAAAAACTGGGCTAAATGAGAAATTGCTGCTAGGTGTGCTTATGTAAGACCCACTGAAACATTGAATGCGATGTCAGGATTTACAAACAAACCTCCCTTGTCTTGACTTGAAATTAAACTTTCATGTTGCAAGAAGCAGTCCAAGTAAGGAGGATTTGAGTATGAGTACACACACAGCGCACTTCCAGTAAGGATGCATTCTAATGGGGGCTTGCAAATGCTAAGGCAGCACTTCTGTGACAATATAAACATTCTTAATGCACTAAGAATGCACACTGAGAACACAATGGTCATCTTGCAGATGCTGCTTTAACACACATTACAGCTACATCTCTGTAAAGCAACACAGTCATTCTCATTTGAAATGACAAGGAGATAATAAACGATGCTTTTCACTTTACCTTTATTCAACTAATCAAAATGATTTACATCATTGCATCTCAAATTTAAAGACGCATTCTCCTACCACTTCTACAGGCCCCACTTTGTTTTTGAAGCTGCAAGCTATTTACAGTACCAATTGCACTTCACCAGCACAATTACACAAGGTCTTCAAACAAGTCGGTACAAAACAGAAACACATTCAAACATCTTTATGTGATGCACACAGAAAAAAAAGAAACACACACAGAGCGAGACTGAGAGATGCCATGAAAGGACATGATGGATCACTTGCTATTTTAATAGCAGTAATGTAAGAAGACAGACACTCCTCCTAACAGACCGAAGTAAAGAGCGGCCTCTCCGTAATGTATACATTTGCATACATTGCAAACATGCAAATCATGCAGGGACTCATACATAATACATGTATGTTATGGATACTGGTGTCTGCAATTCATGGTGCTTCCACTTTACTGAATGACTGATGGTTATAGCATCAGTAGCACATGATGAGATGTTACGTCTGCAGATGCAATTGTGCATTTCTGTCTGTCTTGTTGTGTCCATCACCCTCTTAATGTGGGTATATGTCTATATGTGGGTGGAAACCATACATCTTGACCTCGGTAAACAGAGCAGATTTTGATGGCAATAAATTTGATGTTTGCTCTTTTAGTCACACTGTCTGTGAACACATGTGGATGCATGTATCTGATGTGTGTTGGAGTGTCTATGTGCACATGCGTGCACGTGCAGTGTGACCAAAGGATGTGTTGACTGTGGTATTGGGTGGTAAGTGCAGTGTGCTCAATCTCTCCCTGAGGAGAGGCTGTGCAGTAGTGGATAGCAGTCTTCCAAGTTTAAACTCAACTTTGCTGTCATACACTCAAGACGCTCTTTCACAAAAGCAAAACAAATTAGCTCTCTATGCTTCCTATCATCATTATCATCATCAGATTCATGCTTAAAAGCAACAGTGGCCGTTTTCTGACTGGAGTCTAGTTAGCAGTTATGAAGACAGCCCACATGCAGACAGTGTAGTGCTTCTACTGTCGTGGCACTACTCGTAAATATAAAAGCAATTTTTTCCAAAGGACCTTCAGCATAAAGGAAGCACTCTAAATTTCTGTGCGAAATAACCCTACCCTAGCAATTGTCAATGAATGCAGTAGATAGTGCAATATGTGGATATCTGTGCATGACGAATGGGCCTCTTGATGAAGAGTGCTGGGTTTGATCGCTGCTTTTTCACATGGCTGTGTCAGCAACTGGGAAAACATTTGTAAAATTCTGTAACTTGTTGAGTATGAAATATCTCCGCATATGAGTTTAATGAAATGTTTAAATCTTTAATTAGGGACCAATCAGAGACAAATAAGTGTGCCAATTATTATTAACTGCCAAGAATAACTTAACCTAATGAAGAAAAACCAAATGACAGATGACACTGTTACCACCATTACGTTCAACAAATAAAGATGGCTGCAAGTGGCAATTCACTTCTTTCTATTTCAAGAAAAAAAGCAAGGAAGAACGCTAATAGTTTTGTGGAGACTATTAATGTCAAAAGGAGTGGAAAATTAAATATCACACAGATACACATATATGTATGTTTGATGCAGAGTGTACTGTTGAGTTTGTCCTTCTCTATTCTTGTCTTTTTTTTTCTATCTGCTCCTAAATTTAAAGTAAGGTGTTCAAAACTACATGAAGGAAAATAAATTCTTGTTTATTAGATCACATTCCTTCCCTTTCATTGCTCATAAAGCTGATCTTTTAAAGATACAGTATGTGAGTTTCATGTTTCTTCATGTTCATGTTTCTGTGTTTGTTAATGAAACATTGCAATGGTGAATCCATTAATGGATGCAGACGTGATGCACCGTTATTACCTCATACACCAAAATACAGACAAATCTCACTAGAATAGATGCTGTGGCACATTTTGACACATTTTCACGAAAACAGTTGCTGAAGGCAATCTTAATGTAACCCGAATTGTAACCTTGCACAAAGCACTGTACTTAAAAGAAAGAAAAAACTGTGACAGCTCTAGCTGGTGAGACACAAGAGCTGTGTAGGAGGGTGATGTAATATGGAAGGACACATTATTCTGAAATGCTTAGATCTAAAGTCAACAATTCAAATCCCTGGGACTGAGGAGCTGGTAAACAAGAGAGCAGAAGTAACGGGTTGCTCTCCACTCATTGTAAAAGGAAGTGATACAAGTGTCATCTCTTTCCAAGAATGCAACAGGCGATGTCAAATAAAAATGCAGTCCCAGTGAACACTCACTGGTAAAGTAGACTAAATCAAAGGTGAGTGACAGCATAAACACACCGGTTGAGTGTGGTACACTCATGCAAAATATCTGTCACACTCTGGAATTAACAGACGAGCTGTGTTTAGTGAAATAAAGCAAAATAACTACTTGGACAAAGATCATGCCTGGCAGGTTTCTCATATCAACTTGCCACACTGTGTATGTTCATACATTAGATAAAAATCTAAATTTTTCAGCATCAAAAAACTTGATGAGTAGCTACAGTGATATTACATAATTATAGGCATCTATAGAGTTGAGCCTCTCGCCCTATGTCAGCTGGAGTTAGGCACCAGCACCCCCCGCGACCCTCAGTGGATAAAGCAGTAGAAAATGAGTGAGTGAGAGTGAGTATAGAGTTGAGTAAAGTAACAAATGGGCATTACATTACACTAAAAAACTTAGAGCCCCACCCAAAAAATGCCCCAACCCATTGCCCCAAAAGTCATGCAAATCATTTCAGTCAGCAAATGCTGCATGTGTCACAAAGCAACTGCAAGTGATTATGACAAACATGATTATGTGGCCGACTCATTCTGAAAATGGTGGAAACTTTTAAAATGAAAGAAACATAAGAACTTAATTAATGAAGCCCTCTGCTAACAATTCCTCTGGACTTACCAGATTAAAACACTTCATTAGTGTCTAGGGAAAAACAGACAAGAGATGAGAAAGGCAAAGCTCAGGGAGAGAGAAATCCAGAGACAGGGAGAGAATAAAAGCTTGCTTTGGTAGTGCACAAAAGAGGGCACTTTCTAGTCAGTAATTATAAAGAAAAAGGATGTAATTATTTTTCCAGAATGCCATTAAGCTCTGAGTGTCTAATAATTGTGATGGGTGACAATCCAATAGACCACAGATATAAGTAGCGCATGGGTATTAATTGGTGTTTAACCTAAGTCACTTGTCTGATCACATCTATGACCCTTCCACAATGTGTCAGAAGTGTCTTCATAGTGCGATCCTTACCACCGGGATCTGACAGATCTGATCAGGGAAAAGCAGCATCTCTGTGCATTCAACACTATCTGATAGCTTGCATTAGGAAGTGTGAGGTATTGTGAGGAATTACACAAAAGCTGCTTTATTCTAACATTTTATAAACATTTCCCAGGGGTCCACAAACTGTTTATACCACTTCCACAATTAGATTGAGATACTTAATCTAAAGATTTCTCATATGTGCAGTTTCAAATGCCTACACTACAAAAAATGAAAAATGTTAGAGGAAGAAACAAGACCAGTTGCTGTTTTACTTAATATGGCTTTTCTGATTATGATGATTTGGAACATTGCTAATGGCCTTTGCTGCTTTACAGGATGGTAAACAAAACAGAGCAGTATCTCATGCCAAATGACTTTTTCTCACATGAGCCATACTGGCAGAATAAAGCATCCACAGTAATGGATAACCACTTTGCACCTTGTGGCTTCTTTTCCCAGGATGCAGGTGTGAACATGGCTTTATGGGAAATGAAACATTCAGTGACTAACTCCTGTGGGACAGCTACAGTGATGAGTTAAAATGTCTGGACTCCTAATGGAAGCTTTGGTCATGAGAACAGACCAGAGAAGTTTTTTTTTCTTTTCCCTCCTGAGCTCACATTGGCAGGCTCTTTCCTCACACAGTCATTTTCTTTTCTTGCCACTCCGCCAAAAACTTGATTCAAGACGTTTACTATGCTGATTGAAATCATAAATCCTTTTTATTCATTTCTTCTTTTCATTGTGTAATATCTATGGGGGAACAAATGGCACTTGAGACCTCAGTAACACAATATGCAGAAACATTTAGAGTAAAACATCTTTAACACTAAAATGTGTGGGTATCCCTGGGATTTTTTAACCCAAGTGAATCAGCTAAAAAAGGCATTTAACACCATTCTAATTGCCAGTGGATGGTATCACACCTGCATCACCTGTACATGAACTGAGATATTTTAAATGTATATTACTATTATCTTCTTCTGATGACCAAAGAGGGCATAAATGCAGACCAAGCTGTACTCACAGCACCCTCTGCTGGACAACTTGTAATTACTTAAGATAGTCTGAGTGTACATTCTGGATAGAATGTGACAGCCCTAATGGCTAACAATTCTCCAAATGGCTGGAGGATGAAATGACACATTACTGCCAAGGTGTAGCACACAAAAAAGCAAAATAGCTAATGCCAATGTAAGCCCAAGGTGCTAAAAAGCCTCATGCATTGTTTTATTTTTGACCCGGGAATGAATGACGATTAAAAACATTCCCACTGATGACAGACTCCTTTAAACCCGGGTTTAAAAAGGCTTTTTGACCAGTGGTAAAGGTATGTTAGTTACTCTAACAAAGTGATGTAGCATGAGAGAATACCTGCTAATAGACAGATTGGAGGTAAAGTTTGTTTGACTGTGGCAAATGTGACAGTGTAGGTTTGTCACCACCCCAATACTCTGATCAGCATTTGACCTATGACCCAGGTTAACCCAGCAGTGCACTTGTAATTGTGACAAGGCACATATGGTAGATAATTATTCTAAATAATCTGTTGTCATGGTGATGCCTGACCCCTTTGGCCAGTGATGCAAACCGTCTTCATGTCCAGCCCTGTGGTTTCAGGCGGTTTTTCCTCTTTGCCCTCTTAAAGTGCTGGGGATTAGAGATGTACATTATCACTTTAATCTCCTCTTTAACCCCTTCAATCAGCCTCAGCCCCCGTAGTGAGCAGAGCCACAGTCACTCATCTGAGCTGCACATGGCCATGAACAGACGTATGTTTTCCTGCTTGAGTATTTTATGAAAGTCTAATATGAAAATCAGACTTCATTTGATCTGAAGGGCTGTCCTATTTCAGTAATCCACTTCCATCCTCAACTCCATCAGGCCTCTAAATGTACGCCCATGACATAAATACGCTAAAGCTACTACTGGCTCTGTCCCTGTCTGACAGTCATCTTTACTAAAATGCATAAACAAGGCTCTCACTCTTGAGATATATAAAATAGGAAATACAATTTACTGGTTAGACTTCCCTGCAGATTTCCCCCTAAGCTGCCTGAGCATGAAATATGTATTTGCTCTGAAACATAATTGAATGGCAAAAGCAAAATGATTTGTTTTGAATTAAAAAAATGTTAGTAACTCAAATCAGTAACAGCAAAAAGCCTTTATAAAATGTATTAGGTAAGAAATGTCACTTTAATTAGCAACAGTTCAGCTGGGAAAACAAAATCAGCAACACATTTCTTTTATCACGCTGTGTTAATTCACCTATTTTAGACTAAAATCATTTTTAGCAGATCATGCAGAAGATGGGAGAATAACAATAATGAAACACAGCAATGTACCTGGTAATTTGATGATTTGTGTGTTAGTGAACTATAACCTCTCTACTGGTAGAGGCTAACAGCAGCAGTCCTGCCTTACATATTGGCAAAAACACAGGACCCTGCAAACATACCACACCCTGCCAAGTAAAAACAATGTTATCATAATGTTTCTCTGCACATTTCCCTGATGACAAGACAGTGTGATGACCCTGGAGGTGAACATCAGCCAATCACAATAAAGGTCAGCACGCCAAGATCCCATCTCCTCGCTTGCTCCTCCCACTTGTCATGGGCCCTTCATCCTTCTCTCCCCACATCTACTCCGCTTGACCACCATGCCCTGCAGTGCTAAAGAGTTTCTCTCTTCATTTTCAACACATTTGCAATAAATCAATGCGAGCTGAGGGGCTGTAGAAATAGTGTGAGTCTGATTGATTTCTTATGTTAGCACATGACAGAAGCCTGTGAGGAGCCACCAGATCTCACTCCCCACAGTGAAAGAAACAGAGAGAGAGAGAGAGAGGGCACACATTTACTGTGTGGGGTGGATTATAGATGGACACTGTATAAACTGAACCAAGCTAAAGAGCAGTTTTTAAGTGATTATGTGACAGGTATTGTTTCCATCTAGTCACAAATCCAATCTTGTTTAAAATAAATAAATAAATAAATAAATAAGAGACTGTCTTGATTTTTTTTTGCCACCCAAATAAGTTCTCTCATTCTCTGTAGTCCATTTCCCATCTCTTACGAACTTCATCTATTAGTCATTGCAGCTGTAAGGAAGATTTGACTAAAGTTGGCAGACAAATGGTTGAGACACTGTGCAGTGCCGACAGGCTATATAAGAGCTTTTACAATACCAGGCACTCTTAGACTGGAACAATAAGTTCCTAATTACCTGTCAACTTAGCCAGAAAATATCCGTGTAAGATTTACAATTCGCGTAAACTCCTTTTAAAATCAAAATCCCAGTTTTAAATGACAAAATTGGCAAAGTGCATCTTAGATATACTCTACATAGCACATCTGACCAAATGTCTATACTTAACTATCAATCAAAGAAAATTCATAATTGAAGCCATATCTTAAGTTCTCATTCTTGCAATAAAATAGAATAGTATTTTTTTTTTACAGTATCCCTTACGGTACTGCTCCATAATGTTTTATACTGATAATACAGTGACCAGTTAACTGGCACTCATCTTAAAAATGATATTGCAAATCAAACCTGAAATTCACAATATCTGGTCCACTGGTCCACATCTGTCAAATTGCACAGCCCTATTCAGACTTTTAAGGGCAACAGAATTTGCATTTTGTATCTTTAAAAAAAATGCCAATCAATACTGGAGGTCAGCTTGTGGTTACTTCTGAAGTGTTGGTGCACTTGATGCAGCTCTACTGTAGATTGTATGGTATGGGAGACCTTAAATAAATAATGTTTTTTTGACAATGGCTACTGTATACACCTCCACTACACTGGCCCTATTGTTCAAGCAGGTATTGCATCATGTTAATTTCTAAAGAAGTGCACGACTGACACACCAAACAAATACAGAAACACCAATAGATATGCGAGGCAGCCATGTTGCATGTGTTTATTTCATGACATGAAATAAACACATGTGAAAACACAGAATTAGAAATCCTTGACAGGTCATCAGCACTACTCAGTAAATGATTAATTCAGAGTTTTGCACCATCTATTTTTGCGTAATTGTTTATGGTTTAAAGTCTTAAACTGTTTGTTGCTTTTTCTATAACGTAACTGAGGAGTATGTGTGTCTGGCATTATGTCTCTTGTTCGCAGAGAACCCTCTACATGTCCAACTGTTTCTCCAAGGAATATGTCACGTTCTCCAAACGTTGCCAGGTTCCACAACATCAGCAGAAACTACTGGTCTGCAGTACTCTACATTTCCATATCCAATCTCGTTCAGACTAAGGTATTGCAGAGAGGAGCAAAAAAAGTCTCACCAGAGGAAACAAGACAAACCAAATGTAGTAAATATCTTGTAGACTGCAGCCATAGCGTTGGCTCACAAACTGCCCTGAAATGAGATGCAAGTTGAAACGTGCAGAAAACATAATGCTTTCTTTTTCAGCTAATGAAAAACACAAACCAGATGGTGTTTGACAGAGCCACTTGCAACACTTCTGATTAGATGGATTTTTTCAAGTGGGTCATGAAAACGAAATGCTTTATTTGCTAAGATATAATAAATTCAAGCAATGAGAGCAAGGGATATATATATATTTTTTCCAGCATTGATTCTTCAACTTTTTTTTTTTTTTTTTTTGATAGAATTAATGTTTGAATCATTTAGAGCAAGTGTTTTGGAATAACAACAAGCTACTGGGGGTATTCAAAAGTGCCACTTTCCCACAGCACATCTGAATAATGGCATAGAGACAGCCAGAGTGAATTTTTGATGATGATTAAATAATGGATGTTAGCAGATAAGTCTGTTAATATATTAGCCATGACTTTGTCATAGTGCAATAAATTCATTCCTGCATCTCCTTTTTTGCCTCCTTCTCCAATTTTGAACATTTGCCATGAGACTAGCCTCCTGAAACTATCCTCCCTCCAAGAGTTTTTCTTCTCCTATCAGTTCTCTTTTCATCTTGCTTGTCTCAAATTTGTACTTTCAAATACTTTTTGTATTTTATTTCAGTACAGTAAATGCACTACACTTTTGAGTGGAGCCTAGTGTTTGTGTGGACTATACTTATACTCATGCTTCATACATTCATTGCCCCATTTTTGGCTATATTTACGAAACTTTAGGTATAATATAATTCAACTTAGATGTTGTGGCTTGTTAAAAGTGAAGCACATTCCCCAGAGTTTAGAATACATCTGTAAAATTATGCGGCCATTAAGTTTTTTCTGATACATTTCACTGAATATGTCACTGGGTAATTAGGAAATCTCTACTTGTTTGCATCTAAATTAAGAATACGTACTGATATGGAAAGCAGCCTTCATCTTTCTTGCCAATTAATGTTGCCATTAACCTCAAGACACCTGATGTTGTCTGGACCATAATGATGGCATTATGTTTTTTTTTTGTTTTTTTTTTCCTGTTAGCTTAAGCAAGCCATTAGCAGGTAAATGTATGAAGCCAGTTTTCAGGTGAAATGACTCCATTTAGCTCACAGAAGAGCCAATGAGGTGATTTTGGAGAAAATACAAAGTAGAAGTGAACAATGCAGCTCAATCACAGCCACTTAAACAGATATAAAGGCCTTATGTACACTAATGCTCAATGCCAGCATCAGTGTTTTTACAATTATCTGTGGTTCACTACACGGCAGAAGAGTTTTCAGAGCGATTATGGGTTGAAGTGGCTAACATTGACTAACAATTACATTCTCTTTCTCCTCCTCCTCCTCACTCTGTCCTGTAATATTCTTCTGCTCCATATGCAGAGGCCAGGGTAGATTGATAGCTTGATTAAACTCCTCAATTTATCATAAATTATTCACTGGATTTTCAGACTCTAATTAAATTCCCTATTATTTACTGTTCAGTCTGCACTTTTTTGGCAGGCACATAACCCACCACAAATTGTGCTTATCTCATATACAGGTATATATATATATATATATATACACACACAAGTGTATGCACAAGTGTTTGCATAAGAATATGTGAGGTCAAATGAGCAAAGGAACAAAAAATAATGGTGGCGAGGAGGTTATTCCCAAAAAGCTGTCAATAAAACATAAGAAAAAAAAAAGATATTGCATGCAATACCATTTCTTTCATTATTAATACAAAATCTGCTTATTTATCAATAATATTAATGAATTGTCAAAATATACTTTGATGTTTTGCCTAGATTTTTATGAAGAGCTGTAGTTTTCTGCCTGAGGGAATTTTAGGGGGAAAGCATAGGTGTTCTGACAACATTAATGTCAGCTCTTTTTAATTCAAGCAGTCAGGACAGTGTGACATTTTGACATTTATTGCAATAATTATAGATTAACTGATATGAACGTTTTCATTGTAATGACCTTTTTGGCCGTATCGCCCAGCCCTATTGCCATCTCATGTCTCAATTTAATCATGACTGAAGTGTGCCTGGGCTGAAATCACCACAAGTATATTGAACATGTCTCACTGGAGATATGAAGATAGTGTTCAATCAGTCAGTAGGCTCTGGCTAGTTGTCCATCAGTGTGACTGGAGTCTGTAACATGTGTCTCTCACACTGCGCCTCTCTTCCTAACACACTCTTTTTGCTGTGCTCCGCACACCTCTCATTTGCCTCTAACACGTAATTTCCAATGCATTTTTAGTGACAACTCAAAAGGGAAAGTGAGCGATAAATTGCAGAATGGTGATATTGCCTTAGGGTATAAAAGAGTGGGGGGAATATATTGGGGAATTCATACATTTATCTTTTCTTTGAGTGTGTTTATTTAACACCCTTATAATTCTGTCCTCCTAAAGAGTTACACATTCATGTGGGCACACATGCACACAGAGACCCGTCTCCATAACTCCAGATAACATTACACTGACACCACATTAATTTGCTGGGGACTTACTCTAACTCTATAGCCATTATCCTAAAATACAAGTTGCCCATCTTAAACCCATATGTTGATCAAACAGTAACCTTACAAGTTTTCACATTTCAATTTACAGACTGACATTATGTCCCCATTTGGTGACTGTGTAAACAGATTAAGGTCCCCACATTGTGAATAATTCCTGGACACCATACACACATAAAAAGTGAGAGAGAGAGAGAGATGCACAAAGGGGTTTGATTCCCGCAGACAGAAACCTAATGCCTTAGCTTACCCAGTCTCCCTCTCTCCCTCACGGACTCTCTCACACACTTTTAGCTCTTCCACTGTGAAACCCTGCCCATCAGGTCAGCCTGCTGACACATTTGTCAATACATGCTTTGTGAGGAAGAGTATAACCTTGCCCTGCAGTGCTTTCCTAATGTTCCCAACTCAGCTTTACTTTCTACTGATTAATTTAAAGACACAAAGACACACAAAGGAGCCATCTGCATCATTGTTCGCTCACACATTCTGTAAATGTTCACATGTAAAAACACGTGAACATGCAAATGGTAGATTCTCACACACACTGATCCTAAAGCATGTGCAGTGCACAAAAGCAACAAACACGAAGAATTGGGAATATAATTCTTCCAATTTTTCTTTTTTTGTTTTTTTTTTCTTTTGGATGCGAGTAAGCCCTCAGTGATGCTTTGGGGGTTCTGTGATGAGGCTTACAACTGATCCAGGAGTCAACAGTGGAAGTGGAAGAGGTCTACCTTCCCTCCACTAACAACGTGTGGTATATCTGTTAAAAATCCTCTTTTGGTGGCATGAGGGTTTTTCAGCAGCTGGAATATATCTGCATTGTGTCACAAAGGTACAAATGCCCCCAGCTAGGCTGCTGTCTGCTCCACACTGATCTGAGCCCTACTGTGATCCATGCTTTCCAACCCTCTCACGTCCTTTCTACTCTTTTATTTTCACTTCTCTATAGCTCTTAGCTTTATTGTTTTGTTTTTCCTCCAACACTACCTTTCACTCCTCCTCTTGTCCTCCCCTCCCTCCGCCTTGTTTTCTCCCAAGGCCTCCTGGCCACCTTGTACCACCAGATATCTGATATTGAAATATCCTGTGCCTTCATGTCAGCAAGAGATATGGAATGAGGGAAATGAGAAAAAAAAGACAGAGAAGAGAGTGAGGGTCAGATAACAAAGGCAGATAGAGGATGAGCAAGGCCAGGAGCACACGGGACAGCTGCTGTCATTTGTAACCTTCACACCACCAACGTCCCAGCCTCACCAGGCCACTGTACATGTGTGCTACACAAAATGGCTCCATCTGTCTGCAGCAGAGAACCTAAACAAAATAACATTCTGCTCCACTAAGGCACTAAGTCCCTCTCTATGTAAAAGCACTTACATAACAACAGTAAAAGGCTCGTTATCACTTTGATCCACCAACACACACTCACTCCTCTCACACATTCATACCTTTACTCTAACAATAGGCCCACACTTCTCTGAACACTTATGTGTTGATTCTGCTATTAAACAACAGCAAAAGCAATTGGTTTCAGCATTACAAAGCCTGTGTGGGTGATGTGTCCATAGACAAAAATGATGATGAAAAGGAAAGGATCAAAAGAAGAAAGACATTTAGAAAAGCATCTGTGCGTGAGACAAACATATCGACACCTTGAGGCTCTGAAATTCATTACAGAGCATGCCAATATAAAGGCGTGTTGCTATGAAGAGCAGAACCAAAGTGAAATCAATGACGCTGAGGATATGTTTGTTTTTTTTTTTTTTTTGTTTTTTGATGGACCAAACAGCTCCCTCAACCCCCAACTTCCTTTTCAAACAAACTGGCACTACAAGTTCATAATCACACAAGCAAAGGAATGATCAGACTCAGGTTTTACATACTTTTCACTTGCTAAACACAGACTGTGTCTAACAGTTTGCATTTTATGTGTAGAATGTAAATAAAAGTGGACGTTGCAAAACGAACTTTTCCCTTTTGAAGCCAAGAGATAAGAAGAATAGAAGACATAACCTGCAACCATTTACCTAGTTACACTGTGTCCTCTCCTCTGTGTCCTCGTTAATAATTTGTTGTCAACTTTTCTCTAAATGGTAACATAATTACAAAAAAATAAAAAAATCATATTCTGCTGAAGAAGACCTGAATGAGACCATTAACTCCACAGGACAATGTTTACGACATTATAAATCAAGTGATAAATAAGCTGATTTTCCCTTAGACTTGCATTTAAACAGATGTCTTTTTTGCAACCAGCAGAGTTACCCCCTGGTGGCTAAATGCTATTTATGTCCTACTTCCAAGGCTGTACCTTTCACAGTGGAAGGCAACATCCAGTTCTAATATAGACTCTCCAAGTATAGCTGGATGTACTAATAAAAGCCAGTTAATACACTACCGACAAACACACATCGATAATAACTTTGCACTCTTGTCAGAAACTTACAAGTGTTAAAAAACATTTTGTGCTGGGAATCCTCTTGTGAGTTGTCTTTAGAGAGGAAGACACCCCCACATAAACTGAGAAAAATTCAGTACTATGTGAAACAAAGTAAAAACCACCAATTTTCCTCACGATAAACTTATTACAGAATGCACACACACACACTCACGTCTACACAAAATTTGTTAAATTATATATATTAATAAAACTTCAAGCTGCATGTAATCTGGCAAGTTGATTCTGTGACTAAAACTTTTTTGCTGGTGGTTGTTTCCTTGAGGACACCAAGAGCAGTGCAGCAGAGACAGAATGTGAAGTTGTTAAGAGTTTCTCTGCAGCCACAGCAGGAACCCCCCACAGGGAAATTACAGGCCCAGTGAACCAGGGAACTCTCTCTCTCTCTCTCTCTCTTGCTCCCTGCTCTGCTTCGGTCCACACTGGCTCCTATACCTCCAGCAAGCTCAGCAGGTTCATTAGTTTGACAAGGGTATCAATAGAACCAGAAAGTCCACATCCACAACTCAAAAAATACACAACAGAGTCATGCAGTCTTCACTCTCAACCCACTATTATACTGTGATTCAAAAGCAGTGGCGGCACCTAGAACTTTCAAGCAATATCTAAAATCTTCGAAAGCAAACATATACATGTCAGTTTATACTTCAAAATAAAAATATATAGCAGCATATTCTGAATAGTTTTTATTTATTATTTTTTAAAGTAGTACATTTTCAAATTGAAAAAGCTTGTGGCTGCTGAGTTCAGATATTATGACAACTACCAATTTTCTCAGATACAGTACATTATAAATAGTATCTGCATATTAAACACAGCTTTAAAGACAGACTTGTTTTTAGCAGTGAAACACAGCTGAAACATTCTCAGTGTGTTGGGGCTATTTCAGTTAGTTATAAATTACTATTTTGAGTTATAAATTACTACAATTAATGGAAAACAATAATGCTGAAAATTGCTCACTCCCAAGTTTATTGTGTTTTGTTCCAACTAACCGAAAATTACCATTTTGCAGCTGTATGCCATTGCCAAAGTGGCAAGTGGCAGTTTACATGAAATACAGTAGACTTTTAGGGGTTTAATTAAAGGTAATAGCATAATTGTGAATTCCTATGCAACAGTGTGAAACAATTTTTATGAGGTCACAGTGACCTGGACATTTGACTACCAAATTCTAATCAGTTAACCCTTAAGTGAACAACAAAAAAGGAAATTTTAAGAGAAACATCTTCTCGATTTCATCAGACGGGGAACACCTAACAATCTAAACACTCCAGCCATAGGTCTCACCAGTTTGAAGACATCAATTTTGCCCATTTTTTTTCCTGACTGCTGCAAATATAGAGAAAAAGGTTGGAGGTTAACAACAAAAAGCTGATTTCTACAGTATGGTTTTAATTATACTTGTACTTGTGCGTCCCTGTATATCATTCCTGTAGACTGGGTCAGGACCCACAGATGGGTTATGGGAAATATTTTTTAGTATAATTTTTTGAAACATGCTGCACATAAAATGTGATTTTTTTTTTTTTTTTTGAAATTGTTCAGCTGTCAGCGTAACATATGTAGAAAGATGTATTAAAGTGAGCAGATATAGATTAACTGGAAACCTGTCGTAAAATTACCCACGAGTCTCTGAACTCCCATTCTGATGCCTCCAGGATTGCAATTTGACTGGTGCCATGTTGACGTTTTGCAGCCGGAGGTTCAGAGGTGTCACAGTCACTCTGAGTCCACTCATAGTGGCTGTATTTCATCGCCACTTTTCCTCTAAATGGGAAAATCATTAACAAAATTGACAGAAGTTCTGAAAGTAGCAATTTGCTGAAATTATAGATCAAGTGTGAAGTAGGCTCATTTTCCCATTCATTTTAATAGAGTCATCCCCTAGTGGCTATTCAATATATTCTCTTATCCTGGTTGGCTTCAGGGGGAACACCAAGAACCACGTCCATTTTGTCTTACTTTTCTATGCATCGTCTACGGTGCAGACTGGTGCATAAAAAGTAAACAGAGATTTTAGCCATAGTTAGGTGATTTATTCATCGATTTGATTGTGTAGCTTTCATGTGTTTGGTTTGTGGATCTGAAGTGAAGCTTGGGGTATAAAAATGCAGCACTCTCTTTGTTTGCTTCTGTATTTTGTGTGAGTGTGTGTGGTATTCTGCTTGTACAAAAACAGACCTTTCAGTTCTTTGGAAAGTTTGGGGTTCTAAGAGTGATATTGATTGCTCCTAACCAGAGTGGGCAACCCACTGAGCCTCACTGACTTCTCTGTACTATACTATACTATACTATATATATATGTGTGTTTGTGTGTGTGTGTGTGCCTGGTATTCCTTATGGTGATGGGACCTAAATCTGTTTAGACAGTCATATTATGTGGATTTGTCTTCCTTATGGGACAAAATCAATTCCCCATCATGTAAATTACTATATTTTAAGGTGATAAGGTGAAGACAAGTTTTAAAGTTAGGCTGAGGTTAGGGTTAGGATAAGGTTAGGGCTAGGGTTAGGGTACTAGAAATTAAGGTTAAGGTTAGAGTAAGTCTCCCGGAAATGAATGTAAGTCACTGCAATGTCCTCTTAAGTCATGGAAACCAGTGAGTATGTGACACTTAAATCATTAAACTGAGACAAAATACAAATTGCTTAAACTCGGTTTGAGGTTGATTTAAGAATGATGCCATGGAAACAGATATAGCAAACAGCCCTATAAGAAATTGTGTTGGCATCCCTCCAAAAAAATCAATATCTGTGCTTTTACTGCACAAAATTGCATCTCTTGTTCTTTGTGTTTCCTTCGTGAGCTCACACACTGACTCCAGAGCGAGAAAAGCTAAGAACATTTTATGCCTCTTCGCTTTTAAAATTCCTCCTATTGCTAAGACAATAAATTAGTGTCCCATATTTAAACACACACCAATGAGGCACATATTCGACCATGTGTAGTCCGGGTCTCTACCTATATTGCCTATAGGGTCCGGTGAATTTGGTGCCACAGCTGATTTTAAGTGGCAGATGAATTTGTGTTTAACTCTAACTGGACACCATCTGTTATCAAATGGCACGGATGACAGCACACCTCCAGCAACAAATCAAACACACAGAATTACCAGACAAATAGTGGGGCATGTTTTGTAATATCAAAACAAACAGAGACCACAAGAGATCTCTATTACCCAAACCCTCCCCACTGAGTCTGAAATGATTGTGTCAATAACACAAGGCTGCAGATAAACGTTCGGAGTTACTGCTTTCCAGATTAGAGAGAGACAGATGCACACAAACAGAAGAGAAAATGTATGTGTGTCTGAGAGTGATAGCAAAATCACAAGTGTAGAGGAAGGAGATGGGTAGATGAGGGAGCTGAGGGACAGAGAGCAGCATTAAGTATCTCCATTTCTCTGCTCATCTCTATCCAACATCCACTGATTCTGTCTGATGCAGGATGGGACATAATTTGTTTCACATTATTTGGACTTATTAGAGCCAGATAATGACATTTGGCCCCATGTTTCCTTAAGAACAATGGCATGAAAAGTATAAAATAAAAGCTCTTTAGATTACAATTTTTTTTTTTTTTGATTTACTTTGTATTCTGATCAATTTAGTAATGGGTGATATAGATTTTGGTACAACATGACACCCATTAGGAGAAACATCACATGAGATGCACAATATAAAATTTTTGCTACTAGGGGTCTCTCAATAAAAACAATAGCAAAAGACCTAGTTTAATGACGTCGGTTTACCTGTGTTTGCGCTTTACGGGAAAATCTGATGAACGATGAACAAAATGAACGGTATGTTACTGTGAGTAAATGTGTGTATTTCTGTGAATGAAAGAGTGTTGGGAAGGTTTTGCCTAATGCAAATGTGCCATTCAACATAAGATGACATTAGTCTGCTCTGTTTTATGTTGAAATTGTTGTGTAGAAATGTTACATACAGAATGTATTTTTCAAGCTCATGTGAGGAACACCCCCCCCCACACACACACACACACACATCCCAATTGTGATAAGTCATCATCCTACGAAAGCACTGGAAGTCCAAATAATTTTTTAGCAGTAGAATCCATCTGTGGAACTTTTCATTCTTGCTGCTTTTAGCTATACTCCAAGCATTTGCAGCTGTCTTGCTTTACTGTCACTGTGCTTCCGCACTGCTTCTACCTGCAACTCTGACGTCAATCAATTCACCTCCTGGGTGCAGCTATAATGAGAAACACAGCGTGGAGTCGATAGGTTTAATCAGTGAATTAGTGTATTCATTTTGGCAGTTGCTTGAATGTAAAGGACAATCATCACTGCAGCTTTAAAACTCAGGTCATCTGTACTTACTGTTCACACAACCTTTAAATAAAAGAGGCAGCTTTGTGGACAAGAGGGCAAAAATATTGGTCATATCCTTTTACAATACTGATCATCTCCATCTCTTAAAGGTTACAGGAGAATCAGCCAAATGTAATATCTGAAAGATTAACTGCAGCTTGTATTAATCAATACAATGTAATTTTAGAGGACTGAAACACAGCCCAGTTCAAAGTGCCACTATAGAAATGACTCAAGAGTGAGACATGAGAGCACAAGACAGAAGGCCAGATATCACCCGACACCTGTCAGGCTCTGGAAATCTGTCACAGATGTTTTATACGTCTCAAACAAATGTCGTGGCAAAACCATTTAGTATGGAGACGAATGACTGCATGGAGGAAACACATTTTATATATATATATATACATCGGTTGTAATGTAGTGTATGTTTGGAGTGAGCTTGTTTGGTATCAAAAGTTTGGAACAACAAAAAATAAAAGTCATCATGATAAAAGTAGATCATGAGGCAGTTTATGCTCCCTGCTGTTCCTCTTGTCATAACTGCTCATTGATTTGGACGATAAAGCAAACTAATTAAAAAGTAACACATGTGTACCACTGCAATGTTTGCTCCCCCCCACCCCCACCAAACAAACAAAAAAGATATGTAGTTCTAAGGAAATTCACGTGAGCACATCAAGCCTTCATTGTTATTTCCCAGTGATGACGCACAAAAAAAAAAAAAAAATCCATCCCCAGTCTCGTTATTTGACAGCAAATCACACTGTGTGTCTCCGAGCTTTAACTGTGCCCAAGAAATCCGATTCCAGGGCAGAACCTGCTCCCTGGTGGGCTGCCAATAACATTCTACTGACCTTGTGAAAACACATCGACTATTCCCCAAAGTAAGCTTGTCTGCCTGAGACACCACTTACAAACACAGAAAGATGTCTACGTGCCTCGTTTCAACATTAAACAACACACATATGTGATTTCCCTTAAAGCGCAATCCGCGGGTTTGCATTAGGGACGGGGTGTGAGAGCGTGCGGAGAGACGCAGCCAACATGCGCAAATATCTATTCCGCCTGTTCACACTCGCACTAATCCCCTGCCGTGATTTCAGCTCCACTCTTCTCACTTCAACTGTTTGCAAGTTAAGAATATGTGACATTTACGCTCAAGCGTTTTGTGTCTGGAAGTAACCACTGGGATTTGATGAGTTTCTACATTATGACAGGAAGGGAAAGTGTCAGAGTTCAGTTACATTGTCTCTACATTGCAGAGATTCACGGGAGCCACATCATCACCAAACCCAGCTTGGTAACACTGCACCAACGGGTGCACCACTCCTCAAAAACACACACACAGCGCAATGACAGGAGCGGTGTAAAGTGAGCAGATACCTGGTTTTTATGCCGAGTGCCATCTTCGAGTTCAGCAGAGCTGTTCATGGTTCCCCATCGGTCATTTACCATCCTACGGAGAATCTGTGCATCAGATCCGCCTGTGAGCTCCAGGCAAAAGAGAATAAACCAGCGCCTTTTGAGTCTTGATCAGTAATTCAGCCCTAATCCGTAGAAAAAAAACAGCCTTTAACGAGGAAAAAAGAGATGAGGCACAACTATTTCTGCGGCTCAGCAACCGCACACCCTGAAATTTACGCACCAAAAAATAAAACTTAAATTCCTTCTGAAAGTCTCCTTCTAGTCGTTATTTCCAATTGAAATACACCAAAATGAGTGTTTACAAGCTCCACAAATTCATCACAATTAGACTGAACTTGACAAAAATGAACCCTAAAATGATCCTGGCAGCACCATGCGCAGTCCTTTCATTCCATAAAAAGAAAACGACAGAATCTTCTTTGGCTCAGATTGCGAAGTGCAACCCGAGCTCTTAGTCCATCGTGTTTCTACGAGAGTTTGAAGCGTCAGCTCAGCCTAGACTGTGACCACTTCAAAAAGACGGGATGGGATAGTGTCGCGTCCTTCCTTTTCTCGTTTATACGTATTATAAGAGTCCAAAATCGGTTTGACGGAGCCTCTCCGACTTGCGCCAGGTCGATCTGTCTGGTATTTCACACAGATGCCGTCGAGAAGACGGGTGTGAAGAGATTAGTTCGCTCTGCTTGTGTGCAGCACACGGCGCACTGTGCCGCCGATTGTCAATCAATGCGTCCCTTCAGTACGCGCGGCGCGCTCCGAGCGAGCGTTCCTCCACTGCGCCCGCGTGCCCTCAACTGATGCTGCTGCCTCCCCGCCTGCTTCTTCGCTCCCACCCTATTCCACTGCAACCCAAACAGCAGCAGATTGGAGCAAATTAAGGCTGCAACATAGACTAGACTGTGTAATGACTGTGTAATGATTAATGCGAACCAAGGAACTGATTACTGATATAAATCGCCCTGCAGAACAAATAAAACATTCTCTTCAAATCCATTAATTTTGCAGCAAATGACTGACAACCTTTAAGATGTAGATGCTGCCTGATGGAGAGTTAAAAGCAAAAAAAAAAAAAAAAAAATCTCCACTACAACCAAGGGGATTCTGAGATCACTGCACATTTGTCTGGGTTATGCAAACCAACAAGATATGCATCACTGACTGTACAGTATAGCTCACTTAAACAACGTAGATCCCACCTCAAAAATGTAAGACTAAAAATAATGATCTAATAGTGGAGGGCTCTGGTGTTTTTTTAATGACTGATATCTGAGAAGTGGATTTACTTTGGCTCTTATTTATCAAACAGGAAAAAAAAGGTTCCCACTGTATATTAAATGATTGAACAGCATTGGGGATTATCACAGGACAGTCGAATAACTGAGCTCAGCAAACAAATGCTCCAGATATAAATTTAGCCATGGAAATCAATCCTCATCTCAGCAGTTTTCAGTGACAGGGAGCACAGCAGCACACACACAGAACCCCCCCCCCCCCCCCCCCCCCCCCCCCGCCCCACCTGGACACACAGTCATTACTGTCAATACCATGTGCCACAAGGGTGGACATTTTTTTGCTCAGTAAAGGTAGTCTGATCGACAGGTGATTAGAGGTGTACTCATTAGTGCAGGAACAAAAGCACAAGTGCAATTATTCATCCCTGCCAAACCTGTTGTCTCCTTCTGTGGAATGATCTTCCTTTACATATTAGACAGGCCCCTTCTCTGCCTGTATTTAAAAAGCATCTTAAGACCCATTTTTACTTTGGCTTTCAACCCAGTATGAGGCATTGATTTGACCAGTTTTTATTGTTTTTTATGATTGTTTGTGTATATATGTAGGTGTGTGTGAGTGAGTGATAGAGAGAATGTGTGAGTATATATGTATATATTCTATATGCAGTGTGTATATGTACTGTATGTACACATACATGCATGTTTGTGTGCATATGTATGTGTATATAGTCCATTACACCTGCTGCACGGATATATTGTATATGTGTGTACATATGTACACTCTACAGTGTTTTACTGTTTTGTCTATCTTTGAGTATTTTTCAGTAGTTTATTTATTTATCTCTAACGTACAGCACTTTGCTTCGGCTGTTAAAGTGCTTTATAAATAAAGCTGGATTGGATTGGATTCTGTTTAAATGTTTAAATGAACACAGTAAACTCATGGGAGCTCAGATTATGGCATACACAGCCCAGTATCTGCAGATAATGATGATGTTAATAATAGTAATAAAAGAAGAAGAAGAAGAAGAGAGCACAAATTCTTTAAACACCCAAATCTTAAACATTTCTTCATGTTAGTGATAAAGCCACATGTTGCTTTTTTAAAACTAGTCTAATTTTGAGAGTGTGACTATATAGATGAACAGACCTTTAAACTAATACCAGTTGGTCAGTGGTACATTGGGATACTCTATGTGACAAAGGGACAAACAACTAGGCTCTGTATAAACCAAAAGAATAAAATGTCCCATCTGAACTGTTCTTCCCTGACTTGAACTCCATTAAAGAACAACAAATAAGGTTTGGGTAGTTCAATTTTAGTTGAAGCAGTTTTTGATGAATTTGTATTTCTTCGGTTCTAATATACAGTAGTTCCCAGGGTCACACGGTTGGTGTAGAGGTTAGCATTCTTGTCTTTGCAGTAAGAAGACAACTCGGGTTTTTTGACCCGGTTGGAACATGGGCCTTCCTGCATGGAGTTTACATGTTCTCCCCATGTGAGCGTAGGTTTTCTGTGGGTTCCAAAAAACATGCAGCATTGGGGATTAGGCCACTCTAAATTGGCTGTAGGTGTGAATGTGAGATTGAATGGTTGGTTGTCTGTCTCTGTGTGGACCTGTGATGGACTGAGTGAAACACAGTGTGTTTTAGCATGGTAGGTAAAGATATTGCAGAATGATGTAATCAAAGCTATAAAACTTTTCTGGTGCATGTGCTGTCATTGTCGGGTTTTGCTGTGTTTTATATACCATACTAAAGTCTTTATAACTGACCTCAGCTCAGTATTACTCTGGAACTTACTGGGCCTAACTCTGACAGTTTACGTCGCTGACTATAATTACAAATTTCTAACTTACATAGTGGAAGGACAGAGTTTCCATTCTCCCTATTTCAAGTCAGTGACCCATTAAATGATTTTGAAGGTGGTTAAGTTAAAATAATTGTTGCCCAGTTTTGCTTCCATTTTTGATTCTGATCATATTTTACATGCTTGCTTAATGAACAATTTCTGGGATTTTTATTGACACAATTTTGTTTTGAAACCTAGAGGGGAAAACACATAATTTACTTTGTAGGGATTTTTAAACAGTAAAATGAATGGGCCATGCATCATATGTAAAAAAGACAGACACTGACTTACACTGCTTACACAGGAACAAAAGCAAGTTTACATAAAATGTATTTTTTACTACATGCCCCAAGGTCATGGTTTCCATTTGAGGAAAGAGCTAACAGTGCAAACATTGCACATTTCCTGAGAAATGGCAGGGGTATTTAATTTAACCAATATCCTCACGGCATTTTGACAAAATATTGTAATAATGCAATGAATGAGCCATGACAGGGAGATGGTATAGACAGGGACATCCCAATACACAATAAACACTTTGGATTCACAAAAAAAACCAGAGTTAGAGGTTTGATCCACCAGCTAATAGTAATGTGCTTATAAGCATGTGTGTGTACATGACCTTGTCTCTCAATGTCACTGAAACCTGATCAGCCATATAGAAAGAAAAGGTTGTTTGTCATTATAATGTAGCTCTTAATTGGCTTTGCTGTTTTGTGTCCTGATTTCCAAACAGGTATTTGTGTTCTTGCCCCGTTTTGGTCAAGCATTGCACTTGGTTCAATGTTGCTGTCTGAGATTTCACATTTTTGCCCCCTTGGCTATGTATGTGTGTTTTTTTCCCTGTAATTTTCACGCATGGAATGGCAGCAGGACAAATGCACAGAACTGTGAAGAACCAACAGAGTGAACCGCCCTTCCCAAAATGCCAAGTCTGTAATTTGCAAAACAACAGCGTAACAAAAAATAAAGAAAGGGAAAAGGAACAGAAAAGAAAACAATGTGGGTGGAATAAGGAAGGATACAGAAAAAAAATGAATGTGGTTGAATAAAAAACCCGTACAGAATGGCACTAACTTGGACAAGGTTATGGGAAAAAGAGTGGGGGGAAAAAAAAACAACAGAAGCAAGAAAAAAAGGCATTAACTATGTGCACACACACACTCAGCGCACAAGTAAGTTCACTTCATTGGCAGGTGTGCACACAAGGAGAAGTGCAAAACACCCAAACACACACCAAATAATAGTAAACGTAATCAAAGTGTCATTCCCTATACTCTCATCAAAAGAATTCAGTAAAAAATCAATAGGGGACACAAACAGGAGCTGTGCAGGCAGAGGAGGGAGAAGTCTCTGGGTTTAATAATGTATAATGATGGTCTTTCTCCAGATTCTCCAGAGGAGGGGCAAGTGCTCACACTTCTGAAGTGCAAAGTCAAAGGCAGTGTTGCATCTCTCCCTGGCTGCTCCGTTAATTCCCTTAACTTAGCCTGAGGTCAGCCATAGGTATGAGACATGATTGAGGTCACTGATACATCAGAATCTTTGCAGACTTCTCTGGTCTGCCCCCCCCCCTCCTTTTCAGTTAGAATATCAACCCTGTGGGGATAAAACTAACGCTTCACACATGCACAAACTTACAAATACACACACATGCACACTCTGGATGTGGTGAGGAGACTCGCTGCAGATAGACATGACATTTAATAATGAGGGTAATTAGACTTAAATCGGGAATGGAAGTGTTGTTGGCGTTGATCACCAAAATGAGTGGAGTGAGTAAGTAGTATACCCTTTTTCTTCAATGCTGTCTGTATTTCAATCTGCAAAATATTAAAAGGCGATATATGTAAAAGATGTACAACAGCAACCATGAGCATTTAAAATGGCTTTGCTTTGGGATTGCTGTAAATAAAGAAATGCATTTATGACCAGTGTTAAACTTACTTTTATGTTGTTTGCAGATGATATTGGAGTCAGTAGTCAGGTTGAAAGGTTTGGAGATAAAGTAAGAGAGGCAAGGTTGAGATGGTTTGGTCACATGCAGAAGAGGGATAGTGGTTTTGCAGGACAAGGGATAAAGAAATGTAAATAAAGAAATGCATTTAAAATAAAGAAATGCATTTATGACCAGTGTTAAACTCACTTTTATGTTGTTTGCAGATAATATTGGAGTCAAAGGATTTTGAAGATGGAGAACAGCCACAGACAAGGTTCATAGATGTCATGAAGGATCCAGTCATTTTTTTTTTTTATGTTTGATAATGTTCCAATGCTTGCTTTGCTCACTTTGCTGGTATCCTGTGTCTTGAAGTGCTATATAATACATTTCTTACATATAACACATTAACATATGATATATATATATATATATATATATATATATAATGGGCGCAATCATATCCTTCACTCCCATCCTTGGTGAGTCAGATGTTTTTTTGCCCTTGCAACTTCAATGTCCATTCCAAATCTGGCAGCTGATGTTTTATGACTCGTGTACTCCATATTTTGCCTTTCACGATATTGTTAGAGCTTTCTTGCCTATTGGCTCACCGTCAGGGTGTCTCAGTAAGCCGCCAGGCTGTGTTTGTTGAATGGTTTGTAATTATCCACAGGCCTCCCTTGGGCAAGGCTCCCGGGCACGTCTACAAGCATATACTGCTCCACCCACCCGTGAACCCTTTCTTTTGGGAGCTCAGAAAACAGACGAGGTAGCTGGGAACGTGCGCATCATAAAAGAAAAGGACAAGTGAAAATGGGAAGTGTATTACATGCAAGCTTGTTGTAACACATGGCATCAAACAAGCATGTCGCCTTGAGATCCTTGAGAGTCCTTGAGATCATGTGATAAGAAATGAACAAAGCCTTTAATGCTTTATTTCTTTGGTGTATGCTTCCTCAGCACATTCTAAGAACTAAGCAGGCAGGTGTATATAATCCAAATATACTTGTTCTTGTAATGTCTCTATATCCCCCAAGACTCTTTACCCCCTACTGAGACATCTGTGGTGCAGTCCAACTTTTAATGAGACTTACTTGATTTCCATGAAATCTCTGAAGCTTCAAAGCACAACGTCTTTGTTCAGCTCATTGCCCCTTTTTTTGGATTTGATTGTAAATTCCGGTGAAAACGTCTAATTACTTTTTAAACTTTTTTTTGTGCCGCTTTAATAAAAGTGAAGATGTAGGTTTTTAAAGCGACATCTTATACAAAGCAAGTACAGCTGTAAGATTATACACGCCAGGTGCTTCATCTAACAATGCAAACAAAGCAAGTCAACATTCTGAACATGTAGATCTTGGATATGAGAGACCACTTATAGACCGCATAGTTTTATTCAGAGCTGCACATAAGAGTATAATCTTACCAGAGTGGAAGATATTCAAAATGCCAGCTTTTCTCAATGATTAAGAGTCATTGTATTCTAAAATAAAATGTTCATCTTTTAAATAACAAATATGTGAAATTAACAAAAAGAGCAGTGTGGCTACTTGGTATAATCGCTTCAGTACTAGTAATTACAGTTACAAGCACCATCTTGTATATGCTTTGGCATGTGAAGCACATCCAAAAAGAACACAATACAAAATCAAAGTCATCCTTGCGATCTTGGCATCAATAAAACCTGGGACCTTTTATTGATGCCAAGATGGCCACCCAAGGGTAGATTATGTGCCATCTTTAGTATGTCGTCCCTGTATACTTTGGGTACAACAACTTGATTAATGACTGCCCAATCCTCACTAGCGAGAGCATTTGGGGGTCGCCACTTCCGCATCAAAACTCGGTCCTTTAGGTAGTAACCCACCGGCATTTTAGCAATTTGATCTTCGGAGAGAGCTTTCTCTCGTAATTTTTCGATTTCAGCATCATGTTTTTGTTCTTCGATCAGTTGTTGTCTAGACCAGGACCTATCGTCAGACACCTGTGGCGTTTCCTGATCCAAGGTTGGCTTTTGGGTGTCTCTTAGGTTCTCATTACTTAGTTGGTGACTGAACGTCGCCGAGTCCCTTTCAGGGACATTCCGAGACATGGTTCGTGTCACCGCACATGAGGGACAAATATCAGAAATATCAGAATCCTTAGGGGACTCTTCTTTAGGGTGTGGGGCCAATTGGGGATCAGCATTTCTACTGACTAAGTAATTCCCGAGTAGCAGAGATACGCCTTTAATAGGGAGGCTAGGCATTAACCCCACTTTAACTTGTCCGGTGACAAAAAATACAGAGTGCAGGGGTTTCTACCTCAGGTTTCTGTTCCTTCCCAACACCCTGAATGAAAGTGAAGTCACATAGGGTGTTTTCGTTAGGGGCCAGAGCTTCTTCTAACAAGAGCGACTGGGCCGCCCCAGTGTCACGTAAGATACGAATGAGTCGAGGAGTAGAGCTCTCATTTGGGGAAACAAATCCCTCTGATACATAGGGATGGAACACTTCCTCTACTGTTTGAGGAAAATCTGCTTCACCACAAGCTGTTGTACCCCGAGTACCACGTGATTCGATTGCAGACTGCACCACAGCAACCTCTTTCCCCTCTTTCTTCCTCCTGAGGGACTGGCATTCCGTTAGGACATGACCAGGCTTTTTGCAGTAGTGACACACGGGGCCTGTAGATGCCTCTTTCGTGGTGTCATCATTTTTGCCATAGGTATACGCCACTTGTGTCGGATTCCCAGAGGGATGTTGCCTACTGTGGGATCTTAACTTGGACTTGTGAGTCAGTGAATACTCATCAGCTAACTTGCAGGCATCGTAGAGTGTGGCTGTATTTCTCTCATCAAGGTATGACTTTATATCATCCGTGACACACCATTTGAAATTTTCAATTAACATCAAGTTTTTCAACTTGTCAAAATCGTCGTTGACAGCCTTCGATGTACACCAGCGTTCAAAACATGCCTCTGTCTCACGACCAAATTCTATGTACGTCTGATCCTCTTTCTTCCTGAGACCTCGATACTTTTGTCGATAGGCCTCGGGGACCAGCTCGTATGTTCCCAGAACAGCTCTTTTCACCACCTCATAGTCTGCAGCGTCCTGAACAGACAAAGCTTTATATGCGTTTTGTGCTTTACCTTTCATTACACTCTGTAACATCAGAGGCCAAAATTCCTTAGGCCACTTTAGGCTCACTGCCACTTTCTCAAAATGTTGGAAGTAGGTGTCTACCTCCAGCTCATTAAATGGGGGAACCAAGTTCATCTCCCTACTTGCACAAAACCCACTAGCTTCTGCTGAGGGCGTTCTCTGCAGCGCCACCTTCTCCTTTTCCCACTCTAACTGTGCTTGTTCCAGCCTTTCATCCTTTTCAAACTTTAACCGTGCTTGTTCCAGCCTTTCATCCTTTTCTAACCGTGCGCGTTCCATTCTTTCTTGTCTATCTCTTTCCTCCTTTTCTAATTGTAATTTCAGAACCGATGTTTACCACTATAGCATAAACCAGCAGCAGCAGCCACTGACAGACCTGTCATCACATTATTTTGTTCTTGTTGATCCATCTATACACTGTACTGTGCTGAGAAAATCTTATGTAATTGTGTGGCTTGCCTTCTGACATCTCATAATCAGCTTTCAAATTATGGGAGAGGAATGTAAAGTGTACATAATTTGAATCTACAGTATGTAATCTGCATTTGAAAGTTTGTGATCGTTTCTCATATTTTTATGAGACCAGCTCACTGCGTGACCCCAGATCTCTGGAAAAGAATCAGTTGGAGTGTGTGAGAGAAAGAGGCTCTCCTGTGGCGCTATGAAGTAATGTGTGTGAAAATGCCAGAGACAGGAGATGACATTCCACTACATTATTTAACCAATGCCAGTGCACTTTCAGGGGGAACCACAGAGTCAGAAAAAAATGAAAATGATATGTAATAATTATAATATCACGCTCTCACGGCTTGAAATATTGCTGCTGTTTGAGTTGATGGCATATACAGTATATATATAGGACAGATGTCAACCCACTGAATCCATTCCCGGTGAGAGTAAGGTAACAAGGATGGAAATGGGATGTGTAGGTTGAGTGGCTGTGAATGAAAGTGACTCTTATGTTTACATCTTTGCATCTAAAGAAAAAAGGATCATTTAATGGACATACAATATACTGTAATTTACTAAGGAAGGGAACAAAATTGCTTTGCTCTTCTCAGTATTTTTGTACTTTGACTCTGTACATACATGCTTTTACACAATGATTTTAACAGTTTGAAAATTTGATACTGGTTTAAACAGGCTGTTTGTCTAAAATTAATCCTGACATCATTCTGTCAAGGATACCTCTCTAATTTTTTCCCCCTGTAAATGTGACTAATTCATAAGAGCTTAATACATCACATTATAGGGCTATCACTTTTTTTTCGGAGATTCTGATATCCAGTCTTACTTGGGAGGGAAATCCCAATATCTTCCAAGGAAAAGTGTTTCCAGTAAAACATTTGATTGAATTTGAATTTTGGAAAGTGACAGGGCCTATTATGTTGTATGCCTAGAAGGAACATAATCCTGCCAAGATGTTTTTTTCATAAACGTTGTGATCATAGAGCATTAAACACATGTTGTCATTTTTTATTATTATTTTTTTTTTTCATTTTCATTTTTTTTAGTAGGCTACGACTACTCAGAAAAAAGTGAGCTCACCAAATCTCTGTGGCTCATCATTGCTGGGGGCTATATCGTCCAAAAACTGCACAACACATCCAAATCTCAGACTTAATTGTCAGCATTTAAGTTGCATTATGGGAAAGGTGAATGTTTGAAAGAGAATAGGCACTGGCCCTCGTTCAGACCTGGTATTAATACCCATTTGTATTAATATGGACTGCCTTAAATACAGTATGACTGTCCACACCTGGCACTAAAGTGCATCTTGAATGCGTACCTGTGACTACATATGATTGGATCTGTGTCTCCATTGTTTATTCAAATAAATCTTGTGACTGTTTGCAAGAACTACTTGCATTTGATTAGTCTGACTGTAAAGATTTGCCTGACGTCAATGTTGTTGTGTGTATGCTGTGTGTGTGTGCGTGTTTGCATGTGCGAGTGACAGAGGGAGGGAGAGAGAGAGAGAGAGAGAGAGAGAGCAACAATAACTGAAGTGAATCAAAGCAACTTATTGTTGCTGCTGTAACATGAAATTAGTTTTAAGTATTAGAAAAAAAAAATCATGGCAATTCAGTGTTAAATTGTGGCAGTGACTGAAAATAAATGTACATATATGAATGCTGGCCATGCTAAAAAAAAAAAAAAATTAATTAACCTAAAATTGCCACAGATCAGAGGATGTCGGCTGAAGAGGCAGACTCTAATATGTTTAGATTGTGTGCATGCAGCACAAGAATGTGGCCACATGCATCCTCAATCCACTTCCGATGCGGTTTCTTCTAACCAGGATAGATATTAATACCAAGTCTGAAATAGGTCAATATCTCTGGCTCTGGCACATCATTCTCCATCATTCTGCATCTTTTTTGTGTCTCTTTACAAGTGAGATAATGATAAAGTGGTGTACTAAGCGGGGTACTACCCTTTAAGGGTGAGTGGCATGAGTGGCATCACCAAAGGTTGCTGCTGATCGATGAAACAAGAGTTGAATATAAATGTACGATTTAAGGGCATCATTGGAAAAAAAAAAGTCTAGAAAATGAGAAATCTGCAATAAATGAAAAAAAACTTAGCCCTTGCGTATATAATCTATAGCTCAAATGATAGTATACCAATGTTCTGACTGTATTATTGCTTTATTTAAATTAATAAATTGAATTATATATGAATGAAACATAAAATCAGAAAAAAAATAAACATAATAAATGCTTTGCAAAAAGTAAAAAAAAGGAACATGACGCTGAAAGCACAGTGAAGATACACAAGTTCAGCACTGGCCTTGTGCCAGCTCCTGGCAGTCCTCCAATTAATCCTTGGTTTGGGTTAATGTTTTGTCAGGCCCCTTTGATCCCCTGCAATTGAAGATTCTTGTTGCAGTGACTAAACCAATAAACACAACATTACTTTGTACAATATACAAAGAACATTGCTCTCTTTCCACAGCTGATATCACTTTAGTGTGTGTGGACGTAATGACTCTAATTTAGTACACCTGTTTTAATGATATTTGTCTGCACTTCATCAAGTTTGAACTGTAAGCACACACCATTGTTAAAAGGACATCAGGCTCACTACCTCCTGACTGTACTGCACAGCTAGACTGCACAATATACAGCCTTGAAGCTATAATCCCAATAAAGACTGGCTCAAAACAGAAATTAATGCACAAAATTCCCTGGCAAAAAAAAATAAAAAATCAGGTAATTGCTGTGGGACAAATCCATGCAAATATTTTGCATGCATTTAACCCTTGCACATAGACCCAACCCATGGAGTTGGTGAACATTGAGTTTTGCAAAGTTGATGAAAAGCCACACCTCTCTGCAGTGCTGACCTTTCAAGTACCAGTGTGCTAGAAGAGCAAAATGCATCAGGATATAAGAAGGTGTAACATCATGTTACAGTGAAATCAAGTTAACAATGTGACAAGTACGAAGTAGGTGAGGAACACTGCAAGAAGTTTGGGAAGCTGAACAAAAAATGGTCTGATAATCTAGGGAGTTCTGATGTATTTTCAAGTGTTGAAACTAATCAAATTAAGTTTTATTAGCTATTTGCAGCTTTAGAACAGGGTGAAATTGGATGTTTGACAACTCTAAGTGAGCCGCGATTGGCCAATATTCCATTAAGATACATGAAAACATCAACTTCCAGTTGATGCAAGCCGTAAACATTACATTTTCCCTGTACTTTGTCTTCTCCTCACTGGCTCACACTTAATTTAACCAAGATGCACACCACATCCATCTACTCAGACTCCTGCTCCACTTCAACTTCACTGTGTTGTGCAGAAGACATGATGAGTCCTGGTTGCATTTGAAGTCCGCAGTGTACAGTGTGAACATGAAAGGAGACAGCAGTTCCCAGTGGGGCTCCAAAGCCATTCACCAGCTGTTCAGGAACACAACACCACAACCCAGGATTTGCGAGGCAGTTGGGTATTAAAGTTGTGTTATTGGACTTCAATGACTTGCACAGTCAAAGGCGCTATAAAAAGAAGTTTGTGGTGACTACACAAGCAGGTAAGATGAGAAAGCAGGGGATTTAGATTGGACAAAAAATAATCTCAATCTCAATAAGAATACTTAACTTTATGTCCATGTAGGCAGATGATTTTACCCCCAATAAAAAAAAATAAAAAAAAAATACTGCAGAATCTTAACGACAGCCAGGCGTTTCCATCTGCAGCATCAATTAATGCAACCTGTCTTTATTACTACCACAACTAAAAATTGCAAAAATTCATGTTGGTAAAAGTGTATCTTAGTGTAATTGCATATTGGGGTTAATACAATATCTTTCTATTTTAATACAAGTGTGACTAAACTGCTGTCCTAAAAAATATAAAATGACAAACATAATTCAGTCTAGGATTGATGTCAAAGGTGACATTTTCATTTACAGATGCTGATATGTTACAGTACAGAAAGTGCAGCCAAGAGTCACATTACATTCAGATTACCAGTAAGTACAGCCTGGGTGGGTATTAGTTAATCCAAAACTTTGTCATGACACTGCACACAAAATCATTTTTGTAGATTTCTTTGTATGCCAGCATAGTGGTCAACCTATGAAAATAGCATCCATCTACAGATAAATATAATAACAATATGCATTTCTATATTCTATTTAAATGTTTTCGTGCTGCTTGCTGATGAGATATAAAAAGAAAGAAAAACAAACAAACTGGAGAACATGAGACAGTAGAAAGAAGCGTTTGAATACAGAGATGATAATGATAAGGGAAGATAAGACATGCATTTTAAATGAAGGAGGAGAAGAGGGAGCTCTCATAAACTGTCACTTGCAGGACTTGTTTTTTCACAGGTGATGCTGGGACCAGCTCTGTCCTCTCATTAAACGCTTCCTTAGAGGGACAGAATGAGCACACAATGTCTTCTCTGATGTACATTTTGCTTTCTGACTTGTAAAATACTGCCATGAGAGTTGTGGAAAAAAAACACACACACCCACTATCCTAGCAAAAACTTTTGCTTGATCCACCAGCTCATCCTTAATGTTATGCTTAAGAGTCGTGAAACATCATGTAACTGTGGAATCAATGTCAGGTGTTTTACATTTTTCCTGGGGCCGTAGTTATCAAATTTGGAGAGAGGGTGTGTCACCTTGAGGTGCCTGCAGATTACAGACTTAAATCGGCAATAATGGGAGAAGAAGCTGTGCACACAGAATCACATTAACATTCATTTGGAGATGTGTTTGTGCTCACCTAATGAATGGACATCCAATATTTACCTTCCCTTTAGCTCTGTTTTGCTCACAAATAACTTATCAGTGAAACTGTATCTACTATATATCTCTACTCCTTTAACTTTGTTCATCTGCCATTTGGTGTTGCACAGGGACCATTAAGTGACTTTTATAGTTTTATAGAAATGACGCAATAGGAGCATACATAGTTGCAGGTTAAATAGTGAATGGACTGAGTAACACTCCAATGAAAGCATGAAAGAAAGTAGTGCTTCTTAGGTTTTTTTTTCCATAATAAGCAATCATCTCATTAGTTATTAGTACAGAAATATTAATTAGAGCAGCATAAACATGTAGAATGTGATTTAATATGGTATTTAATCAATCAACCTTTCACTCACTCACTCATTGTCTACCACTTTAACCTCCACATAAGGGTTGCACAGGCGCTGAAGCCAATCCCAGTGACATAGGGCAAAAAAGTGGGGTACACCCTGGACAGGTTCCCAGTCAATCACAGGGCCATCAACCCTTCCTTTATAGATAATTTACATATACAAATCATTATTTTTTCAAAGCAACCTTCTTGATTATGATGCTTTCTTTAGCAATAACTGAGTCCAAATCAATGGTTAAAGACAGAAATCCAAGGGAAGAATAATCCATGTGTATGCACATTTACTAAAGGTGAGGAGCAGAGTGCTAAGCTGTGTCTTGCTCTGCTCTCACTTTGTATGCACTCCTTTCCACACTATGAAAGAAAGGTAAGAAAAAACAGCAAGGGCTGATGGTCTACCGCTGACAAGGCTGTTGCACAGCCAAATTGCCGTAATGGACTGTCAATCTGACAAACCGGGAAGTGAAATTACAGCACGCACGCACACACAGGCACACACAAAACAACTTCCTCAGCAATTAAGCAGATGGGTCCGCTAGGAAAAAAATACCTGATCTTTGTCTATCAGGATATAATCCAGATACTGTATGTTTTCAAAGCTGCAATAGCAAAAAAAAAAGAAAAAAAAAAAGAGATGTTTTCTAACCAGATTTCTACAGATGCATCTCTGAGCATCATCTTCTTGCATCACTCTTAATGTGACACACAACAACAATGGCACTGAAACTGATGGCAGAGGTGCTGCATCTATTGCTGCACAGTTAAATCTAGTATTGTCTAAAAGCATTGGTACATTGCAATATATGTAATACCAGTCTCACAAGTGTGGTTTCACCATGTGCAGATAGTTGCTTATATCTGAACACATAAATCCCATTTGATCACTTGCAATTAACAGTGTAGACACTCTGAAAAGACCTGATCACAGAAAAAAAATCAGGTTTGCCTGTAGAACATAGCCTACATGGAGTGATAAAATAACATTATCCTACTCCTACACTTTCCTATTTAAAGTTTAATAAAGTAAAAAAAAGTAAATAAATAAAAACTGCTGAAAACACAATATGTTAAATACTTTTGTGTCTTGTAGGAGGACAACGAGAAAATTCTGGAGTGACTGGTCAGTGGACCCCATCACAGCAGAGTCCAGAATGTGTGAATAAACACATACCAGTTTCAAGCAAAGAGTAGATGGTACAGTTAGTACAGTTTATAAGCCAAATGAGATATAAGACCACATTCATGCTGTGGTTAAACCCCAATGTCAAATAATGTGTCTTTTGAAAGTTGTTTGGTGCAAAAAACTAACTTTTTATTGAAAAAAAAAAACAAAAAACAAAACTGTGGTTTCATGCCTTGCAGTGCCACTTAAGCTTTTTATAACTTTTGTGATACTGAGGAGGATTCCTGTAACACTAAGAAAGCTTTATTGGCTCCAGGTGATGCTTTGGCTTCAGTATTGAGGAAGAGCCTGTCCCCAAGCCATCAGCAGAAGTTTGCAGTGACAAGCACTGCAGTATAGTGAACCTAAGAAATGCTGCTGAAATAAAGACTTTTCTGGTGTTTGGACTCTGGAATGAGTGTTTTCTTTTACATACACTGATGATGAACTAAGGTTTGTAGCAGTCGCTCATATAAACTCAATAAACTCCGATATAAACTCAAATATACTAGACTATCTAAATAACATTAAACATTTTATAAAGCATTTATGTAAAATAATCATCTTATACTGCATCATTCACATGAGAGCTGAAAAACAATGCAAGGTATGGTAATAATACTCAATAATTTAACTTTGTTGTTCTACCAGTGCAGTGCCAAGTCATGCTTGTCTCACTTTTGTAGTTAATGGCATGGCTGCCTCATTTTTACAAACTAATTTATATCAGTGATGAATTGTACCAATAGTCTGTCCCTTGTCGCTCTGGAGAGAGGTTCTTCACGACTACAGCAGAAGCAGGAGAGGAGATCAGCAAGTGATTCTGTCAGTACACAATTAAAAACCTATTACTAATCAACTAGATTGCATTTTCATTATTTCAAAAGGACAGACCTATTTCCCTGCTGCCTCCTCTGACTGAAAATGTATAATATTTTATGAAAAAGACAAGACGATTGCTAAATAATGATGAGACTAATGGTTGCCGCGGGGACAAAGTGGAACTAGCAATTAGGTGGCAAAAAAAAGTACTAGAAGGACAAATCTGATGAGGTTTGTTCTGCTGCATCTAATAACTTGCAATTCGAGTGGCTGTTGTGTCTGCATTAAATACTTTATAAAGAAGTAAAGAAGTCCAAACACAATTTTCTGCTATTAAAATTTTATATAGCCAATGCAAAACCATTTTCTAAAAGGCTTTAAAAATACTGATGCACATTATTCTACCATAGCCTGTAAACAAAATGTGTGTGCATGTCATTTTAATTTAACGGTATCACATATGGTTAAAAAAACATACACAAAAAGTGTAATATGTGATTTGAATCCACTTGCATTATTGCAAATGGAATCATACAGTGTATAATTTAGCTCTTCTTGAGCAACAAAACATATACCATTTATATAAACAAAGACTTCAATATCATTTAAATGAATAGTAATCTAAATAGGGACTGTTACTGTTACTATAAGCGCCAGTTAAATGTGTTAAAACCAGTTGGGCCTGTCTGACAGAAAAAGTGTCCATGTCTCAGCCATTTTTACACAGTGACTATCAAGACCTGTATCGCATCATCAAACCAAATGGGCAAGAAAACAATCTAGCACCCAACAAGCAGCCCAGTAAATAAAAGTCTGACTCACGGAATGAGCTGCCTTGGGATGGTGAAAATCAATTAAGCCAGGGGTCTGCTGGGTGTTTGGGGGGAGGGGGTGTCTGCTGTTCCTTCCTGATAAGAACATTTCTATGCTTGATTTGGTTATGCCAAGAGAAGATTATTGCCTGGCATGAGCAGCAGTTGGCCTTGCTCATTAAGTGGTGGGTTATTGCCAGTCCTTAACATCAGAGCCAAGGTTTTAGTACATTGTAATGGGGGCCGGGTAAACACTCAAACACACTGGGAATCTTGGCCTGATTTAGTTTCGCTAAACTAAAATGCCTGTTTCATTGGGGATTAACTGGTAACTCTGATCCTATTTGAACGGCAGAGGGTGCTGGGACATGATGTGATGCTGCAGTGCAGGTATGGATTTTTGCAAAAGAATGGAAAGAGGCATCTGTTTATCCTTTAAATGAATGAGACATGGGTCATTACACTGGCTTCCCTGTTGCTATTCACTATTGTTTCCTTTTAAATGATTTGTGGGATTTAGGGATTTTTTTTTCCTTCTGTTTGAACCTGCAGAGAATCAATGGATGAATCGCTTTAGCAAAAAAAGCTGTCCAGTTTTGGTTTAAGATGATAATTGGTCTCACATGAGGTAACAGCAATTCAACTATACTTTTCCATCAGTTATAATTGGTCACATAAAGACATTTTGGCCTAAGTGTGGAGTAAAATATACTCTCAGAGAGTAGGACACATGATGCAAATAATAATAAAATCAAATATCAATAAAATCACTGGTATCCAGAGTGGATACCAGTACAATTAAAAAAAAAAAACTCTTAATTTTAAGAGGAGGATTTAGTTACTTTTGTCCTCATGGGTACATTCCTGGTCTGTCTTGGAACATGTTTAGTAAAAAAAGGTTTCAATAACAACAAAACTGCACCACCCCAGGTCCCACAAATGAAAAAGCCTGTCATGTGTAATTGGTGTGTGCGGCATTCTGCTAAACCACTGGGACCCAGAATAAATATAACCTGACAGTGTGAAAAAAGGGAGAGAAAAGGCTCTTTTGATCCCTTATTCATCTCTCCTCTGTCACTGATAAGGCTGCTGGGTTTGGACGATGGAAGGATGATTTTCCCCGAGGAGAGCGAGACACCACACTAAAATGTCACAATACAGACTCAAAGAGGCAGAGACAGACGCAGAGGGCGTGGAGGGTAAAATCGAAGAATAATGCTAAATATGAGCGATTATAAAAGCATTTTCATGTGGAAGCAGAGGGCAAAGGAAGAGAGGATGACTGTGCCTTCCCCCTGAACAGAATGTTGCACACTCTGGATATATGCAGGAGCCTCAGCAGTGTTTGTTCTCTTCCATGCTCTGATTAAAGATTATGAAATAAAGACTTTTTCTTCTGAAAATTTGACTTCCTCGTATGCCCCAATAGTGATGGATGCTTTGGAGTGTTTAATGTGCAAACACTCTTCTGTAAATGAAAAAGAAAGGGGAGAAGTGAGAGTGGATGTGTGTTAAGTAAGGATGAAAAAAAGGGAAGAAAAGAGAAAGAGAAAAAAGACACACGGCTGTTCATTCAAGCATAATTCCATTACAACTGGTGGCTGCTGTGAAGAAGAATCATTAGAGGTGTAATCAGGACAGATGGATGAGGACACATGAAGATTCAGCTCTCTGTGTGATTGAGCCATAGTCTATAACCCTCATTGTGTGTGTGTTGGGGTGGGGGGGGGGGGGGGGGGGATAAAAAAGAAAGAGGGGGGGGACTATAAAGGAATGAAATGACACATGTCACATAAGGAGTCTCAATTGGTGGTCTATGAAGCTCACAAAAGTCAAATCCAGAGATAGGTCAGGAAAGAAAGAAAGAAAGAATGGCTCAGTGGTTTTAATGTAAACATCCAAGTCCAAAGTCCAAAGCATGATGAAGGAAAAGCATTGTTTAAATACTGGGCTGGGATGACATTTACAGAGAAGCAGGAGCAGAAACGAGAGTGTGCCATTTTGGATGGCAGTGACAAGACACGAATGGGAGTCATGAAAGAAAGTATTTATGTCGGAATTCTTGCTCTTACCTCATTTTTTGGCTTTCACTTTTCATTCGTCGCTCGTTTCCCCCTTTTCTCCTCCACTTTGCACAAGTGCCTCAAACATGTGCTTCAACGTATAGTCGGCCATGCTGTGACAAAAAAAAAAAAAAAGCAGAGAAATTTTGACAAAAAAGATGAGTGTTGCGTGCTTGTCACATTTAGCTTTGTACAATGCAGGTTCCGAGCTGTTCAAAGTCCCACTTCCACATGACAAGTTTTCTTTTATGCACTGCATAAAGATACATTTCCGGGATACATACCAAAACTTAATAGTGCTGCCCTGAATGGATAAAGTTAATCTTTTGAGTTTTGATGCTAAATTAATCAAACATATTTGAAAGGGAAGGTTGAAGTGAGGGATATGCAGCTGGAACATGCAAATTCACCTATAAATGTTGCTACATTTTACAAACTGTACCTTTAAATTAATATGTTAAAAATGCCCATACGTGAAATAGGTGGAGTGAAGTAAATGCATTTAGTTCATTCATCTGCTGATAAAATCGAAGCCAAGATATTTGGCTTTGATTTTATTTTTCCTTTTCGTAGAAAAAAAAAATAGTTAATAGTTATACTTCTATTAAAAACACTTCATATAACATATAACTTCTATTAAAAACACTTCATATAACATATAATAAGTATGCCTTAAATTTATTAATTTAATTTAAAAAAAAAAAAAGCATAAAAACTAAAATAAACATATATAATACTTATTATATGTTTGTTTTTCTTTCTTCCAAACTTTCTTACTTTCTTCCAAAAACTGGCTGCTTGAAAAATGAGCAGCTTTTATAAAAAAAAACTTTATAGCATCCATAGACAGTGTAAAATATTTAACACTAAATTCTGTTGGTAAATTTCAGCTGTATAGCCTCTCCAGTAGACACAACAAAGAAAGCCCTTGACTCTCTGTAAAGCTAAAGAAACAAAGCAAGACTAGGTAAGTTAAAGGCAATCAATCCACACTCTGTAGAACCCTTGGGTTATATTTCTCTGTTCCATTTTCTTTCAAACATATGGTGCTGTATCTAAAATAAGGCCAGGTTTATTTGATGCAAGGAATTGAGTTGCTTCGTAGCTCACGGTGCCTCAAATGGCAGTCTTTAAATAAAGACCTGGCCAGGTCAGGCTTTATCGTCATGATTAAAATTATATGGCACTCTAACCTTGCTCTGGGAATTAGGTGTCACAGGTGAGTGGTAATCACACTTTTGTTATTAGGTTGGTTTTTTTTTTTGCCTCCTGATACATGGCATGCTGGAAGATAAAACACACATACACACACACATGCACAAATGAATTGCTTGGTGAAACTAGTGCAGATTTACTTTAAGGGCAAAACAGAAAAAAAATGTTCAAGGTAGAAACCCTATTAAATCTGACTTTGTGGTGTTTACACAACATTATCACAAGTCAAGTCAGTGTCTGTGTCAATGCAGGATGAAAACGGGATCATAATCATGCCCAATGGAAGCAGTTTATTTTAGTTTTTATGCTTTTTTTTTTTTTTTTTTTTTTACAATATCTGTGTATTGCAGCTTAAACACTCAAGGTTAAAGACACCCTGTGGAGATTTCTAGTAAACAAACAAGGTGTTTGTTTACTCGTCAAATCACACCCTGTTTCTTTGAGGCATCATCTCTGGATGAATTTCCTTACTCACAAAATATTTTCAAAGCAGACTTTTTTAACTTTAGAAACATGCACTGCACCATATTTACTTGCGGGGTGTCTTATTCTCTGAACATTTGAAACCATTAGCAGGATAGTGTCTTGTGTCACTAGTGCACTTGGAGAAGAACAAACACTATGTCTTTTTAATGACTTTCTGACATGTCACATTCATAAAAACATAGATGGAAATAATGATAGATAAATTATTTGATCCTGGGACTTTGCAAGCACCGTCATGCTGTCATGTCTTTCTAAGGCTAGATTCACATTAGATGCATGTTCTCTCTTTTCATTTAGGCACATGTGATAACTAATGAGACTGTTCACGCTGGCTGGAGACACGCCTGAAATCAGCCTAAAACATGGAACAGTGCAACACTCTTGTAGCTTTGCATCATATTTTCAACAAAGTAAAATTAACTAATATAGACACATTTTACCAACTGTTGTGTCACTTTCTGGTGTTGAAATACTTTGACTTGAGTGAAAAGTTCCAGTAAGGTGATTAATGGTCATTAAGGTCAGTAAGCACCGAGACTGTGACTGCGACAGATCAGATTTCCTCTTTGTTTTTGGAAGAAACAGGCAAATATATATGGGTGGTGTTTACTTATTGAATTCCTGTATGTTTGCTTAACTGACCTCAATTAAACTTTACTGTTCCTTTAAAGTGACTCTATTCTGTTAACCATCCCTAAGTTGTGCACTTCTGACCGTGTTCATACCCACTCATCAAACTCAAAAAGTGCAAGGTGAGAATTTCAGAGGCAGAGTGGTAATCGAAGAGGCTCTTTTTTGTTTGATAAACTTTTTTATCAGTTCCACATCAAAATGAGAATATCAAGCCGTTTTTTCAAGGTTAAACAAAAGCTGAATGGTGCTTTAATCTTACGAAAGTAACACATGCTATTCAAACATTGAAAATGTGTATGACAAATGCCAGTATCTTGATACAGCCTATAGATACTGAGCAGGTTTACATACTATGTGGATGAAGGTGATGATGTTTCAAATATAGCTACTGATGACGTTTCAAATGTAGCTGCTGATCAGCTGCGACTGATTCACATGGAGGCTTTTTCAGTCAAGTGAGTGTCCACAAAGCTTGAGCACACCAGCATCGATACCAGATGACTCACTCTCAGCTGGCACAGGAGCCATGCACAACACAGTTGTTCAGAAGTGAGTAGAGGTACTCATCCTGTTTTCAACCACAGATTGACTCATTTGGCTTTGATCCACCGCTGTAGGGCAACCGACTTATCTTTACAGATTGATGGGTTCTAATCACGGTTTCAGAACGAGTAAAGAGTGCACAGTAAAAAGCATACACACAAGCAAACAAAGAACCTAAATGCACATGCTGGTCTTTGACGTTTCACAGCATTTAGTATCCTGAATGTTTCTTCCCTCTCCCCCTCCACCCTGTCTCCTCTCTCAGTCACACCTTTCATTCTTGCTGCTATTGCTCTGAAAGTTGTGACATCCAAATCAACATTTTTTGTGCTTTAAGCACCTATATGTTGTCACCCCAAACCTGGGTACAGTCTAAAAACCAAAAAGTAATTTTCCCAATATGTTTTGAGATTTTTGACGAATCATCTTGTACCTCTTAATTTCCATCTAATCAAACACATTCTGATTCTTTCCATGTCCGGCCAACCCCTATGTACTATTTTGATGCACCACTGCAGGGATGAACCTGTGCTTCTCCAGTCTTTCCCTCCTAAGCAGCTCCCTGGCATCATGTCTCGATTCAAACATACAGCATATGGACTCACTCCAGAAATGTCCTCATCAACATTTTCTTCCTCAGAAACATCACTCTCAGCTTTCTCTGCAGTTAACACCACAGAGGTGACAGTGTTGGCAAGAATTCCTCCACAGCAGAGAGGAGGTTGTTCTTCCCTGTTACGTCATGTTGTCATGCTGCAGCATTACTGGCAACTCTAAAGACCTATCAGTATTGCAATCAGACCTTGCACTTTGTTTTAACTAGAAATACATAAATATGCAAAGGCTATAGTGCTCTCTCTGAGAGCTGCCGTGTCATGAGGACTTGTTATCAACAACCCTCTCTCCTCTTCATACTTTCTGCATTCAGAACAGTCTAGTCCACTGTTTTCTTCACATGACAATGAATACAGTTGCCAGTGGGATGTTTCCCTGTGACATTAAGAGCACTATTCAAATTGCTGTGACCTTTTCGTAGCCTGGTCACGATCACCTGCTTCTTTCCGTTGGCACCTATTTTTTTTTTTTAATGCATGTGCACAATGGACGGATGAGGCTCATCCTGATCATGCACATGTACCGATGGAGGCGTTGTTTATTGAGTAACCACATACACTTTACACTTTAAAAAAATAAATAGAATTAGATAAAAACCTTTGTCCTCTCTTTTTTACAGTGGAATGGAAAGAACAGCATTCCCTGTAGTCTAATGTCATGACATATTAATGACACGCTAATGCATGTTCTTCATGGCTGCAGTAAGTACACAGCATGGAAGGATCTATTATTTAATTTGTTGCCAAAAAAGTTAATATGCATGAATTCTTACAAATGGCTAATGGTCTGATTCACCTTTGCCACACAGTCCCAAAGAAAGAGAAGCCTGATGAAATAAGAGAATACTGTTAAATAAAGAGCCTCAGTGTAAAGATGCATTAATAATTCTAAATGAATATTATTGTTGAACCTCAATAGAATGTGGTTCAGCCATAGAGTATAGTAAAATGCACTGGGTTATTCTTCATAATAAATTATAGTATTTACAGTGATGTGGGGGGAAAGTATATTGTTCAACAGATGGGTTTATAATAACAAAGTTAAAAAAAAAATCACTCAATGACTCATGCAACCTAGTGTAAGACACAAGGCTGCATGCAAGTCTGAAGTCAATATTTATTTTAAAATGCAGCATATTTTCATTAATATGCTTCATGTCAGGTGGCTGTTAACATTAACTCAATTTTACCATGAACATGTGTAGCCAAAGTAAAAAAAAAGGTTCACTTTCTATTCTATTCTATTCTTTCTTGCCTCAGAAAGGCTCACAGTATGTCATTGTGATTATGCACCATTAAAATAGAATATTTCTAAAGTCCACTATGTTCACTGTGACCTTGGGGCTGCTCTGTCAAAGCTCGATTCACATCATTGAACAAAGGATTACCATTTCCATTTCATGAAAAAGTCCATACATGTAATGTGGTTATTTGTTGATAACATGCCTTCACCTGTTGAGATATGTGAGGCATTTCCATTAAGCAAGGGGTAAAAAAACATGTCTGACACAACGTGTAAAAACAGCTCATCACTTTTAAAATATATTTCACAATCTCATGTAAAACCACATTTAGCTTTAGCATCTTTTGATGGAATTCTAATGCTATTAAACATTATGATCAAGTTTCTGTTGCACCATATCACTGCTGATGAACCTCTGATCCCGGATGAAGCTGAGCCTCACACTTTGCTGATGAAGTTTGAGTGGCAATGGTCTAACCTGAAAATAAGAGTCATAATTTTTCACAAGGTGCTTCTCAATACAATTATGAAGGTTGACTTATCTAAGCCACCTGTCCACCACTTATTTGTGGCCTGATATTATCATGCCTGTCAGTGTTCAGACTTGATGTGGTGAGTACTGAAAGTCTACTTATTTACATGAAGTCTGAATGCTTGAAACTCTACACTCTTTTAGCTTTGAAATATCACAAAAACCCTGTATGGAGTTTATTTTTCACTATAGAGTTCCGATAATTGATATCTCACAATCCTGTCATGCAACACTCAGAACCAAAGTAATGCTATTTTGGCAGGAACCCGGCCCAATCAAATCAATAGATGTACCAGGCAGTATGTCGGGCAACAAGTCTCTTCACTGACTGTATTCATGAAAAATGAAGATGGCAGATAGATCCAGTGCCCTGGGATAACAAAACAGTCGAGGACAAGCAAAGGGGAAAGAAATTTTACAGTATTACCAAAGATCGCGGAAAATGGCAGTGTCAGATCATTGCCATAAAATGTGCTCAAAGTAAGAATAGAAGATGTAGCAAATGGAAGACAGACAAGAGGTTCTGCTTTTAAAGTGATCGGGCATCTCGGGTACAGGACAGAAATATTCTCTGGAGTACGACGAGGAAAAGTTTATCAAACAAAGTTGAAGATGTCATATTACTGCAGGTCTAAAATAATGTCCACTCCAGCTGTTTCCATACTGGTGCAAAGCACCGGGCATTATCGTAAAAGATCATATTCAGTCGGTCAGGTTCTGCAATATATTGCTCAATCTCTGTGGATTAAAAGTCTGCAGTGAACTAGGATAGCTTGAAACCAGCTGTGGTGCCATCCATTTTTGTGGCTTTTCATGCCACCATGGCAATGAGAACAAACGGAATCACATGACATCCAGAGCTATGTGCTATTCTCTATATAGTGTAAGGCTTAACACTACACCATGCAAGCTTAATTCATCTTTTATCAGCTGGTTTGTGATGGGCTGAAATCTAATAGGATGCTGTAGCTGATCTGACTGGACTGTAAGAGTAGAGTGGAGCCTGTGAAAGTCAAGGGCAATTTTTATCTGAATAAATATTAATGAAACAACATGCTTACCTAAAAACGGCTTGTTGCTAAATGGCTGCAACCAGCCACAATATATTTGAACTGCTTGATAGAAAATGGCTTCACTGGTCTTCAATAAATTTTAGTTTGTGGGTCGCTAGGAAATCTGTTCACGCAGTTGCAAGCTACTGCCTGTGAGCTGCAGAGATTACTCTCATGAACTGATTAAAGATTCCTCAGTTGCATAATTTTATATAAAATAAAGTGACTAAAAATAAAAAATATAAATATTTAAATATATATATTCTTGACAAAGAGTGTATTTCTTGGGAACTATTTTTATCTGCAAATTAACACAGATTTTTCTATTGTATTTATGGCCGCAGAATAATTCAAGAGGAGCTGATTCAGAATCATTTGTGCCAATTCTTGTAGTAAGGATGGGATCATAGACCATAGTAGGAAGTAGGATGGAATTGGCAGTCAGCCACCAGGGGGTGACTCCACAGGTTTAACATGCAGCCAATAACAATCTCTCAGTCTCTAGTTTTAGATATTCCTTTTGAATTATGTTTCTATTTAGAGGAAAATAGATGACAAAACAATGACACATGAGGGAACGTTGTGCTACTGGCAACTAGTAACATCAAGCAGATGCTTGGCTGCAGACAGTGTCTGTGAATTTCTGATTTTAAAAACTGACATTGTACAGGTAATATTGCAACTACCAAGGCTTCAAAATGTCAATTTTGTATGCAAGGTCTATGAAGTTCAGTGTCATTGTGGCCATATGAACACTGCAATGTACCGTTTTTCTGAGTGTATCTCACACCATCTTCCATTAGATGGCCCACTTTACAATTAGACCACCTTTCATTTTTGTGAAAACAAGATGGGCAAATATAGGAAGGAAACAGATGTTTCTGTCTGAATACTTTGAACGTGCCTCCAGGTGAGCATGTTATCCTGCCTCCTGCGATTCCTATAACTTGCACTGTGATGTCAGATCTGCTTAAGCTCCTCTGACAGTGAACATTTCACTCTGCCAAAATGATTCCACAAAAGCAATTGAACCTCATATCTCATGCTCAATATCACAAGCCGTGAAGCATTGCTGTGGTTAAATTAATATTGTCTCTGTAAAATACAGCACGAGCCTTTGCAGAAAAAAGTAATAGTCACATTAAGGTGAAAAACACACTGCACCGCACTGACTCACACCAGATAATTACAAATCATGCATTATGTATCTCAGACTGGGTTAGAAAACTATTTGTATGTATGTGTGGTCATGCATATGTTTTTTGCATGTTGTTTTTCTCAGACCTGAAACATGCTCTGGAGATCATATTCAGTGATGCCTTGCGGCCTTGAACCTAATTGGTTTCTGAGCTAATGTCTGTGTTGTGTGTGTGTTGGGGGGGGGGGGGGGGGGGGGCCCCCCCGGCACTCTCGACATTTTGTCACTGTTAGTATTTGCCTTTGATTTAGTTTGCCACCTTCTGACCTCTCATTTCCCAGTGGCACATTTTGATCAATATGTAAGACAAATGTTGATGACCTTCTCTTAACCTCCACTGAGCCCTCCAGTTGAACACAACTGCATAAACACTGCAAACTCTGCGTGTGTGCAGTGATGTACTGAATCAAAACCTGCATTTCATCAGATTGTGACTTAGCTAATTAATGTTGCAAGATTTGATTTTTTTTTCATACTGGCTATGTGACCATTTATGTACTACTGAAGGCAAACTGTCTGATTTTCCATCTCCACATATTCCACAATTTGATAGCCCCTCACATTCATATTGGCCTGCATTAGCCAGCAAATCCATAATTAACATTGTACTTTGCTTCATCATTTAAATGCAGGATGTCTACTGTAGCTCTTATTCTGTATTTTGCTTCATAAAAAATGTATTGCCTTTACATTTGGAGGTGGTTTTTGCCATTGGTTTCATTTAGCTGTGAGAAGAATTCCATTTTACTGTAATGCAAGCTGAATAATCAATCTAATCTAATCATCGGGACTGTTGCCAAGTTAGGTATATATTTCTGACCCCCTCGGTGACATTTGTTCTTTGCATTTGACCCTCCTAATGGTTGGGCGGCTGTGGGCACCTCTGAGGGAGCTGCTCCAACTCTGAAGTGCTTTTGTGAATTGATGGCAAAGGTATTTGTTGTTTTTTGGCAACAAAAGTAACTGTGTCACCCAGAGAAGAACAATACCAGCATGACACAGATGAGCCATGGCTGTGACATGGCTGTGGGAATGCATCAGTATTTGATAACTAATAGGTCATTAGTTTAAATGGAAAACATGATCAATCAATTTCAGAGCTATTCTTATTTGTTGTATTTTATTTGCTGTCTGCTTCAGGAGATAGCTGTAGTTAACTGGACTTGATTGAGTTTAGTTGGAGATGTTTAACCTCTCATCCAAGAGAGTTCTTCAGTTCTGACTGCCTCCAGGTGTAAAGCCTCTGTAGGCTGGATATTTAGAAGGTCATCGTTTGAAATAATGCAGTTCACTCACCCCCCGACCTAGTTTGAGGTTGGTAGTTTCATCTGAGTAAAGGTGTGAAAGAGGGTCGTTAGGGCCCCCTGAAAAACACAGTCTGAAGAGAGCTCGGGACAGCACTGTAGTCTATGTACATTCTCATCCATCCAGGTCATAGTTATTTTTAAGAAAACATCATGTCTAGTTGCTACTGGCTCAGTGCATTTATGGCAGCATTGTAGACGGCTGATAGTTGATTGTCTTGGACCACCTCCTTTGTTGAATGGTTGTTTCTCCAGGTTAATGTAGTAGTTCTTTCACTCGTCTTTCAAATCATTGGTCTTCCCTGGCCAGAATGTGTACTTTCTCGTCATCAAAAAGATTGCCCTTTGTCCTTTAGATGCAGGGGGACATCTGAGTCCTGTCCAGGTGAACTGGCTCTTCTGTGCTGTGCCATGTGTTTAGGAGTGTTTTGATTCCCAAATGTTGAGTTTGGGACAATCCTCATTAAATTGCATTGCATGAACCACATTACTCCATTTTTGCCTTGGAGTTTTGTCCTTTGGTTGAACAGGTTTCTGCTTTATAGTGTTGCAGCCAATATTTCTGTCACATGGATGTGGTTTGGATATGAAACATCTGACACACACCTGAACACTACTAACCTCATTCATCATCTGCACAAAAGAGTCAAACTTATTCCACAAAGGAGCAGTAGAGATGCATTGAAAATGTTGAAAATAAATGTTTGACTCTCAGCTTCACATTTAGGGGTCACCACAGCAGATCATCTCCCTTCATTTTGTCCTATCCTTTTTGTCCTCTTCTGTTACACATACAACTCAAGTTGAAGAAATAAAGCAAATCCCAGCACTTGTACAGAGCTTTTTCTTGAAAAGACGGCAGCAGATCTGAGCTGTTACTAAAAACAGTGCTACAACTTAAAGCCAAAACCTTGGTGTGGATCAATAAACCTGAAGGGACATTCAGTAGGACTTAATTACATTTTTAATTGTCACCATAGGAACAACCTAGCTACCGTTGATATTATTAATTATATTATATTGATATTATGATAATATTAATAATGCTATCAGAATTGTCTGATCTATTTGTGATGACTCTGTTCTGTGAGTCCCATGAAAATATCTTCTGTGAAGCTTTGCACAAACATACTGCACATTTGCATCACTTAATTAAGCTTAAATAAGCAACAGGGTCTATGACTTTTTTTTTTTTTTTTTTAAGGATCAAATAATGTGAACCATTACGGTTTGAAATTCAGAATGACATTGCAGTTGTTGCAAATCCCAATAATACTCTGTTACCATGAAAAGTTAGGCGTTACCTTCTTCAGCTCAGTTGAGTCTGAGGACAGGAGTTCAGTTTAAGGCCAGATGTTCAGAGGAAGGACAGGAGCTGAGGAGTCCCCGCTGTGTGCACTCACCAACGCTAACATGAAGTTGTGCTCTGACCCTGGAATGGGTGCTGATTGAACCAAAAGCACTACTGTTTCCATGTGTGTATGTTGTGGAGAGACTGTATGTTTAAATGTGACGAGGTTCGGAATAGTTGTGTACATAAAAAGCTTTTTTTTTTTTGGTCCAATATGTTTAATGCAGTATATACTGTATGTGGTCTAGGCATGGGCGTATACTGAGGAAGACAAGTCTTTGGTATTGTAATTACACACAAGTAAGTGATTGAATCTTTCATGTATGGATACAATTGAATATGTAGGGCCTAAAATGAATGTGACCTCCTTTATTACTTATAAAGTATAATGCTTAGTCAGATCCACACTGCACATGTTCCCTATAGCACAGTAATTTCCAGTCCAATCGGTGGTGAACTCGCCACACAAGGACATACAAATGAGAGCAAACTTCTTCAGAGAAATCGCCAATACTAGAATGAATACGAGACTGAGTACACGTGAGTGGAGTGCTATACTAACATGGACCCTTGTTTAGTATGAATAAAACTGTTCACAGGGACATGCATGCTCAAATGCTAAGAGGCTCTCTGGGGTCATAGAAAAGGCAAAGTAGGACCCAGCTTTTCCAAGGAAAAGCATGAAAATGAAAACCAGTAACTTTTGGTATTTTGCTTGGAACAAAAACAAAACCAGCAACTTTATACTTTTTTATGTTCCAGAACAGAATCGTTAATACCGTTTTTTTTTTTATATATATTCTTTTTTTTTCTGTTTACAATGCCCTGTTGAGGTTCACTGCCTGTCATTCATTCAATGCATGGATAGAGTGGAAAAGTAGTTAAGGAGGATCACCAGAAGGCAATGAAAAGGCCTATGCAGTCTCCTAGTCTTGATTAAAACCATAAGGGGTAAACATTGTTGAGTACAAATCTTAAAAATGTTTGTTTTAGACACTAATTTCATCTGTTTGCTCACTTTGCTGGGTTGTGACGAACATTAATTATTGTAAACAGCTAGTATTAACAATAAAGAATTTAAATGTCCTGTGGAAAGTTCTGGATATTAAAAGTTCCCGGAAATGTTGGTGGAAAAGGGGCTATTGTCTTTCTGCAATCATAGCAGGCTTCACACACGCACACACACGCAGGTACACTCGCTGCTGCAGAGAGGAGCTCATAAACGTTTGGACTGTACGTTATCAACAATACACGTTCTGATTGTTTAGCTGTGAATCCGTCGTTAAACGAAACTCACAGCTCTGTTTCTAATATTATATGCAATAAATGACATTGCAGAAATTATTCTTGTCTTACTTCATGTAGTCTATAATATGAAATAGCCCAGTAGGTATAGACCTACAAGAACTACAGTGATGCAGCTGGTATAAAGCAGAGGCCTAATGCCTATGTATTGTTTGCTGTTGGGTAGAAATTACAAGATTTAGACTAATAGCCTTCATAGCCAAGTTAAAATGTTCTGAAGCTACCTACCTATTTTTATGTCCCATGGCTAACATGGAACATTATAACCAGTTCAGAAACTATATATTTTTTTTGTTCTTTCCAGTTTGGGAACTTCAATTTTAGGGTGGAACCTAAAACTGGAAATGTTAAAATACTGTTTGTGTTTGGACAAACCAACTGGGAAAAAATTCTGGTTCAAAGCCCTGATGTCAGCAGATCAATGTTTGCATCCATTATGTAGCCATCCTTGCATTATGTTTAGTTTTATTTTAGTTTTTGGTTTGATTTAACCTCCGTTAAATAATGTAAAGGAGAGAAACATCTATTTTCTGTCCTAGCCTGCAGTGACTCAGAATATGCCCACCACTGACAGCAACAATATGTAGCAGAAACTGAGAGACTTCTTAGGCAGGGAGTCTCCTTTAGAATAAACTTCAAAGGTAATAATTATACTCTGATGGTGCACAGTTGTGAGCCATTATCATCAACACAGGCTCGTAACTCCAAAACCCAGGAGAGGGAAACTGAGAGAGTGAGTCAGATATATTCACACCAGACATCCACAAAGTGAAGACATTTAGGATTCATTTCATCATAAGATCACAAGCCATCAAATGAATACAGCTCTCCAGTGAAGAACATGGGGGGTAACATCTGAACGAGCATGTGGTTGGGCACATTGTGAGAGAAGAAGGTCCAGAGAGAGCAAAGACAAAAAGGGAGACGGTAAGAGGTGAGGGAAAGAGACAGGTTGTGATCACCTGCTGGTCAGACAGCGGGGAAGTGGTGTGTGTAATCAGTTACTGACCTTTTCATTAAATCATTCCTGAGTCTTTACAGGTGCTTGAAAAAGCCTAGACACTGGAAACATCGGTCACACTGAGCAATTTGGTGATATTTGGTGAGATTTTCTTGTAATAAAGTGTTGTAAGTGTTATGTTGGGTTACACATTTGTCAGCAACTGCCATCTTTTTATTCCGAGTCAGCAGTTACACCTTTAGGAAGATTTTTCCTCTTCATTCCAAGAGTCCTGAATGAGACGAGAGATGTAGAAAACAGATAAATGGATGCTTCTTCCTATCCTTTCCTAACCATATTGGTCAACATTAAATAAACCACCCTAGTTTGTCCTTAACACCTCAGAAACCCAGACAGCTGTCAATCAGGCCAGCAACTCAGCTCCCTGGACTGTCATGAAGACAAATCCTCTCATTTCACATTCCATTATCAGGCTTTTCTCTGTAAAAGCCCCTTAGCATGGCATTTTCTATTTAATTAAGGCATAAATCATCATCTTGCATAAAATGTTTCCATATTCCATCCTCTTCACTCTTCACTGGAGAAATCAAACTCTCACTGCATTATGAATTATGTAGGGGTTGAATTCACATTGATATATGATCATGGTCAGACCTCGCCTTGGCCTTCCTACACAAAACTGCTCTGTCATAGCAGCAACAGCACTTTAACAGAAATCTAATTCAGCAGTTCACACGTGCAGCTTACTAGAAATCAAAACAGGCATATTTCGATATAAAACACGAAAACCTTTCTTTATCTTGTGTAAGGTCTCTTTTGTGGTACTGAATGTCATTCATTCTCATCACAAGTGCAAGCCCTGTTTGTGAAAAGGTCAAAACAAAAGTATTGAACCAATACAATTTTGATTATTTAATATTGTTATTATGTTATTGTTACAAATATCAGAATAACTACAATTATGGGATCTGTCCGATATAAAAAGCTTTTGCTAACAAAAAAAAAAAATGAAGTAAACAAACCATAGACAGCATGCAATCAAACTCATGATGCAAAGACCTGGGAAAGCTTGCATGTTTTCCATCACTCTATAAATGTGAGGCAGCGCAGCATGTTTGACATTTCTGCTGCTGTGAATGGAACTGCAGCATCCTCTGTGTAGCCCCCCAATTGATACTGATAGGGAATTTGACTTGAATGTAACACCTTGTTAAGGTTAATTGTGTATTTACTAACTTTAGACACTGTGTATATTTAAAAGTGTACCATTTAATTGGATAGTTGTTTGTCTGTTCCATTACTCCAACACAAATGGGAATCCATTTATTGAAGTGGGTCCACCTCCACCACACTAGGTGGCAAAATGTCCCCATTTCACCTTGTTAGTAGTGGGCATTTCCAGACTGACTAACAGTCTGGAAATGCAGGTAGCATGTTGCGTGCCATTCTAAGACTTCCTATGATTTATTCCCTTAAAGATAATCAATTTTTTGAGCTGGTGGTGCATATATTTGTCTACTCATTAGTCCAAAAATGCATCATTTGGGAATTAATTTTCCAACCACTGCTGTCTTCTTACATCTGCCGACTTCATGTTTTTTTCACACTGGGGTCTGGGAAGTGTGGAGCCTGGATGGGGCACCTTGACTAGCTCTGAACAAGGAGATAAAAGTCTAGTTTAGGTCAGACTAAAACAATGTATGTACTGACATTTGGCATCCCTTTCAAGAAATTTAGGGGCTAAATATTCACACTGATAGTCAGGTACTAACCATAGAAGCCACAAAAAATTAGGAAATATGAGCAAGGAGAAAAAACAGCCTGTTTCTACAGGGGAGTCCATCAGTCCATGGGCTGCCACTGCATTGAAGGGAAATGAGCTTGTAACCACAGGGTTGCCAGATCAAGAGCTGGGGTTCCCCTGAGCAAGGTACCCAACCATCATTGCTCCCCATACACAAATAATCATATTCATTATTCCTAATTGGATGATGTGTTTGTGTAAATAAAATGAATTTTAATTCAGTTCAATTCTAATTCAAACAGAAAACCCTAGCCTCTGCTGATAAGAGGAGCATTAATTCTTATAGCTGTTGACCACATCTCTTCATTAAGGCATCCCCAAGTATCAATACCAGTGTCGATAGGTACCTTGAATACAATTATACACAAGTAAAAAAATAAATAAAATAACATTGACTTAATGAAGGACAATAGCACTTTCTTCTCGAGGTGGTGGGGAATGAAGTGGAGCTTAAAGGATACAATCACATGCATCAGATGGCCTAATAAAACACAGGTTAAATGAATTTAAGTTGCAGTAAAATGTGGCACTCTGCTTATAGTGAACCATATGATATAAAGTGGTTGACCAGAGTTATTGTGTCAGAAACTGGAATAAAGAAGCACCCTGGGATTTTACAGCAAAAATCTTAGTTATCCTTCTGTGGAGGATGAAAAGGATCTGCAGATATGATCAAAATCCATTCCTCACCTTTTTAAATTCCCTCCTTGTACACGACATGGAACCGCACATTTCAGCTGCAACTCCGCTGACCTGTTGGGACATGGAAACACAATTAGGAGAGGAAGATGACAAGCTTGTCGGCATGACACTCTGCTTTTAAGTCCATTTGTCTACTGAGTCTGTATTCACAATGAGTCACTCCTACCTGAACCTCCAAAGGGTAATGAAGAAAAGCTATTGAGGCATACTGTGTGAAAGGGTTTATATACATTTTGGATATAATAAACACAGGGTTTTATAGGTCTTCTCATGCTTTTGTCAGTTACACTTATAAGATCCAGAACAGGAATCCCAAGATAACAACAGAACAAAGACCATGAGAAACAGCAGAAAACACTGCAGGGCAGTTTGCAATAAATGAAGATTACAGATAAGGATTATGGTGCCATTTTCTATCTGTGAATCACTGCTGGTGAGTCATTTGGTGACATTTCATGTGGAAGTAATGCAGACTAACGTGTGACAAACTAATAGCAATTAATTAAACTTTGACCATTAAAAAAACAAAAAAACATAACCTGACATAAACCAACGCCTTTATTTAGTTTACTTGATGGAATTGTGTTTAAGACATGCATACGAACAGGGTTGTCATTCACATTGATTCTCAAAGGTGCAAATAAATATGTAAATTGATCATGGAGAATGCTGATTACAGTATATGCACAGAGAGGGAAGAGGTTTCTCCGCCAAGTATTAAGGACAAGACATTTGCAACTTGATCTTCAAGAGAAATCAAACTCTGATGCCTTCCTTCCGTTTAAAAAAAAAAAAAAAAAATCTAAATGTGTAACATGCATCCTAGTCGGAGGCTAAATATGTATAAATGACGTCTAATCAAACAACTCTTTGGGTGAATTGTTTTTATTGTCCCTCTCCATGCATGTTAACAGTGACTCATGCTGCAGAGAGAGAGTGGGCATAAATGACCTTTAATGCAATAATATTTTAGTGACAGCTGCACTGTCACTTAAATCGATCAGGAAGAAGAGGCAGGTGTGACGAAATAGAGATTAATGTATTGTTCTCAAGGCTGTGCAGTTTAACTAAAAAAACCCAGCTTTATGCCACACATATGTGGCTGTAATCAGTGCTTTGCATCACATCTTCACTGTATATATTATAGATGTTTTTCTGCAGAGCTGTATTCAAGCCACCAAAGCCTGCAGGCTTCTGCTATCCCTATGGTTGCCACTGGGACAGCTGTTCATTTTTACTTAACAGGTGTTTCTGGTCTCTGCTGAGAGCTTCTTTCTTTTTTACACCGTCTGCCTCTCCCTTATTTTCTTCTCTGCCCCCATACAGTATTTAGTATATGTATATTATCCAGTAAATCTGCTCTTTGGAAGATTATACACATACATGGTTAGATGGCCTTTTAATTTACTGGGCTTTCCCGTAGAGCAGATCAATAACAGAAAAGAATTGTAGATACCTGCACTAAATATTTTATTACATATAAAAACCACCCGACAACAGGAAACAACATTTTACTTCGTAAGATGTAATATCATAATATAAAAAGTGTCAACCAGAGCATGGTTCATCCCAATAGACCTTCCTGAAAAGTTATGTGTCAATGTGAAATTATCATTTGGATTGAACGCAGATTAGATCAGAGACTATGTCACTCATTTTGCATTCCAAATGCAATAACTATACTATACCACTGTCATATCACTTATCTTGTACAAAAATAAAGATTTGTATTTAAGACAGTATTATCATCAAAACACATATTTGCAGTCTTTATTTCCCAATAAACCCACCACCCTTTAAAGAGTGGATGGCTCTTATCTATCTCTTGAAGTGTAGGGTGCCTTTCAAGTTTAAAATTATATCCATAGTGCTAGATTATATATATATATATATATATATATATATATATATATAAACCAATGAAAGGGGAACACATAAGTATTGTCAAGGTTATCTCATTTCATACTTTTATTTTCTGTCGTGAAATACAATAGTTTTTTTAGTTGCAGTATATTGAACACCATAATTCATTCCTGAGAAGATTTTTCCAAAACATTGCTCCTAAAGCACAATGTAATTCGAGCATGCAGAGGCAATCAACTCCAGGTTGTCCATCATACATTTCTTAAATAAAATAACTCATACCCTTAAGAGAGGACAAAAATTTGTCAGTGAGTCATGAAGAGGATGTAAACATGGCAGCAATATCTTTTCTTGATGTTCTCCATTTGTTTTGCTGCCCAACACTGTGTCTACTTGGCATAAGTAATGCATTAAATGTACCGTGTGTGTATTGTACCATGGACACAGAAAAATCTATACAAAGATTGTTGAGCAGGTGTGTCAGAAACTCTGACAAATAATTTACTGACAAACCGTGATGAAAAAGACTGGAAGAGGGTAGATAGTTAAAGAGGATTCTCACAAATTGTTTGGCTGGCCTTGGTTGTCAGTGAGCTGGGTGAAGAGGGCTCTGGATGAAAGTCTTAGGATCAGAAGAGAGTTTTGTAATTGTATTTTCACTACATCGGGAAGCTTCTCCCACAGGAGGCATTAAGCTGCACTGAAAGGGGAGGAACCATCTTCAAAAAGATGCTGAATCAGCTAAGAATCCTAAAGACTATTTGATAGTCTGTTTCTAAATTTGTCTTTGGAAGGTTTCTGTAAGAATCCATGTCGAGCAAAAAGCAACGATTATTCCACCCTCCCATTCTATACAGTCTTCAGTGTTTGCAGCTTTCAAGTGACTGCTCTTTTACTGACATAAACACTCAGCTGTACACGTGGATGTGGATGCACACGTGCATAACTGTGATCTGACTGACTTTGGGTCTCATCGTGGCTGGTGGCACCAGCAGCAGCATCTTTTAGATCCTGTAATCCATCCAGATTTTACCCCAGTGAGCATCTGCTGCAGCATATTCCAAGAGAGGATGGAAACAGAGGAATGAAAACAAAGTGAAGGAAAGCAAATATAAAGACAGAATATAGCGCATGGAAAGTAAAAATTAAAAAAAAAATGGCAGCAGGGATCACAACGATGCATTTACTGTAATGTTACTTTTTTCCCCCCCAACATATTTTCAGTTTTATGTATGACACCCTTGTGTCTTCAAACACTATGATGTGAGTGTGTGCCGCAGCAGCTGTTGCAGTCATTAAAAGGTGGTGGCGGTGCCAACCTCTTGGTCAACTAGCAGCTGCCGTAGCAATGTGGATATCTCCCAGATTAAGACCAGCTCCAATCTGCTCTGATCTGTTCGAGGAAACAGATGACGATGATGATGGCGATGAGGGGACAAACAACTAGAATCAGTGATAGCACAACTAATCTGGACAAAAATCATGTCACGCACCAAAAGTCATCAGAGGAAATCAATGCGGATGCTGCAAATGCTTTTAAATGCGGGGATAAAGCAGTGAGGACTGTGTTCTTGGGTAATTACACACTTTTGTAGAGTCATCTTGAGGATAGACACCATTTGTTACAGTCAAGGAGGAAATGTGGAAGATTTATCAATTTAGTATCCAGTAATCTATTACTTCAGTTAAAAGGGCAACAGACAACTTCAATGGCCGTAGCAGGTCCTGCTTTGTGACCGTCATAAATGTGTAGTATTAGCACAAAGAACACAAGTAATTTATCTCAGTCGGTGTTGTGTTGCATCATAATAAGCACCCATACGTGAAAAGCAAAAGAGATACCAGCTGATACTGAATATTACACTTTTTGTACCATAAATCTGAATTGTACTGAAAGCAAGACTTGATGATTAATATGAACATAGCATCATTATAAGTCTGAGCCCAAAAAAAAACTTCTGGGCTTTCAAGCTTTAAGGACATAGCTGATGAATAATTGTGTTTTTTATAAATAAAGCTTTCAAGCAGAAAGTAGTCAGGAAATCCAAGAAAGTGCCTTCACTTGTCATTTCCACAAAATGCTTCACACTGAGACAGAATGTATAAACAAGCAGCTGTGCAGCATCAGTTACATCTGTGTTTTCAGTCAAATAATATTAAATACGAGCTGGCTCTCATGTCTTCCAAAAGTTAAAATGAAATGTTCTGCGCCATCTCATTCGTGTCCCTGGCCACTTTTCCGTCTGAAAACAGCACTGTATCAACTTTCCTCACGGCCTCATCACACAGTAACAGCTTTGGTTGCAGGTTGAATTAGATATTCACACGGTGGAGCAACCAGGCAATCTGATATGGTTATAGAGGACACCTTCACTCATTAAATATAAAATATTTAGTTATCCATTTCCACTTTTGTCTTTACAGGAAGGGAAGTCATATTTGTTCATAAATATTAACTATTAAAAAGCTAAATCGTCCTGCATGTATCCCCCCCCTCAGTTGAGACTAAACCATATGGACATTCCAGTTTCATCAGATTGGTGGTACAAAAATAGAAGAAAAAAACAATTAATCTGCTTTCATTTTGACTGCACCCCTAGTCACGTGTGTGACATAGATTGACAATGTTGCTTCCAATTGCAATAAAATGCAGTTGAAAGCAATATTTCTTACTGGTAACTTGCAAATGAAGTCCCCATCTAAATGGAAATAATGACAACAATCAGCGGTTGCACAGACTGGGGTCACCTTCATCAGAAATGATGAATTCTTCTCCTTTGGCTACAGAAAAGCTTTCAAGTTGGCTGCATAGAAGGACATCAAGGGGGAAATATTAGGAGGCTGTTGATTGATACTGCATACAGAAAATGAGTGAGTTGTGCAGAAATCAATCAGCACTCAGCAAGACTTGTACAGGGAATAGCTCATTAATTTTGACAGTGGTGGATACAGTTGTCTGCATTTATACCTATAATTACTACAACACCTAGTGTCACAAAGCACTGCAACTGAAGCACATATGCAAATAAACAAAAACGGAAGCAATTTAGCAAAATATCCCCACAAATAATAAAACGTGCTGCAAACGCACAAAAAACCACAACCAATCACAAGACAAACAAGCACACACAACATAAAGTAATGTGCTACAATACAGTTTAACGATGGAAGCCTTTCAAGGGGGCAAAGAAGTGACGAACCTGGATAATAAGTTCATTAAAACCACAAATAAATCAGTCTTACTGTGCATATTTGCAGCACATATGCTTTTAAAATGATCAAGAGGTTTTTCTTAATTTGCTCTGAGTGGAAAACTGAATATCCGCGATCAAATGAAAGTGTAGCTCTGTAGTCCCAACATGGCCACTCATCCCCGCCACACCAATGACAACATGCACAGGACACAGATGGCTCAAGGTCCAGTGTCATTGGCCAGCACAGCATCAGCTGTAACTATCCTGTGTAACCACAAGTCATGCTGGGATCAAACAGACTAACATGGAAAACAAGGGCAGTCGAGAAAAGAACACGGTTAGAGAAAAGAAAGCAGACATGCCTAAGTCAGTGTGACATGATCCTGTACTGTGTGAAAACATAGAAGACAATTAAGAGAGTTAAAAATAAAGCTTATTATACAGGAAACAAGCAAAAGTAATAACAATGCCCCTGATTGCTGCGAGGTCATATAATGTGATTCAAAGTGTTCAGATTAATTTTGGTGTATTCAGGCACTTACAAAAACAGAGGCCAAAGATTATACTCCAGCATAACTCTAAAACTGAGCTGAACTGATATTTTAATTAAATTCAATCAAATCATTTTGAAGTAGTTTCGGATTGACCTTAATATTTGAGAATAAAAAATGTATGACTGATCCATACATACTGCAACAGCTGGAGACTGAATACTTGATTGAAAGGAGACCAAAGCTGGGAGGGCTAATCTAACAGATATTGATTGGGAGCAAATATGGAAGCCCCATTAAATTCGCAGTATGCGGGCAGAGAGCAAATCTAATTATATTCAAGTGTTAAGTGATCCTTTTGACTAACGCTCACATTGCTGACGATAGCTGGGTTATTAAACCAAATCAATATAATACTTGATAAAATTAAAAGCACGATAAAACTGCAGGCTGGTTAGGAGTATTTGTACTTTTCATTGCACTACAGCACATTTATTATTGGCCTTCTGCACTAGGAATAAAGCATGACACAAAGAGGTTACAATTTTAAATGTATTATGTTTGACACTTTGAAGATGACACACTGCAGTGCCCTTCATTTGAAAACAGGCTTTGTCAAGCAATACTACCAGACATGACTTATATTATTGCTTACACCGAAGAGTGCCACGGCAAAATTCGATTTTTGGAGACATTTCATGGGTACATCTTCATTTCATTCATACTCCAACCTGTTTGTTGCATCTTGCTTTACAAGTGCAATGTTGCTACTGCCTTCTAATCAAGTTTTAATGTGTTTCACCTCAGCTCTAAAGTTAGTTTTTCAAATATTTAGAGCCACTTCAAAGTTACACCAGATAAGACCATGTTTTCATTGCTGCTCTGGTAACTCCTGCTGGTACTCTAGCAAAGATAAGGTGAACTGGAAGGTTATTTCTCTCGCTATAGTTCCATTTCTACATGACAAAACCCCAAAGTGAAGGCAGATACAAATAATCACATGATATTTTGGTGAGAACTGTGAAAACATGCATGAATGTGAATTCCTGTATCAGTTCTCTCCTGCAAAAGGTGCGTCATCTGCTGTCACTTGCCCCAACATCACAGCAGAGTTTCTGTATGACCTGTGTCAATTCATGTTCTCTTCGACTGTCAAAAACAATTCTTGCTAGCTCGGGAAAAACCCACCTCTCCTGCCCCTTACAGGAGTGTGAAGGCATCTATGGTTTTCACGTGATTAAATCCTTCGTCAACTGAATGTACACTAATAAACCAGGCTCATCTGCATCATTTAATTTCAGATGCATCTGGGGAATCCCCATCTGCCGATTTCTACTGATCAAGGCGCATCCCTTGCATTCAGAGACAGGTGAGCTGTCTGAGACTGATCCTGCTGAGAGACCTTCTGTCTGCACTGACAAGATAAGGAAAGAGAACATTGCTGGAGTGGTGTCTTTGTCAAATCACGTGATCGATTGACCGGCAACAGATATGAACCACCAACTGATTCAACCAACAGGGTTGATAAATGTAACCAACTTGTTTTACACATTTAACCATAATGAAACTCAAACAAAAAAAACAAGCACAAATATAAAATTGTAAACTCAAACACGAAAACTGTACACTTCACTGTTGGCATTGTCGTGATGGAGAACATTTATCCTTATCTTTGTTTCACCAGATGCAGTGTTGCCTAACATAAGCCATAAAACTGTACTGCTGAAATGTCATTAAAATAGAAAATGTATCTTTTTTGTACATATGCATGTGCATGGTCTCGTTCTGTCTTGCAGTATTTATTGTTTATGTCCATGACATTGGATAGGGAACTCTAGTAAACAGTATTCAAAACTTAATATTGAATTTTAGTCACATGGCACAAGTCAATTTATGGATCTTAATACATTTAGAATTGCACACCATGTCATACAATGCATTATTTAAGCCAGCAGAAGACAAGTGTGATTTTCAAAACCCTTCAGCTCTCAGTGAGACCATTTAGCAAATCCTTTTAAATGAACTGACTAAATAAATGACACCTCACCAGTGAAGGCTCTGTCACCGCTTTTGATATTGATTCTGTGGTGAGTTTCATTCCAGAATTAGGAAGTTACTAAATAGCCTGATAGCTGTCACTACATTAGAAAACATCAGCCTTTCTAAACGGATGGATTGACAAGCGCTGGATTGAATCAAAACAAACTCTTTAACGAGCTTGATTTAGGAAAGAGTGACAGGTGTGGTCTGTGTTATTTGCTATAATTAGCTGAAAGAAAATGTAAGAGACCAGTCAAATTATCTGGAGGTGAATAGCCAAAAACTATAAATGCTAAATACAATAACAGCTATCAACTGATCTAACAGATATTATGATGATTCTCGATGTAGTAAATCTGGGCAATAAAACTGTAATTATGACAATTACTGTTTTCTCCTTCTTGACTCTGAATGTACTGCTAACTAGCAGATTGAAACTTATCATTACTTCCTCATATTACATATGCAAGAAAAGAAGACAAATCAATCATCATGATTGCAATTACACAAAAAATGCATAATCCCACCTAACTGTAGACTATCCACAGGACTGTAATCCTAAACAAATTCATTGGTGACTAAATCAGGATATTGAGTCAAAAGACTCCAAAAGACAAAAGACAAAAGTCACAAGTCACAAGCATGTATACAAGTTTTCATGTATACAAGTTTTTACCCCAAACTTGTATACATGCTTGTGTGAGGGTGCTGTTACATCATTAACATCATTAACATTAACACATCATGTAAACCTTCCCATAACTCACACGTTAACAAAAATTAAAAAAAAAAGACATGGATACAATAAAGCAAAAATAATCTCTTTTCATCTATCTTGTTTCAATTAATGTTTTGACAATGATATGTGCAAATGCACACATAATAAACCACCATTTAGGAAATGTTAATTTCTATACGTGAAATGCACTTTCGGGAACCATCTTATCATCAACCTGACAGCCTGACTGACAATTTAAATGCCTGTCTAATTTATACATCGGCAGACATTAATTGGATTCTCAACAACAAGCGAAATGGATTCATTATTGCCAAAGTGCTTGTGTGGTACTCCAGATTTCTGAAGTTAAATAGAGTTTACAGAGTTCATAATGCAGCTGCATTTTATTTATATGGTGCAAGCACTTTTTGATTCAACTTCATATATGTTGTTGCTAATACAGCACTATAGAAATATGCCACACTGGCACTTTTACAGAATAAAGCAATAAACATATTAATTTTGTTTCCAATTTGTTAAAAGGTATTTGTGTTTTTCCTCATTTTACCAAAAATGCAGCCGGGTGAATGCAACTTTAGATGAACTTTAAAAAAGTACAAATCCACTACAGATCACATGTCTTCATTTTGTTTGCATCTGAAAGTCCCTAGTGGGGACATGATGGAAACAAATTTGTTTATAACTTAAGGAGGACATTTGGAAAAAATCAAATTTCTGATGTTTTTTGGTGTGTCTTCTGTGTCCTATCCCGTGTCACAAGAAGCACTTCAGAGAAAGAAGGGCTACTCTGTTTACCTGTGCTCGAGTAAGCGGTTTTGAAAAGTTTAGGGCTGCAACGATTCCTCGAGTAACTCGATTACAGAAAAATGATCGAGGAATTTTCTCTGCCTCGAAGCGTCATTTAATAAAAATTTAAAGCTCACGTTTCGCACAGATTCTTTTTAGTGCGATACAACGTGCTTACGTCACAGGCTATGCGTTCCCTACAAAGCGGAAGAAGACGGAAGTGGGCTTTGGTTAACGTGTGTGGACAGTTTAGCGGTACGGAATAGCAGACGCCGGGACCGAAAACAGTGAACACAGCGAAAATGAGCAAACACAGCAAAGCGAAAGTAATAGGAGGAATAGGATAAAAGAATATTTTATCAGATTACTTGATGAACTGCTGTGCAACACACCATGCCCCAGCAGGTACTCCCGGTCATGGGCGTGAATATTCAGCCTGAAGAAGAAGCACCGTGGAGCAGTCAGTCAGCTCGTAGCTGGCCAATCACAAGAGACTCAGTGTTCTGGGGGGGGCGGGCATTAGCTCAGAAACAGTGACTGTTCAGAGGCTGGAAGAGAGCAGCAGTAAACTGACTTAATCTGAAGAAACTATGAGGTTTTTGATGATAAATATAATTTATTTTAACTAAGTAGACTTCAGTAATCTCGATTTTTGGTTCAAAAATACCATTCTATGTGACCTTTAAGTTACAAACAAGACAACCCTGAGCAAACAAATCTCCGAAAGTAAATAAATAAATAAAAATAAATAAATCAATCACATTCTCCCTGCACCTCAGCCTTTTTCATGAGATGTGGACAGTCAGGGGAAAAATCTAACCACTGCATGCTGTCTGGCTGCTAGTGTTTCTCACCTATGGAGGATTTCAGGTATAATCTGTCAGATGCATGCCCAAGCATTTCTTTATCAACTTTATCAATAACATCAGGGGGAGAGAGGCAGCCAATAGCCAATCCCTTGCTCTGGAGCTGACAGCAATTACTCAGCTTTTCTCACAAAATCTTTGCACAGTGAGGTGCTCAAGATGACTGATGTCCAACTTCTACAAACTAAAAACACAGTTCAGTCTTGGTTTGACCTTTCTGTAGTGGTTTTGTTTTGCATGCAGGAAAGTTTTAGGCCCATTCCTGAAGATGAGTAGCCTACAAGGAGAAGCAGTGTTTTCATGTCGAGTTAATAACTAATTTGAACACTTCTATGAAAAATTATGTTAGTGAGGGGAATCTTTACAGTATATTGTGGCAAAATTAAAATTGTGCTTTTATTGTGTTATGGTGATTTAACAATAATTACATTTCTTTATTTTTGAATGCTCATTAAAGAGGAAACAAGCTGTTCTTGTTCAAGTGGACATACACATCAAGTACAAACATGTTTGGATGAACTACTCACCAATCTTAATGTTTCTCAAACAAAGCAACAGAATAAAACCTCCATTTATTTCAATATTTGTTTGGTCAAAAACAATGTATACAGTTAAACGGTTAAACTTTGTGCCATTATTCTAGTTTCACTTCATGAAACAACTTCTCTGGATTACCACATGTGTACTCATGTATCCCTTTATTTAAAGTCCCTGTTTGTATCATTCTCAAAATAAAAACAGCCATATTGTCTTATCTTTATCACTGTCTTTACACTTTATGTAAAGCGACAGGATGTCTGAAAAAGAGTTCCCTCCTAAGTTAAACTTTGTAGAACACTGGCTTGCTTTTTTCCCTCTCTTTTCTCTTCCATATGGTGTGACATTAAACACTGCCATGAACTGAAAATGCAGACATCAGACAGACAGGGCAGTTGTAACTGTAAAAAGAATACTATAAGCAGACTTACTTAGCATTAGGAAGTTGACAGTCATCGAGGGACTCTGGTAATCCATAGCAAAAACTGAGGCAACAAAGGAAATCCCAGGAAACATGTGAAACACATGAGGGCTGGGCCACCAATCAGTAAGTGTAGGGCAGTAAGTAATACAAGCATGGACACACAAGGTGAGTAATTTCAAAATAAAACAGGAAATAGTAAGTAAACCCCAAACTACTGACATATTAATTTAAAATCCAGAAAGCTGAAACACAAATCCACACCAAATCCAAACTAAGAGCGTCAAAACATCACTCAGATATATGCAAATCCATATGATAGACCAACAGTAACAGTCTTTGTGTTTACTTTTAAGAGCAGTTTTTCAGATATTATCGGTTTTGCTGTTGTGTTCCACGTCTGGTTTCATTTTGTGTACTTCCTGTTTTATTTTGTTAAACCTTGAATTTCCTGTGCAGCCCTGCTTTTGGTTTTGTTTTGCAGAAACCAAAAGTTGGCTGGTCGGCTAGGTGGAGACTCTGATCATCGCAGCTGTTCTCAATCGTCTAATCAGTGGTCTCTGTCACTGCCCGCTCTGTACCTGAAACCCAATTTGCACTGTGTATGTGCAAAGTATGACAACTTCCTGCCAAAACAATTTATGACATATTTTATTTAGAACTAAAAGTATTATTATTTAGTGTTCTTTGTCACTTCTATGTTTTTGTTGTACCAGTTAATCAGCTTTTTGATTATTTATTAGTTTTGATGGACCCTCCAGACCCTCCAATATTATTATGTTTTTAAAAAATTCATGTAATACTGGAGTAAATGTAGATGACACAGAGAGAGAGACAAACATGGACAAGACAAACAATTTCCCTTGAATGTGACGAACATGGACTATGATTTACAAATATAACTTATCTCCTCACAGATTTATGATTTGAACGACAGATAGAATAAAACCTTATTTCTAAAACAATAGTTTAACAACATCATGTGTGTAAGTCAACTAACCAATGCAGTCAACTCTATATTAATTATTCACAGCAGATAATTTTTGGACATAAAATATTAGAACTAACACAGGTTTGACCAGGTCAAATAAACCTGGTTAACATTCTTAACTCTTCTCTTTAATCCACAAGCAATAATATCTAAATAATATCAAGAATGTGTTGAAGTTACTTAGTAAATCTTAATAAGTATTAAATGAAATATACCTAATTACATCAGAATTATATTTCTTTTGTATTGTTATTTTTATGGAGTTAATTTTATTTATTCTTCTTGTGCGTTTGGGTTTGGTTTACTGTTATCCAGCCTCCACTGGACCTGTTCTCGTATTGCTGTAAAAAAAAAAAGAAAGAAAAAAAAAAATCTCTGCTGCTGGCGCGCAGATTTCTGGGATAGCCCTCCACTGTGAAGGATACACAAATGTATCCTTCCAAAATGGGCAAACGTTGGCCGCATTTGTCAATCGCATGAGAAGGAGTTGACGAGTCACGTGACAATTGGGACAGCCTACAGCGCGGTGCTGTGATGCATTCTGACAACAAATCCACACTTAGGAGGATCCAGCCCCTGGATTGAGACACAGTCATCTATTTAGACCTGGGCTTCCTGCTTCCTGTTGTCAGTCTGTCAAATCAGTTTGCACAGTACACAATCTTGCATCAAAAACTCCTTTGTACTGTTTTTCTCTGTTGTTTTTGTTTTTCAGTCACTTTTTGTTCTCCGTTTTCCCCACTTCCTGGTTCCTTGAGCTCTGCCATCCCAGCCGGCCAGCTTCAACGTTTTTTTTGTTCGCATTACTTTAGACTGGCTTTCTTACTTTCCTTTTTGTAAATAAATATTACTCCTTTTACTCACTTCTTGGTTCCCACCTTTTAGGTTCACATATGTTTCGATTTTTTATGAATCATATGTACAACCCAGTTAAAAGCTAGGTTGTTGCAAAATGTTTTTTTTTTTTTCCCCTCTTTAAGTTACTGGTTGAGTGAAATGATGTATAACCCTGCAGAAACATTACCAGGTAAACAGTGTAGTACTAGAACAAAACTGATGGCCAGATGATTGTATACTGTTACAATTTCTTGTGGTTGGTGGCATGCAAAAAAGGTAAGTTGCAATTTAGAACCTAAACAGCTCAGTACCTGTTTCTTTTATTTATTTATTTTAAGAATTATCCTGTCTAAATAAGACATTAAAAAACTTCTGAAAATTAAAAAAAAAAAAAAAATCTTTGGACTTCCATGTTTGCATCTGCTTGTGATTCACGTCAGAAATGTCAAGGATGTGAAACGAGTTTAAATTTTTTATTAAAGCTGAATGCCTGTACTGACATTCACTTCTCATGTGGTGGTCAAAGGAGAATTAACACTTGGCAGAGGATATCAGTTCATCTGATCTGTGTGTATCATCTGACAGCTCCACAGCTTCCTGCACAGCATCATGATGTAATTATTTGCACAGACAGAAGCAGTACACCTACAGTATGGATAAGCTTATTCCCACGTTACAAGAAAAAAAAAAAAAAAAAGTGCATTACTTCCAAGTAGCTTCAAGAACAGGAATTTCTGTCTGCGTTGCTCTGGTTATTTGCAGGATTGACATCTTGATCTAAGACATAATCCCACAAAGACAAATGCTTTATCACACAACTACACCTGCTTGTGTATTACAAATAAAAGATGGAAATCTGACCTATTTAGGATTATCTAATCTTAATTACTGGTGGATAGCAGTGCTCTTGTATCATGTATTCACATTGCGAACTGCCATGAGCTGATGTATTAGATTTGTCACATCCATGATGCATCACATACATAAGATCCAGTTCAGAACATTGATGTAATCTGGGAAAACGTGTATTTAATTTATGGCTCAATAACAGTGGACCTCGATTCATATTGGCTCTTTTGATTTGTTGCTTGATTAGTTTGGCTACAATCGGAGTAGACTGTGCCAAATAAAGCATGGACACATGCTGTCATGATGCAGTAAAATGCAGTTTTTCTTCTGTTAGCAGCGAGCACAATAAGGCCAGTATTAGACAATTAATTCATAAATAAGAATTAATTGGTTAAAGGTTACCCAAGAAACCCTTAAAGTAAAAAAAATCTGCGAAGGAAATAAAGTCTATCTACAGTAATAAAACATAAAGAATGGCTTTGCAGCTGAACAACACTGGAGCTGTATATAAAATGAGAGGGGCAGCATAAGATGGGATAATAGCAACGAGCTGGCAGTCTATCTCACTCTCCAGCAGCATGCTCAGGAAAATCTTTGGAACACAAATACAGGATGGCCGATAGCTGAGGAAGTGTTACACCCAAATACATCCCAGTTGCCATATGAATTATTCTTGCCCCACTGTTTGCACAGGCTTTGGAAAACAACAACAAGACTTTAAAGTAGGTTTGAAAAAAGGGGTGGATGAGTGCTTGGATAAAAGATACTACAGAGGCTACGAAAATGCGGTCGGTTGCGAACACAATCACAGTTCTTGGTTGTGGGAACAAAGGATAAAGGAAAGAGATATTTGCTGACCCTGGGTCCAAACTTACTTAGTCTTTCCTTGGTGGATGGCTAATGCAGCACAAAGGATAGAATAACACTAAACATCTACAGCTCAGTCTCAAAGAAGACAAGAGAAAGGTAAAATGATGACAATTGCCAATCCACAAATTACAACTGACAAACAGTCAGTTGTAATTTGTGGATTAAATCCTTGTATTTTATTTCTTCAATTGTATGATTGTATAATTGTATACTATACAATCATATATTGTACAACAAAAACAATAAAAACTCACTGACCACTTTATTGGGTACACCTATTTATTTAAACACAAATATCAAATGGTTGTTAGAGTATTTCA
>JAFBJR010000905.1:4454737-4556094 GCA_016785285.1 Brachirus orientalis
CATTGGTGAGACTGATTTGAACTGATCGAAAGGCAACAGTAAATAAATAAATAGATAAAGCTTTTTACAACTAAGGTATGCAGAGGATATGTTCCACATACTCCTGTATTGGAGTATGTGGGATACACAGAATAAAAACATGGAATCCAAGGGGTACCATGTGTGAGGCAAAAACAAATCTAAGCAACACACGTTATTATTACTACCTTAATTTTCTTCCCTGTTGTGGCCTAAATATGTTGTGTGAGTGCAACTGAGTTGTGTGCATCTATGCTAGGCATTAGGACAAATCACCAAGATGTCTGCATGTACATAGTGTGCTTCCATTCTGTTTCAGAAAAAGCACAGATTCCAATGCTCTCTTTTTTCATTGATGCTGTCATGTGATTGTTTATCCCACGCATTAAGCCTAATCAGCCATGAACACAAGTTAAGCACTAAATTAAATTAGTTTTCCCCTACAATATACAATATGAAAATAACTCTCGATGCAATATTTTTTTGCGGTGTCTAACAAATGAAAACAGTTTTAGTAATTACTGTGGTCAAAATGGTTGAATATGGCGAAGGGAGATTAGAAAGAAGGCTTCATCAAACAGAGAAAAAAATTGTAGTTCTGAAGAATGAGAAACATTAAATAAACTTCAAGTTCAACCTTCAAGCTTAAGATTTGAGCTGTTTTTTTTTTTTGGTTGATGTAAAAATATTCTTTCTGGCAGGAGTAATTTGTCATTACAGTATATAATCTGTCAGGAAAACAATACACTGGACAAAAAATACATTATGTCCCTAGAAACGATTGAATGAAATATTTTCTAGCTCATGGGAAAAGTGGAGAAAATACAATAAAATAGTGGCAAAAGATAGTGGCTATCAGGCTGTTTGAAGAAATGGGTCTTTAGGAGTTTTTTTAAGCTGTTCAGACTTGGGCCATTGTAGAGATCAGGTAGGAGGGAGTTCCAGAGGGTGGGTGCTGTCACACTTAAAGCTCTCTCCCGAAAAGTTTGGATACAGCAGTGGAGATCGCAGCATCCGGAACTGTATATGGATGAAGGAGGTCTGACAGGTTTTGAGGAGGCACGCCACTGAGTGATTTGCAGATGAGAAGCAGGATTTTTTAAGTGATGGGTGAATTGACTGGGAGCCAGTAGAGGTAGATGAGGTCTGGGGTGATGTACTGTCTGCACTTTGAAGAACTCAGGCAGCAGCATTATGAGGTATTGGAGCCTTTTCGGGGCATGGGTGACGGTGGAGGTAGACATGCACGTATATCCGAAAGAATTCCAGGCTCTCATGAGTAATCATTTGTGCTTGTAAGTCTGTGCCTAATTGTACTTTTAAGTAACTTGATCAGCAGGCTCATGGACAAATGCATTAACACTCTAAGCCAAAATTTCTTTTGTTTACTACAACCTTGGAGTTGCCTCTTGTAGACAAAATGGCCCCACTTTTGTTGTCAAATCCCACAGAGCCTCTAATTCAACCTCATTAAGAGCTTTCCTTTCAGCCAGCTATTTACACAAAAGGCTGTGAAGCTGCAATCTCCAAAACCTGTCAGCTCAGAGAGTTTATTAGTTTTTCCGCTGAGAAAGGTTTTCAAAAGTTCAACTTTCCCTTGTATTTAGAGATGAAAAATCTCCGACTTGCGGTTTATGGCTGAATAAATGTTGCAGTGATCAAAAGCCAATGACTCAAGCTTTTCATTTCACCGAGTTCATCATCTATACATTAAAAGCGTCTTGCAAATTAAGGAGAAAACAAGAACGACATGCATGTGATTTATGAAGAAAGCCACTTAATTGAGTGACTTTTCACACAAACATTCTTGTAGTCAGCAGCCGAAATATATACGTATTTATAAGCCTATCAATTAGATGAGTCTTTTGAATTGAAATTTCCCTTTGAGCTGTAGAAATTTCCCAAAATACTCTTAACATATAGTGGTCCAGGGAAAAAAATATCAGAGGCAACACCTCTTATAACCAATTGGACTGTTGACAGTCCATTTGAATGGGTACCATAGTTGGGGTCTATTGTACCTACTGGTAGGTTCAGAAGGCTGTTATGTTATTAAGCCTTCTAATAGTTCAGATGTTTTAGTCTTTTTACCAAAGTGCTAAGTAAGAAAATTACATCTCTGTGACTACTATGGCTAAAAACACAAATAACTTAATTTGAAGGTGTGAAATGTGACATTTAATAACAGTGGGGTGTATTTCTGTTGTAAAGCAAAATAGGGGCTATGGCAGTCTTGTCATACGAGATCTCAAGTCAAAAGCAACAGTGTACTGCATAATGCAAACATCAGGTTTTTGATTTTCATAAAACCAGCTCGAGGCAAACATTGTAGAAAGTAAAAGTGGAAAACCTGGGATAATTTGTTTAAATTCAATGAATTTTGAAAGGTTCAATCATGTTTTGGGAACCCATCTATGCAGAGATAAGTGCAGATAGGGATGACAAAAAGTTGGACCGAGTGCCAGAGGGTGTCCCTGATTCTCCTGAAGAGGTCCTGCATTATAGGTCATGTATTGAAAATGTGTGCTCAAACAGCTATTGGGTGTCTGGATTTGAGTCCCAGCAGAATTAACACTGAGAATACATGTATAAGCAAGAAACTCTCTCACTGTAGAGAGAGTTTATAGAATTCACACTCACCATTTTTGAGTTTTATACCATAAACATATTTTTATCTGGTTTCCTTTGACTGTATTTGTTTTTCCCTGCTGCTCTGTTTTTGTTTATATATGTAAAGCATTTTGAGTGCCTGAAATTAATTCTCATTATTTAATCGAGGAAGCAGGGTCTCAGGCATACATCATTAATATATTTGGTTTGTCGTAATTAAAACTGGTGTGGAAGCAGGACTAATTAAAGCGTGCTAATTATAGTACGGTATCCTAAAAAAACAGGTCAGTTGGGATTAAATGGGGTTATGTGGTGTAATGTCGATGGACAAAATATGCAGTCATAATTTCAATTAATGAGAAGAGTTGAAATGAGTTCAGAAGGGAAGTTGAGGAGAGAAGTGAATGTAGCAGTAAAGTGCAACTCAGGCTTTTAAACTTAGACTGTGTCAGAAAGAGTACTAACCAAGCCTGGCCTAAACCATACAGGCATTATTTTTGTCATTATTATGGCTTATTTCCCTCATCACAGTCACATGCAGTGTAAATTTACACACAGATACATTCACTGGCCACTTTATTAGGTACACAGAACACCTAATAAAGTGGCAGGAGTGGCGCCCATGTGACTGTTGTAGCCCATCTGCGCCAAGGTTTAACATGTTGTGCGTTCAGAGAAGGTCTACTGCATGTGGTAATTTGAGCTATGGACGTTGTCTTTCTCTGTAAACCCTAGAGACTCAGACCAGATTGTCACACATCAGCGACCATGCAATGTCAATTAAATGTTCTCCCTATTCTCACTATGGCAGTTGTTGTCATGCGACTAGGTGATGAGATATTTGCATGAACAAGCAGTTCAGTGAAAGTACCATGGCAAGTATTGGCTAACCCAGCCAAAATGACCATATTCCACACAAGGTCAGGCAGGTGTCAGGTTTGCATTCCAGAGCCTTTATGGGGTTCTAAGTAGATTTCGATTTAATCTGCCTTAACCACCACCATCAATATTTCACAGATATGAATAAATGATCATTAACAAACCAAAGGCAGTAGCCAGCAGTATTTGTTTTTAGCCTGTTGACTTAATACTGTATGTCAATAAATGGCATGAGGGCCACATTGTGGTGTAGTGGCTTACACTGTTGCCTTACAAAAAAATAGAGCCAGGTTTAAGAACCGATATGTTGTGTGGACGAGTTCTTGGTTCTCCAGTGTCCTCCCACAGTCCAAAAACATAGAGGTTAAACAGAAACACTAAATTGACCGTAAATGTTAATGAATTGTTGTTTATGTCTGTGTGTTGACTCTGTGATGAAATGGTGACCTGTCAGTTGGGATTGGCTCCAGCAGCTCTGCAACCCTCATGTGGAGGATAAAGCGGTAGACAGTGAATGAATTCTTAATGAAATATTTTACAAAATGCTGTCTTGTGGGATAAGCAGCCATTTATGTGCACTAGTTTGTTCATGTGCTGGGTTTGCTTTGTTTGGATTGTAATCTACACTTATGTGTGAAGAGAAATAAGAAAACAAAATTAAGCTGTAAACAGGCTGTTTTTTGAGATGAAAGAAGTTTTCACATTGCTGAGTTTGGAATTCTATTCAACTTTTCATCCTGCTGTTTGTTTTTTCCACTTTATTTTGTTTTTACAACTGTACAGGCTGAAGAAAGAACACAGTATTTAGAGTAAAGAAAGATTAGAAGAAATCACACAATGTGATAGTGTACATTATTATATTTCCTAATTATATTGTTGAAACTATTATTTGGCTCATTAAAAGATCCATTAGAAACAACTGTATGAACATATAATGATGTTTTGTCATTTATGCTGGAAGCTGTTGTATGGTTATAATCTTGGTGACGAGTCTCGGTGTTTACACTGACGTCTATCGACACACGTCATTACTCTTCTAACGTTTTCATCCAACACTGTCACTCTTAGTGCTTACTCCACACACGACTACCACTGCTAACAAGCAATTGTAACAAGCAATACAACCAATTGTCTCAAGGCTGTCATCATGCAAAGTATGGTCTTTGAAAGGCTCCCATAGCTGTTTACACTGGCTTTAATCCCCTGGTTTCCTAAGTACCATGACAGAGCAGGATAATATGACATGGCTGTCTGGCTGAAAGGCAGCTTCCAGACATTTCTCATGTCAGTCTGTCACAGTGGGCCTGATGTTGCTTCAGGTGACAGGTAAGCAGTCTGGGAGGAATGAGTTTTTTTTTTTTTTTTTTTTTTTTTTTTTTTAGAAATTGTTTTGCTATGATGGTGACATTCTTGAGATCTGGTTTCATCTGTAATCAAATAAAATCTTCTCACCATTTGATCACTGACCAAACTGCTACTAAACTATTACCTACCTATTTGGAATCTTTGAGTTAAGAAACTTAAAGTTGCTATATATAATATATAGATATATATATCTATATGTGCTATATAAAATGTATTATATTGAGTCATAGCGATGACCATGATAAATTGAAATGGTGGCCACTCTGATAAAAATGGTGCAGCCAATATTTTAACTGGCAACAAACTCTATTTATGTTTTGGTCTGTTGTGCCACTGCCATCCACCTAATAATGCAAAAAAATACAGTGAGCATCAGCCATGGAAATTGTTGAAAGTTGCCAAATCTTCTCAGAAAAAAATAATCTCTCTCAGAAAAAGGAGCGTCTGCAATGGAGATGCAATAAAACAGAGATGAATATAAGTGGAGATGAAGTTGTTAACAGATGTTGGTCATTTTCTCCAGGACAGGAAAGCAAACTATGGAGCTTCAGCCAAGATTACCCCCCCCCCATGCAAGTTGTTGGTAAATATGTATCATACAGTAGATAATGTTCCCACAGGCTGTTATTGTCACCTTGTCATCTACTCTCATCATGTGATGATATCCACTGCTGTGACTCTGCAGCTCCGAACACGGGTCACAGTTGTTTATGTGCTTTAAACATCTCTTGCAATTTGTATCTAAAATTACAAGCGAGCCACACACAGAGTTACACACATTTACACTTGGGAGTAGTCCAGCACAGTCTCAGCCTGACCTGTTGGCAACTGAGCAGTTCCAGCAGAGTACATGTGAGTTGTAGGACTTGCCCATGGGTACCTTAGAGATCACAAATGCTGCCGTTTTACTTTACCCTAGCAAGTCATTCAACTGATTGAACCATAGATTGTATATAAATAATGGATGTGCTCTCTTGGCCTGAAAGGGGAAGCCCGTGCAGAAGTCCCTAATAGCTGTATTTTCTTTAAATGGCTATCGGAGTGTGACTCCAGTGGTTGCACTGTTTTTGTAACAGTAAGCCTATAAGACAAAACTTTCACTTGATTTATAATGCCAGTAAACATTTTCCTGAGGAGTTTATGGTCTCAATCACTAGTGCTCAATTCAACATGATGTGAAGTCTTTAAATTATGCTCCCATTTATAGTAAAATAGATATTAAAGTGGGTATTCTTCAGGGCATGGCCATGGTATGATTGACAACAAATGTCACACAAGGTTACATGCAGGGCCTGTCAGTAAGATACAATCCTCACCTATTGGTGCTGGCCAAATTGCAAATATTGAGGCTTAAAAACAGCCCTTTACAAAACTTATGTTGCAATTTTTATTGTATCTCAACTCAAAACATTTGTAATACCGGTCAAAAGCCTGTATTACAGGGGCCACGCTAATTCTAAACATCCAATAATGAATAAACTGTACATCGTGGCTGTGAACATTAAGAAATTACAGTTAAAATGTTAACTGAGACTTTTAGGCACCATACACACAAAAAAGTTCAGGAGAATCTGCTTAAGTTTTTTATCGTATCACTTTTTATCAACACGGAACTGGTGCTATGGGAACACTAAAGTGCTTTTTTTGGAAAATAGTTCCCAAAGTAAGAAAATCTCTGAAAATGCCACCCTTTGCGTTTTTATGTATACAACCATACTCTACTTTGGGAAAACAATGTCATAATCCCACCTTCCCCATGTGCTTGCATGTCACTGTCACTATCTTTGTCGTTGTCTTCCTTCTCGTGTTTGGAGATTGTCTGTTTGCTTTATGATAACTTTTAGTTTCTTTCCTTAGTTTGCCCTGGCTTGGTTCTCTGTTGTTGCACCACAAGGTGTATCACATAAATGGTGTAAACTAGCGCGAGTAAAGCTTTATTTTTCAAAAAAATAAAAAAGAAATTTATACACATCGCGCATGCTTTATGCACATGTTCAATGTCTCCTTCTCCATTTCTGGTGGATTTGTTTAGCAGTGTTACAGCGTCATGTACGTGCCTGGCATATGTACAGTTAAGAGTCGTTTTGGGGGTTTCCTGTGGATGAGCACATTACTTGAAGCAATGTCATGCTTATGCAAAACATTTTAAGAACAGAAAAGAAAAAAATAATACAGAGTAAGTTCTGGTTCGGTGTGGATAAGGCCTTAAAAAATTCATTGCTGTTTTTTTTTTTCCAGTACTAATCTCTCTTCTCATTGTAAAATTAATCAGTTGCAGAAATGCTGCACGCAGACAGACTCATAAATTTTATATGACACAATTCCCACATGCACTGTATAGTAGTGCCGATGAAATGAATCAGCGGTATGTGCCATGCTGCAGCTGCTCATACTACTGAGACTAGCTCTCCACTGTAAGGTTCTTAAGTCTTTTCAAGGATAATTGGGTTGAGGAATGGTCTCATATAAACAGGTTTTTTTGCTCTAGTCACTTTGCAAAACATTTTATAACACACTCTTTGTAGTGGGATTAAGATTTCATTCGGTGTCTGGAGAGATTTATTCTGCATGAAGAAAAACCTCAGGTGGACAGAGTAAACTTACACATCTCTGTTTTATCATAAATTCCTGTATATACATTTTCTATATAAATAATGTTTCAGTGGCTTTTTTTATTGTTCCCCTAATGGAAACATTTAATGAGGTTCTTTAATTGACTTCTAATGGAACAGAACAAAATGGGGCAAATAATTACATGTATGCTTTGTCATGCATAGGAATGCCAGGTAGAATTGTAAAGCTTTTTGAGATCATTAGATAATAATAAGCAGATTCACTGAACTATCACTGGAGTGTAGTAATGATTTTGAGAGATGAGGAGGGTTTGTGCAAGCTAATTATTCTTTGTCTGGAAGTATAAACAGAGTCCAAGGGACACTTTTGTTTACTCACAGCATGCTCATCAGGATATTAAACCAAAACAGCAAGGGAAACCGAAAAGTGTGAACTAAATTGAGACAAACAAAAGAACTCAAACTTGTACAAGGTTTTGATATTTAGACTAACAACTTAGAAACTTTTACGATTTTAGGTAAGTTAAAAATGGACCAAATGAATCAACATTTCATAATGAAAACTTTAAACATTGGGGTGCTGGGATCATTTATACAGTTATTTTACTCATGTATTTGTGCCGGTGGAGTTTGTGTCCAGTCTCCAAATAGTTTGGGCAATTGTTACGTGTACTGTATACTGTCAGAAATATAAAAATAACTGTTATAAGACTCATCAGCAAAATGACAATGATTCCACAGAATGTGTAGAGCTTAATGAAGCGGGAACATGATGGGATGTCAACTTTATACAAGGCTCTCATCCCTTTTTCGTCCAACAGTTTTGTTACATGGCAATGAATTTCATATAATAAAAGGGGTGGGAAATCTCTTTTTTATCAGGGGCCATTTCATTTTTATCACATTTTGGAGGGCCATTAATCACACTCTAATGAATTGCCCTAGATTCACAGTGGATTCACAGTATTTTATTGCATTTCATTAAATTGTAAATAAGTGTTAAATATTCATCTGACATATAAAATAACATTTACTACAGTAACTGAGTCCAGTCATCATCCATCAACATCATACTGGTAAATGTAAATAACTATTGTTTCTGTATTGATGATGACCCTTTATAAACCAAGTCATCATGTACAACAGATTTGTGAGAGACAGGAAGTAAAATAGTCTGAGCTCATCTATAGACAACACTGCAGCCATTCTGATGCACACAGTGTCCTGCACTGTTCGGTCTGCATCATTATTGAGCTGTTGACATTTCAGATAATGTTTCATCAGGGCTATGTTGCCAGTATCGACAGCAAACTCTGTAGCTTGAGCAATGTTCTTTAACTGAGAGAAAAGTTAAGGTGTTGTTAAGGGATATTTAACTTGATTTTAAACCAGTCACACCACTTTACCAGTCTGTTAACAAGGTACAGCGGCCAGGAAAATGGCCAGTAAAGTTAACAGTGACACTGTGTGGATGTGGCAAACTTGTGTTTACTTGTGACTAACTGTACAAACAGCAAGCTTTCTGTGGGGACCTGGAATTACCAAAGTATCTCTCTCAGCAGATGGACTGAGGCGTGTCACTGTTATTCTGCAGTTTATTGCTCTGATCCCTTTCACTTCCCTCATGGTTATGTTGAGCACCCCACCCCCCACCGCCCACCCCAACATGTTCAGCGTTTTTTTATATTTCACCCGTGACTCTATCGCTCTCTTTTGTCGCTTGCCTCTCCTCGTCACTTTCACATGAGCAAATACAATTTCGAACTAGACTGTGATGCTGCACAGGTTTGTAGTATTAATATTCGTCTGCACGTCATATAAAGCTATGCAAATGTTTTTGCATAAATGGGTGTTTTCTTGCATCCAATGCTCACACATTCGCATGATGGTAATTCTGCGTCTGAATTAATTTTGTCATGTCATGAAAGTTAGAAGAAGCTAAATTACCTTGAAATCTCAATCCCCTAGGAGATAACTGATAACAAACCGAGGGTAGCTATTATGCCCTTTATTATTTGCATTAGCAATGAAATGATCAGATACTACAGTCACTGGAATCTAGACCAGAGAAAAGATGCATAACATTTTACTATATGTTGATGATGTTTTAATTTTAGGCAACCCGAGTTCCTCAGTTTCAGCTTTTGTTAAGATTATAAATTAATCTGGAGAGTTTTCTGGATACATAATTTATTCTAGGAAAACATTGTCATTACCTCTAAGGAATATGATACCAATTGTGTCTCTGGGCTGCATGTTGTTTTAAGACTGTAGGAGAAAGCCTGACTAAACATAAATTCCCACATGAACATATAGTGTTTGCCTCTTCTGGGACGTTTTTTCTTTTTTTTCCATATCTGGATTTTATGGCTTGTGTGTGTGTAAAATACAATAGAATAAACTAAACTCTACACAGAAAGGCCTCAGTTGTCTAGGAGATTCAAACCATAAATCATAAATCCATTCCTTAATTTTCCTGATCCTGGTCCAAAACTTTTTTAGCATAGGTGATTTTCTGTGTGACCAAATATATTATACAGCATGCATCATGCAATATAGGCTTACAGCAGGTGTCTCTCGTACCATCAGTGGTGGCCTCATTTCAATTGAGATGTCATTATAATAAATGCATTTTTCAAAAACCAAATCTCAAATCCTGCTTTCTATTTATACACACAAACCCAGCAGCATCCTTGCTGAGTGAAGGGAAAACATGTCACACATTGCAAAGATGGTTGGTTTTTACACATTATCAGATATTGTGTAATGCTACAGACTGCAACCAGCAAACATTTGAAGAAGTTATGGCATATATTCAGTATTTTGAAATTTCCAAGTCCAATTATTTCACTGCATCTACCTTTTGATGTCATGTTACTTTTTTACCACACAGGTGCATGTCCACAGGCCTGTGTCTACTCTGTGTGGGACTAATGTATTTTATTAACATTATATATTTTGTGTAGGTAGCAGCTCCATATATTTTCTGCACCTCCACATGATTATGCTCATTAAAGGCAAAATGCTGACCCTGGTAAGACACAAATGGATCTTTAAGAGACAGGCTCTTCCATCACTGTGAAATGGAGCGCACCCCATCTCACAATACTGCTATTAAGTTACATCAAGGCTCATTACATGCTGACTCTATGTCATCTCCTGTGCACTATAAAATCCCTCCCTGCAAACACACAATACCACAGTATTATCACACATACTTGTCATTGTTGTTCGTGAGTGCATCTCTTAATACAAATGAATTCTTTTGAGGTTTGTAATATATAAATGTACAAAGGAACTAGCCACTGTCAGGGCACATGATTTCCTCAGTGAGAGCACACATTGTACCCTATTCACTGTTTCATCAGGAATGCATTTACTTCAGACACATAATTCAATATTTAATGGCAAAAACTACAGTACACAATGGAATAATCAATAAACAGTGCAGAACTTTAAATACCCATTGTGCATTGGACGCCAGATTGTACCTCACGTACCCTCTAATTGATGGCAAAACTGATTTAGATGCTCTGTTCATTCAAGGCAAAATAGCACAAGATAGAGCTAAAATAGAAACAGACATATTAAATCCAGGCGAGAGAAGTAAGAGAGGTGAAAGAGGCAAGGAGGATGGTGGGTAGACGTAACAGCATGGTCATATGATCTTGACCCAGGAGTCGATAGGCAAAGGCGGTGAAATCTGATTACAGATAGCCCACATCTTGGCCTGCTGATTTAATTTTTCTCACTGTGCTCAGTTGAGTAAAAGACAGAGGGGTGATGCTCTGCACCAGTAAACTACACTGCCTTAATTAAACTTCAAGTTATTTTCACTGAGGTGTATTACTTCTGATGTAGATGTTGCCTGGCAGCAAATAATACAAATGTATTTGCAGTTCACACAAATGAAACAAAAGTGTACTTTTCTGGAAAGTTAGATCAGCTTGTTGGTGTGGACAAATCTACAATGAAACAACTGTAAGTGAGAGATTTTTATTTTTTATGTTGTGTGCAAACCTGTGGGATCAATATATTTCCAGCCACCACATTCTAATTCTAAAAAAAAAAGAATACATGTTGCACTGTTCAAAAATGCTTTTTCAAAGTATCTTTGCACTCCCTGCTATACTATGATTTTAAGTTTGTTCAAATGTCAACGTCACTAAATGAATGTCAATAAATGAATATCAGAAAGAATTACATATGGTATAGTATGCAATGTTTCTAAAGGTCACAGTAGGAAAAGCATGGGTTAAAATAATCAAAATAATGATAAACTGAACAGAGCCATTACTAATGTTACCAGTAACATTTGTGCCATGCTGAAATGTGTCAAAATGTCTGCTGTGAAAAAGGGAATAGCGACCTACATCTTCTTCCAATTATTTAATTATTTAATATAAGTAAACTGTTGATGGTGCCATTGTTTGACACCATAATCACAATGTAAAATTTGCAAAACACAGTCATTCAGTTTTCTTTGAGCCATAAAGTGTCTATTCCAACAAACTTTAATTTAACTTTTCGGTTATAATGCTCACACACAGACAAAAACCAAAAAAACAACAAAATGTTCAACTGGTGAAGGTAAAAATTTGCATCCTTTGTACCTAATAAAGTGGTCAGCAAGTGTGTCTTAAAGGTCCCATTGCATGGTCGTTTTGAACCAAAAATGTAAGTTAATGAAACATTATCTTGTATTTATGGTCAAAAACCTCACAGACTCTGCAGAGAGTTGTGTTTGACTGGTCGTGTAACTTCACTTCATTCTTAGTGCTGGCCATTAGCACTTAGCAGCATGAAGTAGCTTCATCGCAGCCCCTTGTTGGAGCTCTTTACATTTTGATCCAGAGGCTCAAGAAACTGAACCACCTCTACAACCAAGGCTGCAGCAGGACATTTCACAAAGGTAATCGTTATTTTTTTTTTACTGTGTGTATTTCCTCTGTGCTGTTAGAATCCTGACCTCAGAGGACACACTGGTGCTAATAGCAGTGTCCCCAACCTGAGCTCACTATGTGTCCACAGGTAAGCTTCTTCACTTCAGACCGACTGTACCTGCAACTGTGAATAGGCTCTTTTAAATTTTATTCAGATTTTATTATTTTATATGTTTCTGCACTATGCCCAGTTATTGTTGTTTTTATATACAGTACTGTGCATCAGTCTTAGGTCACCACCAGCTTTGTTGTTTTTATGTCAATTTTGTGATCATTGGCATTTAGATTGAAAAGGTGTGACTAAAAGTCAGTCTTATACTATATGATCAACCTGTCAATGAGTTTAACTTGTGCAACATGTGTATGTAATGCTTAAACATGTCTTGAGTAAACCAGGTATAATAGACCTTTGTCACAGCAGCTATTTGTTGGCATGACAATAGTAGGAGAAACACAGGTTTTACCAATAACATTAGGGTTCCATTCCAGGTTTTAAAGAGCCATGGTTGTTGTTATTGTTCAAGTGTAAATGTAGGTCACACTAAATATTTGATATTATAGAAACCTCAATAGCTAGCTGTTGAGAATGAGTAATGTAATTTTGTTTGTCTTAATGAGGAAATGACTGTGTAACTGTACTGTGTCTCTTCTGAGGTATCTGCATATCAACGCACACAACGACATCTGCTGAAAGTGTGACAATGACTTTTCCCCCAGAATATTTTCATTTTAAAATATTTTCAAAAAGATACACTGCAAGAATAGCATTTTAACTGTACTACAATATTGTCTGATTCTCTTCTCAGGTGTTATCGACATCTAGCTTATCACAGCTTTGTCAGCTTTGTCAGCTGGTGCTGGGGCTATTTGGGCAGAAGTGTAGTCCTCATCCCGACCTGTGTGCATACACTGGGAGTTTCCTGATCCAACTGCCCAATATGTCATCTTTATTCACTTCTTGACTGAAGCAGGGCACATTGCAGGTGACCACATCCTCCTGGAGGACAGGCTCCCTGGGATGGGGATCATCTGCAACTCTTCAGCCAAAGATTCTGGGTCCTTCATAACCTCATTTCTCAGCACTTGTACAAAGTTAAAATGTTTTTTGTCATGAGAATAACTTTAGGTTGTGAAGTACTGTTTGTGGGGTCTGTATTTACAGGCCTCATGTACCATGGAAACAGTATGACACCATGAAAATAGGTTGGCCTGCAGCTGTTGTTGCCTGCTTGCAGCTTAAAATTTCATTGTGATGCATGGTCACAAAGTACAACCTATGTAAACGTGGAGATGCAAATCAATGAGCCAGTACTTTTTGGTTCTTAAGGTTATGATGCCACATAAGTTACTTTGTCAAATACTGTTACAGAGGTGATTACTGTGTATTTGTGCATTTAAATCTCCACTTTATCCTATTGTGTATTTGTGCATAAACTTTTTTCTTGCCATATTTTCCTCAGCTCTTATATGTTGTATTTATACTAATGATTTTATTGTTTAGCAGTAAAAGGCATGGTCACAGTGTAATTTCATTGCTGATAAAATGATACAATTCAACAGTGATCCTTAGTGACGTATAGCTGTGGGAAGGATGCAGGGATACACCAAAAAGCAGCAGAAATTCAATTTTCCAGTGAATGGGACCTTTAACAAAATTTTTATGAAGAGTAAAGACTGCATCTTGAAAGAAAATACACTTGGGGACTAATTCTATATATAGGCTGTCACAGCCCTTTCCTCCACTCAATTAAATAGATCAAAGTGAGGTGAAACAAGTGAAAATCAAACAGTGTGTGAAGGCGGCTGTCCATCCAGCTGCCTGATGAGGTTGGAATTAGGGTCCATCACATCTCAAGTGCAGTGTGCTTGTATTGTCACGTAACATCTTTAGCTGTGACTCTTTCTTTCCTCTTGACTTGCACACACAAGTTATATTTTTGTCTAAGTAGTCCATCAGGACTGTGTGCATCGTCTTGGTTTCTATCCCTCTTGGCCCGTCCATGTGGTAATGAAAAATGTGATTAAAACATTCATCTCAGCTGTCTTTTGGGCACCCCCACATGTACGTATTATGGGTTATTTATACTTCTCTCTGCAGAACAACACATCACAGTCAATGGTGGGTAATGAGTTGTAATTGCAGTAAAGCGGAAATCAAATACCCCATACACACACACAGAGAGAGAGAGCTTATTTATTGAAACTGTGATCAACAATACCTCAGTGAAATAAACTTATGCATGAGTACTTCTTTCTGTAGAAAACCAACATATATCTCATTCATACAAAACCCATTAAGAAGTATTTGCACATTAGACCAGTACACATGCAGTAAAAGAGATAAACAGAGTGATACCTTTCTATGTTAGGAACAAAAAGTGACAATTTGTTATACTCATAAGTGAATGAAATTATATTTATTTGAGACCATCTAACTTTACACGAAGGGCCAAAGTTAATCACTAATACATTGTCTCTCACAGATTAAAGCAAATTAATTATCCCTCCTTTTTCCTTAGCAGATAAAATATCTTTAAATACCTGTGGGATTCTAAGGCTCTGTGCCTCCACAACTGTGTCCTTGGAACTGCTTATTCAAATGACAAATAATTTAAAGTTTGAATGATTCAGCTGTTTTTAAACTGACATCCCTGACATGTTAGTAACTGATGTTTTTTCCATTATCCAGTTGAAACAGCTGAATAAGTAGTCAGCAAGCTGAATTCTTTCTTTCTTTCTTTCTTTCTTTCTTTCTTTCTTTCTTTCTTTTTTTTTTTGATGTTGCAATTTTAAAAATATCAATTCACTACAGTATGGTAGCAATACATCCAGTTTTATTTTCATCTCCTTTCATTTCACTCGCTCACTCCTATCGCTTTATCCCCCACAAGTGGGTCACAGGGGGGTGCTGGTACCTGGCTGACATAGGGCAAAAGGTGGGGCACACCCTGGACAACCATCCACTCTCACACCTGCCGACAATTTGGAGAGTCCAATTGGCCTAATTCCCAGATTTGCATGCTTTTGGACTGTGAGAGGAAACTGGAGAACCTGGAGAAAACCCATAAACACACAGGGTGAACATGCAAACTCCATGCAGAAAGACCCTTGTTCCGACCAGGTATCCTACACAGGTCTTTTTCCTGCAAAGGCAAGAGTGCTAACCACTACATCAACCGTGTGGCCCCATTTGATATCAATGCTATATTAAAACAGCTCCTGAAAGATCTAATTGCACAACTTTCCTATTTCAAATTAAATTAGGAGTTCATATGATACTAAAGGAAGAATTGAATGAATGCTTTTGAATTTTCTACAGACACACAGAGGATGTGTCAAGGCCACCATGATGCTGATATTTGTGGTTTTCAGTGACATGTCTCAAAAAAATGTTGGATGACAGTTCATCTTTACCACAAAGCACAAATGTTCTCAAGAAACACAACTCATCTCTTGGTCTTATTTCAATCTCATTTGTTCCATAATATATATATACAGTATATTAAGCTCATTGTTCAAATCCTTGGTGACCAAATATTCATAAAAGAGCTCATCCTCTGCTGTATTCTAGCTGTGATAACTTCCATTATAAATACTTTATTCACCTGATGCCGCTGTTTTATGTTTGGGGTTGCGGCTGGAACCAGAGAACTGTAATTGTTTTTCTCAATAGTTCTCAGTCTTATTACTTCTGTAACCTGAACATGATTGAGCTTCTATATATATTTTTTTTTAAGGGATGCAACAAAAATTTATTCTGCTATTTTTGGGAGAGGGACATCTTAAAGCTGTATCAAAGGCCATTAGTCAAACAGATCAGATCAAGTTTGTGTTTGTGTTATTTTCTCAGGAAGTCAGATTGGAAAGAAAGTACTTTTTCACTGCACACTTTAGATAATTAGCCTGGGTGAATGGCAGCCACCTCAACACCTCTGTCAAACTAGGAGGCCACTAATGAGGAGAGCAGCACACTTTCACCCAGAATATATTAGCATCCCATATGAGGACACTGTCAACTTCTGTTCTCAACCATTCTCCTGTTGCCAGAAAATGCTTTTTTTCTGTTGTGTATTTCTTTATATACACATCATTAGATTAGCTGTTAAATGCTTCCAGTCATGCCCTTTACAGATGACTGTATAGTGGAAAATGGGTTGGATAATCATCAACCTGCAGGAGATTTATTGTTGACTTACTGTACAGGACTCTAGAGGAAATTTCCTCAGAGCACAAATTATATGGGAACACCTCCGGTTTTAGCCCACAGTGTACAGCATAATTATGTTGTAGTTTCAGTGCAATCATTTGTACTAATGCAATGCATGCCAATACTAACACATAGTTTCTGCAGAGCAAGATGAAAAGTTATTGAATTAACATTTACAGCAGCTTAAGTGCAACAGTCTATAGTCAATAAACGATCAGTCACAAAGGAAACAGCCTGATTAAAGGGATAGTTCAGATTTTTGGACATTAAGTTGAATGGCATAGACACCAAGAGTGGATCCAACACTGTTAAATAAACATGTTTGTTTATTAAATTTTCCGGACATACTCTGATTAAAACAGGTGTTGTAGTGATATATGCCTGTACATAGTGGCAAATTGATAGCATGGTCTGACAAACTGATAGACGGTGGTTTTACTTTTTTTTTTTTTTTGTTCAAATGTGTTATATATACATGCTTATATACTGTACATGCTTGTTTGTGGTGCAAACTTTTTGTGACCCTGGCTCTCTACCAGAACTGCTTTTCTCCGCTCAGAACTGGGGAGAAATCACCAAAACAAAAACTCGTTAAATTATTTAATAGTGTTGGACTCACTCTACTATCACTGCCTATGCCAAAAGTCCAAAAATCTGACTTATCCCTTTAACTTGCCTGATGTTCACCTTCACTCGGCTGTTGACTGTTTTGAAATCAACTCAACAGAGAAAATGCATGTTGCTGTTCTTTGCCCCCTGGTTGAGCTTAGCAGCTGGTTTGATTAAAAATAGAAGATAAACAGAGGATTCTCATGCATCAGTAAATTCGGTGTTACCTGTTAACAGAGGACAATCTGTGAGAAAGGAAAACTTGTTACTTGTTGGTACACCAGTTTATATGAATGTTACTGATGTAAAAGTAATTATTACTATAATATATTGACATACAACTCTAATTCACTGCAATTGTTTAAAAAGAAACACATTTTATCTGCCTGTATAGAAACCTTATTCACTTTCTACTGTGTGCATTAATAATCAGCTATTTTTCACACCATGGTTATGTGCAGTAAACACACTGCATAGAGATCAATCTATTCTACATAACCAAGGATTCAAAGGCGTATCTGACAAGGACAAATTCCTGCCAGGGATTAAAGTGAATGTGTTTGGGCCACAGTCACCAACAGTTGATATAGTGACACATTATTATTTTAAAAATCCAATGCTGCATGGGTTCAGACAGAGTCCAGGGTCACTGCTTCCACTCATCCCTTCATTTTAAGCAGACAGCCGTTTTAAAGGATTTATACACAACACATTAAAGTATAATATACGATAGCAGCCAACAACTGCTCCTGAAATGAAGATATAGTCGAGTGATGGTGTTGTGAGCAGAGAATGAATGAAGTCGCATGTGTAGGATCCCAGCATTACTGTTCTTTGCTGTTCAGTCTGGATGTCAGTGTCAGTGCATGTGTAAATCAGCCCAAAACACTGCAGTTATAGGCAAAGTCAGCTAATTGGGATTCTGGAAATTTGCAGTGGACTTAAATCACAACTCTAACCAACACACAGAACTTCCTTTTTCCACCAAAGAGCCACAGCTTCATTATTCTAGAACCAGCACATAATCTAGTGTTCAGCTATGATCCACCACCAATTACCAGAGGTAGAATAAGTTTCAATTTGTATGTGAGACGATAACAAATCCAGTGACACCTGTTAGGTGTAAAGTTTTGAGATTATACCAAATTAAAGAACAGCCTTTTAATTCTAACTACCAAGCTTTAACGCTGTACAGTGTAGCTTCTAAATATAAACAAATGTCTGTTACATTCAAACTGTTGTGAAAAGAGTTCATAGAATGCTGATTAAGCCTATAAGCTGCGCATGACTCTTCCTCTGTTTCACAGTATAGTGATGTTTAGATCTCATGTAGGCTGGCAACATTTCCATGCTGCACAGGAATTGATTAATTTTATGTCAAGACAGTCAAAGGCAAAGGAATCATTGCGCTAGTAAAGTGAGACAGTTACACACAGGTTGTGTGACTGAGAACACAAATGAGTGGCCACAAAATGTGCCAGAAGTGAATTTGCCCGCATAAAAACCCCAGGTAGGCAGCAGTTTGACAGAATAAATTCTTGCCCCTCCCTCAGTCAGGGCTGATAGTATTGTTTGACAGAGCCCAATTATAGATGAAGGACACAACATACAAACATAATATTACAATGTTTCTGTTCGTGAAGACCAAACAGAGGCAAAATAATAATATCCAAGAACAAAAATCAGCAAGTTACGCACTGCAGTTTTAAATCACTTGAAAAGCTACTGGTACACAGGTTAAAATTAGAAAGTGATAGAAAGTAATTTCATTTAACAGAAAGATTATGTTGAGATTATTCAACTTAAAAAAAGGCTTATTTGAAACATTAATTTGATGACATGAAGACAAGTGCATATCTGAACAGCAACTAAATAATACAATTGTGTCCATGCTATCAGTATCATCACATTCAATGACAAATTTTGCTTGTCTCAGCTGCAGCCTGTATGAATATTATTTGAAAAATTGCCAAACCACATTTCTACACAGATGATACGATTTGTATGTATTATAAAAGCCCTGGAAAACATAAAAACAAATATGTTTAAAAAGATAATATGGAAAACAGGAAAGACTAGATGATGATGAAGCAACATTTATCTTGATTTTCTTTAAGTGAAGCCATAGTTAGCATGTAATTGATCCCTTTTTTCATAACTGAGAAAAACCACAAACCAACACAAAGATGTTGTTAATTTGACATCCATGTTTGTCTCTCAATTAACACCTTCAATGTTAAATCGTTAGGTTGCCTTAGGTTTTTACTTTTCTCTCTCTCTCATGCAAACGTTTCAACAAAACAAATGCCCCCACAAGACGTTTATTGTTGCACCGTCCCTGCCTCCTGAGGTACTAACAAAACGATTGTGAACAATTTCAGGAAATACAAACATGCCGGACTGTTTCTATTTTTCCATTCCCATGTAGCAGAATGAAAATGGGTGTGACCAGACCATTCTCCAGCGCTGACACAGCGCTGTGGTGATAGCACTGGCTCTGCGAGAGACGACAATACTGCATTAATACAAATATCCAAACATTGCTCCACCTGAAGACTGCTGACTTTAACATGTCTGTGAGAGTATAACATTGCTGCAGAACACAGACACTAAAGACTAAAATATCCTATAGGGTTGAAACATATTAAAACATTGATTGGTTGTATACTGTAAGTACATATCAGACACAGTCAGACAGAGAGAATGACTCAGAAACAATCTGACTACCTTTTTTTTTATGGGCAGATTGGGAAGCTTCTCCACTCAGGGTTTACGGTTTCTTAAACATTTAAAGCACTGTCAGTTGTTTGCAATTTAAATTTATGGGAAATTTTACTGTGAGCATCTCACATTATATTGTTATATAAACCAGACATTTGTGGTCAGGTTTGTTTAAAGCATGATTAGACTATGCTACCGTGTGTTTCATAAATCAATTTTGTGGCTGGAAAATACTGAAATAACATGGTGAAAGTTGAACATATCTCAACCGATGCAACATCTAATTGTGACCTCCAAATTTGATATTATGAGTTCAAACATTTCACAGTGCATGTGACTGAAACAAACCAGTCAAAAACTAAAATGACCTGTGTTTGAATTCGGCATCTGTGTTGTTTTTCTGGGCAAACTGTCCTCCACCTGTCCACATGTCTGCCTCCTGAGCTGTATTAATTACTTTTGCCTATTAATGTGCCTGCCTATGTGATGATTAGCCAGTCTCTGGGATAAATCAGACTGCACCTGACTCAGCATGAAGAGCGATACAGTTAAGTGCACATACAGCCTGGTCCCTTTCTTCAAATCACGGGAAACATTATATATGTGCAGTAGGAAACATTTGAATGTGCTCATTTGGTGGCAAATTAAGTATTTTAGAGTACTATTCTATTCTAGAAAACAAATATAATAGTATTATACTTAAATCTAAGTGGTTCACTTTTTTACTGTGGAAAATGGCCATTGTGCTTCATGTTACACCTTTACAACCTTACCCTGGAGCAAATTAAGTTAAAAAAAAATTCAACCCAATGAGTCATATCACCGGGAAACCACAGTCATCATTTCTGCAGGATCCTGGTAGAGACAGAAGAGTTTCAGTGACAAAAAACTAATGGGCAATGGCTATTTTAACAGATCGGTCAATTTCTTTTGCTGTCCCATACTTTACATAAGGCCTTTACTTTACTCTGAAATATACCAATGGACAAAATGGACAAAACATTAATTGTAAAGTGTATCAAAGCTTTGTGGTAACTAATTAGATGAACTAAGAGCTCTTGGGATGGAAAAGGGCAAAAAACTATATATACAGTATGTATTTCAGATCAAGGCACAAACAGGTTGATGTAAATAGGAGCTTTTAAAAAGTAAATAAAGGAATCTTTAGTTCATACATAAATGCAGTGATGCAAGAACAAGTGAGATGTTGTTTCTTTTTCTTAAGGGTAGTTGGGAGTCAAGCAAATTGCAATAAAATAAAGGTATTAGTGTTTAGGTAGCTGAAAGAGAGGAGAGGTTTGAGCTTGGTCATAAATCTAAGCTGGGAGTCCCAGCCTTTCTTGGCAAATATACATGTTCGTCAAAGAGTTTAGGCACCAAGTGCCCTAATTGATTTTTTAGAGAGGTAATGAACAAACAGTGTCAGTTTTACAATGTCCCAGAGTGAGGAAGGTGGTCACCAACCATTTTATTTTATCTTGGAGACACATTAGAGGAGATTTAAAAGAGTACTACCAAATATGATTATCATTAGGTTTTAAATGAAAGAATAACAAAAAAGTCTAAAAAGTCTACATGTATATCAGCATTGTGTGAACTCCTTTGACAACCATTTGAATGTAATGGAAATTTGTTTAAATGTAAAAGTTTCCCACTACATTGTTTATTTGTTGTGATGATGTTGATAATAATAATAATAATAATAATAATAATAATAATATATTTTATGTATAAACACCTTTTTTACATGCTTGTTAGTGACAACTCTGTGTTTTTCATAGGAAAATAAAAGTTGTAAAATCCAGTTTATGATGCAAAATAGGTTATTTAGGTTCAATGACGCCACTTAATGAAAAAATTATGCTGGGTTTGTTTGCCTTGCATCATACAGACATCTGGTTCAGAGGCTAGGATCTGAGAAACTACAAGGTTAAAGGCAAATTTCTGCAGCGAGAAAGCAGTTCTCTTGCACAAAGAGCAGTATCCCCAGGCACAAACATACAACAACAAAAGTATGATGAATATGTAGCACTTAAAGTGCCACTGAGGGAAAATGCACTCATCAACATTACACTCATGTCGTATGCATACTTGGATATTTTTTGAAGAAAGCCATCTGTGAAGTCGGGCTACAAATGGAAACCTTCATGAACGTGTCTCAGTTACAGACCATGTGTGTGAGCTCTGAATGTGTGAGTGTGTGTCCACTCATTTAATACAAATAGGCAGGTTTGAGGTATTGATCCCCTGATACTGTAGTTTGAGCTTAAAGAGGTGAAAGGGGAAACCACTGTGGAAGGTAAGCAGTCATTATACCAAACCAAAGGTTTAAATGAATCAGTATAAGGAGACCATGGGTCAAGGTTGATCGACCTTGTTATCATGTGCTTCCTCTGGGTTCAATAGCTCAAGGCTGCAAGACAAATAACACCTGGTAGCCTTTGGTTTGCTTCTGTATAAGCTCCTGAGGCAGAGGGAAAATGAATCAACAGAAGTGAGGGGAAGGGGCAAGGAAAAAGCTGTTGAATGTTGCTTCATTTCCATATGATTGTTCATAGCTGTGTTTTAAAGTACAGCTGGTTGTTACTGAGTGGTTCAAAACTGACTTGGTAATCTCCCCAAGAACCACAGAATGCCCAGCAAGAATAATAATGAAGAAAAGATAAAGGCTTGCCACAGAGACAGACAGAGAGAACATCAAAAAGGAAAGGAAGGACAAAACCTATCAATAAGCAATTAACTCTAACAGTTTGATGTTCGGTGTGTGCAAAATGAATCCGTGATGCAGTATCTGCAATAATCTCCTTTTTGCTGTCTATGAAGTTTATTCATTTTAGACAGGTAGGAGCAAAAACCAATAAATACAGAATCTTGCTGAATGTTTTTAAAACGGACTGATGTGAGCAGTGGGGATGTTTAAGTGTTTAAATCTAGAAAATTGTTCATCTGTTTGAACTGGTTTTGTTTCAACACCCGTAGACCAACTGTTCATCCTTGTATTTGGCAAAGATTTTGTGTATTATCTTCTAATGTCATCACATAAGCAATATCTTTATTCATTCTACAACCTGTCAACATAATCAAGTGGCCAGCGGGCACATCCCAATCAAATAACCACATGGTTACATCCTCCCCCCATTCTATTAATATTTCATATTTCTTTTTTTTCATTTTCATTTTACCTGACTGTTTGAATAAATTGGGGATTTTGAGACTTGCAACTGATTTTAAGGGATTGCCTCTTTAACCACTAAAATTTCCAATTCGTCAAATTAATGAAATTAAATGCCTACTTGGAGAAAACATTTACACATTTGAAATCCTCAGTAGATTCTCTTCTCAACTTAACGAGGGTATATTTTTTTCCTTTTACATGCTGATAGGCAGAGACGTACGACAGGACAGGCATACCAGGCAAATGCGTGGATCCCTGAAGAACATTTTCAGTGACAATCTCGAGGTCTTCCAATATATGTAGCTCACCATCGTTACATCCAAACCCCCTTAATAAATAACAAGTGGGCCCCTGAGAGCTAATTGTATATTTTGGAATGACATCCACGAAGCCCCTAAAACCCCACTAATAAGCAGCTCACAAGTGCTACATCAAAACCCCCTAATTTGGGCTCCATCTTACTGGTAGGAGGATCAGCGAGAAAAGGTACTCACCTCTTAAAACACACTGATCAACATGAGTCATGTCCTGGACCAAGGGTCTGCAAGCTGCAAGCTCTGTTAGACATTCTGTCTACCATCAAATGCAATATTAAAAAAAAAAACCTTTCCAAACCCAACAATACTTGTGTCTGAATTATATAAAAAGCCATTCCTGACACTTAAATAAAGTAACTACATGAAGAAGTACACATTTGGAGTCCTGACCATCTTTGGATCTGCCCGGAAGGTTTTCTCAGCCATGAACTACATAAAATCCAAATATTGCTTTATTTATTTCAAAGTTACTTTTATCTTCTATTCAGAAGAATTCAGAATTCCTTTATTGTCATTGTATGAGTACAATAAAATTCGAAAGTGCAATCCTTAAAGTGCAAGTGCACTCCCAATCATTTCCCACAACAATGTAAAGACTAGGTCAACATACTTTTGTGTTTTATTTCAAAGTAGTTTTTTCTCCACTTTATAAAGGGTTGGGTACAAACAGCAATGAAAGAAAAAGAGTTTCTTTGTACTTCTTAAATTTAATAAATGCAATTTATAGTTATTTATACATAGAATATGTCTGGATAAAAAAAAAAACTTTATAAATAATATTATCTTACTTTTATGGGTCATTTAATAGGTTTAGCGGGTCCAGATTAAATCAGATTAAATGTTTTTGAGTGAAGAGCTGAGTTTTTGAGTGAGAGGCTGGTAGCCTTCAGAAACATTGTAAAGACTAATATGAAAAGTCATTCTTTTCATATTAAAGGTTGCAGACCCCTGTCCTAGACTGACTGGAGTGAAATACAGTATGTTATGAGGGCTTAGGGTGTACAGGTGATGAGGGTGGGGAGGGATGGTAAAGGACCCCAAATAGATTTCCCTCCCCAAGAGTCTAGGATCGTCTCTACTGAAAAGGCTGTAAAGACATGTACTCACACAAAAGAGCAGGTCACACTTCAGTCCGCCATCCATATACAGGATTACATTAACTAGTGAAATTTATGTCACAAGGTCCTTTTCAAATGCTAATTTACAATAAGAGTACAGAATTTTAATTAGATTGTCTTTGCACTGTAATAGCTGCTCTTTTGATGCTGCTATCAAGCACTGATAATTCATTAATTGCCCTTTTGGCTGTTGCTGTGGTATTTAATTCGAAGTTATGCAGAAATGAAGAGACTTTTATCAGTACTTGCTTCAAGTCTTCTCAGTTTCTAAGTGGAGACAAACGTTGGCAGATGCTGATGAGACAGACAATTCGTTCAAAAATAAGGAGGAAGGTTAAACATCCAGCAAGACACTGCAAAAGCCATGCACTTTGATTGGCTGCAGTTGCTGCAGATTCTTCTAAATATGCAGAAATCTAGTCAAAGACGACAAGACAGACGTGTCTTTGAAGAATTCAGATATCATTTGGCGACTGCCCAGTTGCACGTCAATTTGACTCTGATCTGGGGCTTTTAATGACAAGTTTAAACATATGTTGACAACTAGAAAATTGAGCTGAAAGTAGTTCAATGTGAGCCAAATTAATTATATTTGGAAAACACAAGCAAACACACTGATGCAAAAAAAGTTACATTTAGCCCACATACTACATCCTACTACATTTCTGAGTCTGTTTTGCAAATAGTTTCCAGAAACAAGCGTCGATGTGTTTGTTCAGTAAAAACACAAGAAGTGTGTCTTTAAAGAAGAAAATCCATTAACCTCTGGGTCAACTCTGCCATCTACTCAACTAATGAAAATAAAAGAAAACTGTAAAAAAACTTCACATTGAGGTTTGTTGAAAAAAAAAAAAAAGAGAAAATGTAGAGAGCATTTCGGAGTTAGCTATTTCTGCCCTCTATTTTATTTTATTTTATTTGTGTGTGTGTGCATTTCAGGTCATTAACAGAGATACAACCTTTGCTCAGACCTGCTCAGAGGGTTGCTCAGATCTGCTGGACACAAGTAACTTGTACTGTTAAACCTGCTGGTGAGTGTGTGAGTATGCGTCCGACTATGTGCAGAAGCGGTGTGTGTGTGTGAGTGACTGTGGTTCTACCTATTGTAGCTGTCTGCACCAAGAAACTAGCTGTCACATCTGATCATGAAGCATATCACTCACGTTTCCCGAATTTAATTAGCAGAGCCTGGGCATAGCTGCCCTTGGAAAGCCAGTTTTCCTGTTTCTTAATTGGTGCATTAATTAAATCAGAAAAGCACATTGTGTTTGTCCATTTGAAACTTGACACTGTCAAAGCATCGTCTGAATGGAGTCGTGACTTCCTCTGCATGTGTTATGAAGGACATAACTTAGACAATAATTAGGGCATCAGGATGGTGAGAGCGACAGGTTGGGGCGGTGAAACCGAGGTCTAACTGGCACACATGAGACAAGCAACAGGTGACAGCATCAAATTATTGTACATGTCGCGCTGACTCAAATTCCTCATAGCTACTGCACTTCACTAAGCCAATACAAAAGGCGCCTACCACACATTATGCTTCCATTGCCACTCAGTTGTTCAGCATTCACAGATCTGCACGTTTACCATATCTAATCATGCTTCAAACCCCTTACAGCATATTGGGGGTGGGGGGGGGTTACATTCTGTGAAACCACAGAGATAACAGCTTCACAGGGGCCCATTATATCTGATGATAAGCCCACAAAAGCCAGGTGCCAGGTGAAGCACAGCTGGTTATACACGCACACTCACATCTTGATCACCATTTTAGCTTTTCATAGTTACCTTTTTCAGATTTTCAGCACACGTGCAACAAACATTTATATATATTTATGGCTTTTTTTTATGATATAGAATAATTCCACCACTGTAGGTTTATACATTAAACAAAAATATGCTCTCTTAAACTCTATTACATGAAACAATATGTGTGACCTACATATTGGTATCACATTAAGACTCTCACCAAGGACTTGTATTTTATCCTCACAGTAAAGCACTTGTGATCCCGGAGATTTAACGCACTTGTGATCTTAAAAGCCAGCTTTGTAAGATTTAGTGACATCTAATGGTAAGACTGCATATGGCAACAAACAGAGGACTTTTTACCTCACCTCTTTCAAGCATGTCAGGAGGCTATGAATGCCTTTGCATACCAAGGGATGTAAAAACTCTTTCAACATTCTTTCCATGCTTCAACTGCCCTTTTCACTCTGGCATTTCTTTCTTCTTCTTTGGTATATGTTGTTGCAGCCATTCAATGGTTGGCTGGGCTGACTGCTAGTGCTGCTGTAGATTCATGGTGTCACAAAATGGCCACCTCTGGCCTTTGCCTTAAATAGATATAGGATTATTTTAGGGCTAAGGAAACCAAAACTGTAATTTTAATAGTTCTGGTGACCACACTTTACTGAAGCAAGATAAATAAAAAAGGCCTAAATTATTACTGATGCATTTATAGCAAAGAAAGCCACAAATGTGCATGTCAACTTAAATACATAAACATTTAGATGAGTCATTCACTTACTTACTTTATCCTGCACTGTTGCTGGAGCTAAACTCAGCTGAGCAAAGAATACACCCTGGCAGGTGGCCAGTCCATCTCAGGGCCAACATACAGAGACAATCAACCATTAACTCTCACATTCACACCTATGGTCTATTTAGAGTGTCCAATTAATCAAGTCACCAAACTGCATGTGTTTGGACTATGGGAGGAAATCAGAGAAAACCCATGCGCATGCAGGGAGAACATGTAGACTCCACACAGAAAGGCCCTCGAACAAATCCGAATTCAAACCGGTGACCTTCTTGCTCTGAAACAGCAGTGTTAGCCACTGCAACTCCATGCCACCCCATTTAGATTACATGCATTTAATTTAGTTGATTTAAACAGATGCGTTCAAGTGAGTTTATTCAAATGCCTCCCCCCTTTCTTTACCTCCACAGAATTAAACATGGGCAAAATGGAAGCTGAAGACATGCCTCAGTGCTCTCATAGCCTTATCACTCATCCTGGAGCAAATTAAGTTCATTATAATCCATTAGTGGTCGTCCCTCTGGGGCACAGAAAAGCATCTCACATCTCAAAACCTCAGTGAGAGGCTGGTAGCCTTTAGAAACATTGTAAAGACTAATAATTTTGGATATTGCTGGTGCAGCATGGGGAGCAGTGTCGCTACACTGCACAAAGCATCATCAACTGAATAGCTTAATGGGTAACGAGTGTTGTGGTGTAAAGTGTTGTCTAAGTGAGAGCTGATATGAGGATTTTGAAACCCAAACTGTACTTCAGCATGCATACACACATGCCGTTGGTAATTCTCTCTGTCTGATGTGTTGCAGACTTATATGTAAAACATGGGCATTCGGCTGTCCTTCACACATATCCTCATAATTGACTCAGTTAGCAGTCCTCCCCGTCCCAATTCTCAGGCCCAGGGACTGGAGGGAAATATGTTGAAGTTTTCCCATCTAAAACCTCCGCCCGCCTACAAAGGCACACTGCCAAAGAGTGCCAAGAAATTAGTCCCAGTGCTGCGATCAAACTACAGCTCAGCTGGAGAGAATAAGTGGAGATCCAACAGTCTTGTCATGTCCTATTTTATACTCCCTTACTATTCTCCCCTTTTCTATCACTTCATTTTTAAGCACACCACGCCCGTAGCTGTCTAATGCAATGCCTCATTATCAAGCGCACCCCCTTTTTTCCATCTCCACTGTCAATATATTCATCACACAGCAGGGCCCATGCAACGCTGCAAGACTTTTGGCTAAAACACAGCTTTACTCACGTACATGAGGGACTGAGTTAACGAGAGAATTTAAAAAAGTGTGATATTTGAAGAGAGTATTAAACTTACAGTAGGTAAGATTTTACTTTGTTTAGTTTGTGGCCAAGGTATGGTCATTCAATTTATGTTTGATTTATGTTTATAGCTTTTACAATTTTCATTTCAGAGGGGTTGAGCTTGTTTGCCTGCCTGTTTTTGTTTTGTTTGGTAGATGTACTGTATGTTGTATTTTGGTTATGAATTGCAGTTTGACTGTGTGTTGTCTATATTTTAAAGATTAAAAAAATCTAATAAAAATTTAAAACACTTTACTTTGGCTCAAAGGCAAGACAGTTCATATACCTTAAACAAAGCTTACTTATGCTGGTTGTTTACAAAATGGAATAAGGATGTTTATTTCATTTCTCCAGCCTGAGAAAATATTGAATCTGCAGTAGTGAGTACTGCACTAACTAAGTAAAACATCCCACTCCATTTTTTCATCTACTCTGCCTTTGCCGGCAAATGTTTGCATCAATACAGTTTTGAAAATTATCATTATCAATAAATATCATTAAAGCCGCTTACAAATCAGTACAATTAAAGTTGTCAGACTGTCAGAAATCAAGAAAAAATGGCATTAATGTATCCATTAAAAGTAATTAAACCCCAAACCTCAGTTGTTTATTTCAAGGTATATAGTTTTAAAACTGAAAAAAAAAAAAAAAAATCATATTATCCTTCCATTTAGACAGTATGTCTAAATGGACAATGGACAATAGTTGGACAATGGACAATATTTCAGAACCATGGACAGAGACATAATGAAAGTCTGTGTTTTACAGTTTTGGGCTTTGAGTAGAAGTGGTCACAAAGGTTACAGAAATTGTATATTCCCTCCTTAAATATAAAAATAAATACCATGAAGACACCATGATGATATGCCTTGTGTTATGGATTCATATTTGGTCTCTTATTTTGTTAGGTTCCTGTTGGCTTTGTTTTCCAGGAGATTGGCCAGTCAGCTGGGCGGAGTCTCTGAGTCGCACACCTGCAACTCATCATCCCATCACCTGCTGCTTCATTTACTCTAGTTCTTCATTCACTCTTTGCCAGTGTGTCTTGTTTCAACACACGGTAACAGACTTCCTCAGAACTAAATATAGATCTTAATGCGAACAACTAGGTGTTTGTTCTTTTGTTACCTTTCCCGTCCTATAAATTACTCATGTTTTCTTTTTCTATTACAGTTCCCTGACTCAGAGCTCTGCCAGCAAGCTGGCCAGGCTGTGCTCTTTTTGTTGGATTCTTCGTGGCTTGATTTTGTGTTTCTTTGTTTTTGTTCTTGAGAAAAGAAATCACTTTGTTCATGTTTTAGAAGCAAGTTTGATTTCCGTTAATTTGGCTTCAGATAGTCTTTTGCTTCTTATGAACATCACACCTTGAAAATTACTATTTTAGTTGTCTCTGGAAAGTCTGCCTTTTAAACAGTTAGACTAAAGAATGACCCTAATGCTGTTACAAAATACTGTTCACAATATACATATATTTTAAAGGTCACATAGAATGGTCTTTCTTGAACCAAAAATCGAGATTACTGATGTCTAATTAGATAAATTAAATAATATTTATGGTCAAAAAACTTTTAGTCTCTTCAGATTAAGCCACTTTACTGCTGCTCTCTGCCAGCCTCTGACCCTAGTGTGGAAAATACAAAACAACAATATTATGGATCATGTAATAAACTATTTTAGTATAAGTTGTTCCCTATTCAAAAGTAATACACACCCACCTCCGCCTGCTGCAGTCAGTAGCTTGTGTAGGAACACTCATGCTAACCCCGAGCTGAAAGACACTCGCCGACACAATACACACGGTTCCACACAACTCGTGCAGCGGTTTGCTTGTAAACAGCGTCACATAGAGCCGAGACAAACAGAAAAGGCGAATACACACGCAGCTTTCAAGTGTGGTTGCAATTCACCATCGTTAGCTATTGCTATATTTCATAAGAAGCAGTCAAGCTCACAAAGGCATTATTACTTCATTTGGAAAAACTTACATTGCCACCAGGAAATCCATTAAGGATTGTTGGAGCTGTTTCCTACTTGAGATGAAGTTTTGAGTTTTGAGTCCTGCTTAGTATTGCCCAAAGTTTGTATAACTATTCACTTCAAAGTGACTGCTACAAACAAACAGCATTTCAGGAAGCTTAGCAGGGATATTACTATCAAAAATGAAATATATCCACTCTGCTCTTTTTTCCTCATTAGAAGGGAGTCTATGAAGCAACTGGTGTTGTTTTTGACAACCAGCAACAGAGCAACAATGAACTGAACCTTCCTTCTGAGACATATTGCTCTTAATAGATACAACAGTTGTAATGGTGGAAGCGATTCAGCTACTTCTTCTTCAGGTTGAATGTTCATGCCCACGACCGGGAGTAGCTGTTGGGGGAGGGTTTGTTGCACGGCAAATGTGCTAGTTGCACCAAACTTTTCAAAACCACTTGCTCGAGCTCAGGTAAACAGAGACAGAAGTGGCTGAAGTGTTTATTGTGACATTTTAGGGATGTTTAGATACAGGAAGGACATGGGGACACACCAAAAAATTATCCAGTGAATGTCATATTTAAAGTTCAGTATGTTCATGTCCATTTTATAGCATGTGCTGGGTCGGCTGCACAATAAATCATTCAACTAATACTTCTAGTTACTGAAAATGCAGAACAGGGTGTTTATCCGGTCAAACTGCTGAATGATTGGGTTTTATTAAGCAAAAGAATTTACTTCTTTGTGTGTCACAGTCCAACTTGTTTGCAGCCGTTACACTTTAATTAATTAACTGGTGAACTGTGCTGAAATGAAAATATCTGATTTATCTTACGATGAAATACGATGCAATAATGTTTATATAAATTAATATTAAACCCTTTACATATGCTGACAAAAACATTACAGCCGTTAATGTCGAAACAGTTCTGAAGCTCCCTGGTTTTCTGAGAGTGTTCATAACTTGTTACCTGCAAAAGGATTCATAATTTCACATGTACAACACAGTGGAAATGAAATGATGGAGGTCTCATTAGCAAATTATGTGTTTGAACAGGGAGTCTGAGCTCACTTTGGCAAAGAAGTAATTTGTTCATGGCTCAAAAATGATTCTAACCAGCACTGACAGGTGTAGCTGCATGTCATCATTCAACCACTGGCTGCCGAGGTAGTGTCCAGAAAATTATGTGGACTTTGCATATAATTGGCTGACTTTCTGGGGTAGACCTGGTGTGATTAGAAGTGATGGCATATCTTCCATGTTGGATGGAAAAGCTCCCATTTCTTTAAATCCAAGTTTAATAGTAGAAAAAGCTCATAATATTCAGTTGAAGAAGGACACAGAATTTCAGGTCTACACACCAGATGCAGCCTAAAGCTTCTAAGGACAAATGCAAAAGATAATGTGTGCCCTCACCCACATTAAAACAAATACATTGGTGTGGTGGTGTTATTATTCTGCCTCTGCCTCTGTTTGGTCTTTGTGAAAAGAAATGATGTATCATTATATGTATGCTGTGCCCACCATGAGCATTATGTGAACTCATTTCACAATGGTTTGAACCTAAGAGACAATTGTTTATATTTAATGTTATGCACTTCGGTTTTAGTTAGACATAACTTGACAAATCTCTTAACTAAAAGCTTAACTTTTTTTTTTTTAAATTGTACATGACTATAAAGTCAGTGATTGACAGATAAAATACATTAAAGCTGGAGGAGAAAATCCAGTAGAGTCAGCATTAGATGGGAGACGCCACCATTTGCCTTGGAGCACTGGTGTGGGGTGAGGAGAGCCACGAGTGTGGCTGTCTAATCCACACGCTTTTCTGCGCTTCCATTAGAGCAGTCACCCAACCAAAAACCCATAGAGTGAATCTGTCCCCAAACATTTAAATTAATTACATGAACACTAAATAGAGGAGTAGTGATACATACATACATTATCACCACCACTGCAGCAGTGAAAAAATATAGTGAATGTAGGTCATTAAATATTACAATATGACATATAATCCCGCACTAATGATTACCTGTTTATCATATTGATTTGTTTTGTCCTGTTGATACCTGGCTGCCTCAGGGAGAACAAGTCCAGCTAACAACTATAATCCCCTCATTCCTTGATGGGTCATTTTGATTCAAACATAATAATCAACCCGAAAAATAACTCAAAGCCGTGTTTGGTTCTTCACACTTCACTTGGAAAACATTATAACCAAGTTTGTTTGTTATAATGCACCAAGTTCCGGTTCTGTTCATGTTCAGTCTAAGGAAGTTTAATTATCACAGATGAAGTAATTTTAGTTGTTGAGTTTAATTAATAATTGATAATGCACTTTGCACTGTTTAGCTCATTATAAGACATAACCACACCCTCAGTCTCATTCCAGTATATCCTGATGAAGTGTATCCTTTAAAAAGGCAGGGGGTTAGCAAAGTAAGGGAATGACTGATGATAACTTTTGTTGGAGCAAAAAAAAAGTGCCCCACCCCATCATTCATGGAACACGTTACTTTTTCAGGATGTTCTCTCATCCCTTGATAATGAAAAGCAGATGAATTCCCGTGATCTGCATATTGTGAACATCTATCTAATAGTGTGTTATTATCAACATCTATTTCACTTCCATGTTTAAATTTGACTGAAGCCTCCTGTTCTAACATTAGCCTGTCCTAAACCGAGAGTGGTGCAGGATCAATGTAAATGACACTCAACTGAATGCTCCTCTGAAACAAGATATTAAACAATAAGACGTTGGCGCCATGGTATAACTTCAAAGCTAAAGTAATCCTGGGTGGAAATGGTGTTGTAACAGATGTAAAAACATACAAGAAGGTCACCTACAATGCCAGAGCCAGCTATACCTCTCCATTAGAAGAAAAAGAAAACAGCCCCTATGTTGTTAAGCACTTTGGCCAAAATGAGAAAAGAGTCATATGTCTAGTGATCCATTAAATTACTACCAAATAAGAAGTCAGATATGAATATAGGTGAACTAATTCACCATTAAAAAAAAAAAAAAACTCTCTAGAAAACTAATCTTCACCTGTCACTTTCAATCAAGAGCACCGTGGGAAAAAAATTAGGATTCTTATTTCTGTATTCTGTCCATGACTTTAGTCCTGGTTATTCCTGGTTATTGGTTTTCCTGCTCCAGATTATTATCAAATACATTCTTTTAATAAAGTGCTCTCAATTGTTTTTTATTTTCAGAATCTGGTCCTTTGATCCTCAAACAAAGGCTTGAGAAGCTGGTTTTTATACCAGTCATTTTAAAGTAAAGTATTTTTACAGTATTTTGGACATGCTTTTTTAAATATATCAAAGCTAAAGCTGTGATTATGACAACAGGAACCACTCAATGGCACCTTCTTTTATACAGGAGATCACGCCGTCATCCATAGGAACATGTGATGTGACAAAGAGACCATTCTTCAGTATATAAAGTAAATATTAATGTTTAGTTTATCTTCCTGTGCTGGTGTAGGACGGTGTGAATAAAAGCAGGAACAATTGTCTTTGAAATGTCCTCCCTGTAATGACATGGTGACCTATTAGGGGTGTTTGTCCAATGATGGGTGAGATTGACCCCAATATCCACGTCGTCCTCTGGGGATGACCTGTCCACAAACAGGATAGTTTTTATTTTAATGGCATTCAATCATTGATTTTGATAAAGTCTGTAATGGGTTTTCCCTGGCACTGTCTAAAATTGTATTTTAACTGGGACATTTTTCCACATGCTAGTTGTATAATCATCTTAATGGCTCATAATGCTGTTACACTGTGGATGTAGACAATATAATACTTATTTTACGGAGTAAAATAGTAAAACCAAAGTCCATACACAACAAAGGAATCCAGATTTAACAGACTGTCAGTTTCTACTTCAGAAACTGAATCTTTAAGTCCTTTTTGGTCAGTCTTATTGTGCATGATGAGCATAAGTAAGTTAAAACTATGCATCATCAGGCAGATCTATCAAACCATTCTGAGAGACAAATTTTAGACAATGGTAGGAGAAAATGACTAAAACATATTTGCTTCATTTATCTTCTCATAAATGGCATATTAAGCCCCCCTTTTATGATCTTTTAATGTTGCTCCTTTCCTGAAATCAATAGCCCTTTTATGATTCATGCCTGGTCATATCAAAGAGCTGTATGGTCTGCACAGAAAGTCAATGTGTTTTGCATGGCTGCCGTTGCAGCAACACTCCTGAATGTGAATATGCTCAAATCAAAGGTTATAAACATGCATCACCACATGGCTCCTTATCTCTCAACAGGGAATAGCTTAAGTCTCACAACAAACATTGCTCTTATGCACCAAGACCTGGGAGTAGCATGATGCAAGTCCACAGTCACACTCCTCTAAGTGTGAGTGTCACTCATTTAATTTTTACAGTGGAGTATGGTACTTTAAAAAACTTGGTTTATTTCTTCTTCAGTCGTGCCAGTGACATGCCACTGGCAATGTTTTCAAGTAATTAAGTCCCATATCACTCTCCATATAACAACCATATGCACTGATTTTGTTTGTTTGCTGCAATGATCTTGTCTAACCTATTTGCACTCACTTTAAGCACCTACCTATCAATTCTTGTCTCAGTCTTAAAGTTGGCAAATCATTATGAAATAATGCCATATATATATATATATATATATATATATATATATATATTTTACTACCCAATTCAAAGGAAGTGCAAAGTGTGGAGGCAATACATGACTCTTCAAAATCAACCTTTAACTAAACAAATAGTGACGAGTGCAGTTGGTGTAGTGAACCAAAGAAAGCAAGTAGCTTAAACTGAAGACAGAGGCTGACAACTGAGACAGCTGCAGTCACATCTACGCAGGTGTCATTTATCACTCCTAATTAGTGACTCCACAGATTCCATCAACAAGGCAATTGATTTTTGCCTAGGGGAAGTCACAATGTGCACAGGAGGATGCTGCTGGTGCTCAAGCTCTCTCCTTTTTGCCCCCTTGATGGGCAAAATCTTTTTTTGATAAGAGGTATTTTAAGGTCTGTCTGTGGCTCTTATTTAAAAGAACATTATTTGCCAAAAATGTATTAAAAAGTATGAGAGCTCCTGTGTTTCAAGATTTGTCCAGTCTTTCAGGTGACAGCATTTGCTTTTGATGAACTGTAGCAAAAAAGACATGGACCTAGCTCCAGTGCACACATTTGTAGATGGATCTTTGCAGCAGAACAGAGGAAGAGCTTGTGGAAATGTATTAACAGGCAACAGAAAGTCCGTAGACATACTAGGAGGAGAAAGTGCTGGCAAAATTTAAGTTCAATCCCAAGTCAGCTACTGCTGACAACTCCTTTCCAGCTTTGCAACTGCATGGTTGTTTGTTAACATAATGAAGCAGGATAAGACATTTTTAATTCCTACAGTAGCCTGATGCTTCCCATTACAGCCACAACCTCAAAAATACATTTGGCTAAACACAATGACCTGCAATATGATGTATTCATCAAAAATCCTGGTCTAAAGGAGTAAAAACAGAAAAAAATATTGCACAAATATGCATATATTCATACTGAGAGTGATGAGAGTGATTCTTCAAGATCAGAAGCATCCCAAAAATTAACCTCCACTTCTTAGCAATCAGTCAAAGGGTAACAGGGAGACAGGGTTAACATACATAGAAACAGAATATATCAAAGTCTGTGAAGATTCTCAGTCATCCAGGTCATGGTATCCAAAAGTGTAGCAACAAAAAGGCAAGTCAAAACAGTACTGAACCACCAGCCAGACTCTCCACCAGTCAAACAGAACTGAAGAAGCCTCTTGGATAAGAGGCGAAACGTCTTCAAGAAATTCAACTAAGTCCAGTTGCCTTTTTGTTGCTACACTTTTGGAGAATATATCAAAATAAAAAAAGAGTAAAATTCAAGGAAGTTCTGGCCAACCACGCAGCAAAACTTTCAAAACACAGCAGCGAAAACAAATTCTAAATTCAACACAACATGATATAACTAAAGTGACAAATAATTTAAATTTCCCTAACTAGTGGTGATTGATAAAAAATGTATAAAAAGCAATATGTTTAACATACATAGGAAAAAATATGATTCAGTTGTACAACATATTTGACAGAGACTGTGATGGACTGCCCTGCCCTGGGTATAACCCGCCTGCAGATGAGAATGAATGGATGTTACAGAGAGTGTGATCCACTGTTTGGAGTCTGACATGTGCAAAACCTAAAAAATCTGGTTACCTTGACCTCATGTGAAAACTGCACCTGTGTAATGATAATAATATAGAAACACAAGTTTTGTTATGGAATAAAACACCAGGGACATTTCTTTCCATCAAGCAGCTTTCCTTCTTATCCTCCTCCTTGTTTTGGTCCATCTACTAATGATCTATAGGTCCTGACAATAACAGGTGTGAATGCCATAGCAGGAAGCAAAAACAACAGGGCAGTTAACTGCAGGTTTTTAATTAGATTTCATTAGTTAAGCAATTGCATCAGGAATCTGTCTAATGAACTGTAATTACTTGTGGGGGTATAATAAGAAAATCTGAGCCGGGCAGCAGTGGGTATAGGGGAGAGTTCAGGTATGCTGCAGGTGACTCTCCATGGGGAAATCTGTGTGACAAATGATTCAATGTTCATGTTCACTTATCCATCCTACAACTGGGAGACTGTTCTGCATAACCACTTTCTGCAGCTATTACAGTGCCATTGCACTGCAATATTACTTGATCGTATGTGTATTTAGAATTACTTTATTTCTGTTCTCCATTTCTAAGTCTCTTTGCCTATATCCTAAGGCCAAATGTCCTGAAGCATCCCCAGATTGACCAGCTCCTTCCATCCCCCCCGGGTCTTTGTCTTTGTCTTTGTGCACTTTCAGAATTGTTATGTTGTCAGAACAAGAGATTAGTCATTCAATCAGACTGAAGAGGAGTCGCCCCACAGATAAGGCCTGTGCTAAAGGAGATCTTTCTCTGCACCAGTCCATATGTGTCACATGAGATTGGCTTCCTGCTTATCAACACCGGACATTTGCATCTTTCCCACTATTTCTAACCCTTTTCTCTCTCTATCTTTTCTGCCCTATCTCTAAATTACTCCTTGAACTTTCTGAATTACATACTTATTTTCTCCCTCTTTCCAAATGCTTCTCATCTAGCAATAATCTTGAACAAATGCCCTGTCAAACTCAGCTTTTATCAGGCATTTGAGGTCGAATAAGTAAACGAACGTTCACTTCATTTGCAGCCCGTACAGTCAGTTATATCTGTTTTATACTCACATATTCCAAAGACATAAGAGTGGAATTGTTGAGCCTACAGTCATGTTGCCCTCCCGCCGTGTTTTATAGGCAGTCATTTTTGCTTAAGTGATTGCTCAGCATGCCTTACTTGCATGCATGACAAGGAGTAGACTGACAGATGTGAGAGGAGGAAAAATGCGCATCAAATAGGAGGTCACTTTAAAATATTTTTGCTTGTGTGTGTGTATCCATGTCAAGCCAGTCTATATTACATGATTGAAATTTCCCTAAAGTAAATTTGTTGAAATGCCACCATCAAAGATCCATAAAGCAATTTCAAGCAATTATTGTCACATCTTTTTCATCATCTGCACACGGTGTGATACTCCTTATCAGCGAGGATGAGGTGACTGGCTCATTGGTGGCTCTAGTAAGAGGAGGATCAATTACATGGTTTTATTGGTGATCATAAATAGTAGTTGATAGCAGATGTGCCTTTATTGTCCCTCACCAAACGACGCTGTCTTGCAAATGAAAGGCAGGGGAAGCCTACAGTAGTGTCTGCTCACATCTAACACACACCCACTCAAGGATATTCATTCCTAGTTGACTCCATCACTAATACTGTCTCCTCTAAAACACCTGCTGTTCCAATATCTTCAGGTAATGAGCAATTAAAAAAATGTTGCTTCTTTTTTTGGTTAATAAGATAAAGGACATTTCCTCACCCACACCCGCCAACACACACACGCAAGTTTGTATCTCCACTGTCAGGCCTGGAAGTGCACATAAGAAACATCAAAATAAAATCATGAAAGCTTTTCTAATGGAAGCCTCTGTCACTGACATGTATAAAACACTGCCATTAAGTCTGTTAACCGCGGCTAGTAGACTTATAACTTTTCATTTCATCATTCATATAGCTGAGCATCAGTTCAGAGACAAAATAACTGATCACGCAATTCCTTAAAATACATAGTTCTCTTACATAATTTGCCTTTGAAGAGTATAACAACACTCTAGTGTGGCCATCGGAATTGTATATGGCAAATGCAATTCTGTGAAGCTGTATCTACTTTCAATACCTGACGGTCTATTAAAGAGATTAAAATCTCAGTATACATGATAAACAACTGTATTGTATGGGCATAATTAGCCTCTACTTTATGTCATAGCCAACATTTAATGTACAATATTCATCATATTACAGTACATACAATATTTAATTGTGTGCTATGGTTCCATTTATCTTTTTCCATATAAAATACTTTAGTACTTTAGAAAACTTACTAGCCAGTACAAAATGTAACTGTTTTTAATATGTCTCCACATATGTTAGCATATGTGGACGGCAGGAATATACAGTGTAAGCAGGTTTTTTTGAGCTTATTGTCATTTTTATGCATATTTTCCTACTCCAGGCTATATGAACTTAAATGTTAACTGGATTTAAACATTATCAGGTATATTTGTGTAGTGAGGGAAGGTGTGGCCTAAAGTGATCAACACCCTATATCAAGGTGTGCATAATTATTAGTCACCTTCTCTGCCAGCATGTCCTTGTTGGCCCAGTAAGGTTTGTATTCAGGTTGACAATATGGGTCTCAAGCGGGTTTGTCCATGGTTTCCATAGAAGAACCAACATTAAGCTAATGAGGCATGATCATCGCAAAGTCAAATGTTTTGTTGCAAGTAGTCAACAGGTTCGCAAGAAATGTGTAGAGAAACAAAATTACTAAAGACTTGAGAAGAATTAAAAGTATAGCTACCAGGAACTTAAACTACCTGAAGTATCCAGAAGTATGAGGTTTCAGTGGTCAGAGATATGGCCCAGGTAAGGAAGGCTGAAACACGACCACCACTGAACAAGATTCATAAGTTGCAACGTCAAGACTGCATGGCTGGATCACTAATGGACACATAGCTCCAGTCAGGCGTCGGAAAGATGGAGGTGGGGTACTGGTATGGGCTGCTATTATCAATGATGAACTAGTTGGATCTTTTTGGGTTAAAGAGGGACTTCAAATTGACTCTCTAACCTACTGCTAGTTTTTAGAAGATCCTTTCTAAAAGAAAAAAAGTCTACATCATTCAAAAAGGCCATGATTTTTATGCAGGACAATTCTCCATTACATGCATCAAAGTATTCCACTGCGTGGCTAGCCAGCAAAGGCCTTAAAAATGACAAAATGATGATCTAAACCCTATTGACAACTTGTGGGCCCTTCTTAAACTTGAGATTTACAGTGAGAGAAGACAATAGACCTCTTTCAACAGCATTTGGGAGGCCAGGGTTGCTGCTGCAGGAAAAGTTGATCCTCTACAGATCAAGAAACTAACAGACTCTACGGATAGAAGGCTCTTGTTATTGAAAATAAGGATGACTATATTGGTCACAGAAATGAGAGCACTGTATTTGTTCAACAGGAAAAATTATCATTAGAATTACAACTTGCCGAATAATTGTGCACACAGTTGTAGTTAAAACTGCATTAATCTTATCATTTGTTAACATTGCATAATAATTGCTTCATTACAATACCACACAAAATGAAAATTCTGTGCTCTTTTTATTACACAGACCGACAAAAGACCATATTGTAATCAGTGGTTTATTAGACATTCTGACTAACCCTGACCTATAACCTTAACCTAACCACAATTTACCTCTTACCTTTACACTTAACCGGGTCCTGAGAAATGAGGTTCTGCCTCATGAGGTGCTAGTAAAGGTACTAAAGAGGTAGCAAATACAATCACACACACAAACACATACACACTACCATTTACCTCAACCTCCTTGCTAACAATCCTGAAATGTAAGTGAAAGCACTGGTCCCCGAGGCATGGTGCCTAATGCAACTCTACACATGGCTGTAGCCCTGAAATTGTCATTCTAGGGACAGCCGTGATCATCACCGCTAGTGAACCTCATTCCTTTCCCTTTATTCTCTTCCACTCTTTTTTTCTTATCCTTCTCATATTCCTGAAGGACCCGCTCTTTGTATCCTTGCCCTGCCTTCTTCCTTCCTGTGCTGGGTGGCATGAAATATGATCCAGTTTGCAGAGAAAGGCCCAAACATTGCAATTTATCAGCATTAGAGACACACAGGAGAACAGCACAGAGAGTAAAGCCTAAACATTCTCCTAAATGAGCCTGACTCCTGTAGGTAATCAGAGGAGGTACCATATAATTTCTCTTTTTTATACTGCATCAAAATGACTCCATTAGATAAATGTGCAGGAGCTTAAAAGGACAATGAACAATTGTAGATGTATGTGTCATTTCTCTTTTATGTGAATTCTCTTCTGTTGCTGCATGTCTCTTCACTATTGAAATCATTTTTTCTCTTCACCTCCTTGTGCTTCTTTGTTTACCCTGGTCTGCAGTTTATCACAGAACCCTTTCTACTCAGTCTCAGATCCTCTAATATATATATTTTTTTAATTTCCCTGGCATTTTTCTGGCATCTGCTGTTTGTGGTACAGGCCCAGAGAACATAACGACCCTAGTTTTCCGAAACAGAACACAATAAGCCCAGAGACCATGTGGTTAACTGTAGACCCAGTGTGGTTTATTGTTCGGATACAAATTGTCCATATTCTCCTCACTCACACTCACTACATTCAGCTTCTTGCATACCCTCTTGCTTTGTATTACTGAACTGTATGTAGCATTTGAAAGCTCTGGTTTGCAGAGAGGCTAGAAATGTTTGAATAGCTGAAGGATAAAGTGGTAAGGACTAGTGAAAAAGAAAAAGTAAATAAAAGGCAATAAAAGGCAATTCCCAACCACAGTGCTTTGAGCTAAATACTGTTATCACCTAAAATGCCCATACAGACAATATAATGCAGTGTTTATCATGCCAGTGTTCAGTAGATAGTATGTGCAATGGTAGCACGAAAACATGCTAAAAAATCAGCAGTAAAAATATGGGTCTGAGTGAAATTATTGTTTTTCAAACCAACAGAAGGAACAGAGTCAGTCTGTTGCAAATGCATTGTTTGGAAGGCATTTGCTGTATGTGGGATTGAAATGCTGCACCAGTCCATCAAATAGCTTTTACACCAACACCACACATCAGATATGGTAGAGAAAACCTTGAATAAATAATCAGTCTGTTGGTTTCATTTACTGTCAGACAAAGCTGTCTTTACTGTACAAATGGTCATGGTAATCCATCCTTTGGTGAATTTATTTCACTCTGTATCACAATGGTGGACTGGTGGTTACAAAAAAGGGCATTTTTAAATTACAGTATATTAAAATGAATAATTTCTAAATACAATTTTAAAGTGCAGAAGTCTGTGTCTTTTTTCTGCTCCTTCTTTTGTCATATCTAGTGATATCACATTTAGAGAGGAAATAAAAGATATCAGCCAAGAAGTCAGCCTTGAGTGTACAGATTCTTACAGTGCGCTCACATATACTGTGCAGTTAGGAGTGGCATGAAACATGGCTGCATCACATCTGTTTCCGATATCTAGTGCAATGAATATTTCAGTGAAAAAATACCAAAGGCTGCATCATAAGAAAAAAGCATGCCTATGGTGTTACCACAGCAACAAATGCAGATGACATGGATGGTGCCTTGACATGCAATTTAACATGAATGCTTGCAGATTAAAATGCGGACAGTCAGTCGTAAAGGTCAAATTTTACAAACAAATTAAATTTGCCAGTAGCGAATGTGCGTGACAATTTGACAACTACCATTAATGTTGCCACATATGAAAACAAGGCAAGTCAGCAACTGCAAGCTGTTTATTGTTATAATGCTATAAATAATATACCAGGAAGCATGTGCTTTTGAAGCATTTCAGTGGTTGAATGTGTTTTCACACTTCATCATCAACTTCAAGTAACTTCTTGACATCTAGAACCCCATACAGTCCACTGATTACACATACATATAAGAGGGATATATATATATAATAAGGTGTAACATAGGTATTTTTGGTTTCCACATCAAGTATCTTATACATACATTCTGGTCGTAAATACAACACATAAGATAACATAAGATGGAGGTAAAGCTGACTATTGCAATTTAAAAACCAACTTAACTTTCTTTTCTAATTAAGTTATATTTATCACAGTGTTTCACCTATGTCAGATTCATCCTGTGGTTGCTCTCATCACAGAAAATGCCAGCAACATTCTATTTAACAATGTGTTAATTGGCTTTTTGTAACGTACAGGATAGTAGGCAATTTCTCGTGCGTGAACTCGATACAAACATTAAGACATCTAAGTCTGTTTCCAGCACAATCACTGGGAGCACTCTCCTTGATGGATCTGGTCCCGTTGTGGAAGGAAACTGGCCAATGAATCTCAATGACTAGCAATTACAGCTGCTGTGTTTACATGCCAGAATCTGCCATGCACATTGTGGAGCGTACTGTATCTGCAGTGGGACTGCTTGATTCCACTGGAAGTGGCTTTTTTATTGAATCCCCCCCCCCCCAAAAAAAAAAAAACAAAAAAAAAACAAAAAAACAAAGAATATGGTCTGAAGATTCAGGAGGTGTCCATGCAAGCCACGTGAAAATTTTATCAGCTGTGTCAGTCCAGAGTGAATGCATTTACCCTCTGAACGTAACGCATTATTTATTCATAGATGTTCCGCCACAGATGTCTCGTTGACCTCTGAACTTCTGGCCCCTTCATCGCTTCATGTGCATACACTAAGCTGACACTGAGAATATGATACTGTTGACCTCATTCAGCACTGAGTATACAGGGAATGTCTACCAAGGTCATTCATTAGCAGATGAAACAAATGCAAAACCATCCTTTAAATTCCTCAGTGTGTCAGTGTAAAAATACAGGCTTTCCTTTTTGGAATATGTCAAGGTCCAACAGCTTTGTGCTGATAGATTTGATCAGAATGCATACATTTTTATATGTACATGCAAATGAAAACATACACAAAACATGCAGTACTGTCCATCAGAGGCCATATGGCTTGTGATTTAAGTTTAAGCTGCACATGCTCATACACCAAATAATGTCATGTACAGTGTTTATTTCCAGTACAGATTTACTCATCAACATCCACCACGCGTAAAACAAACCCAGCCCATGTTACTAATCAGAAGCTGTCATTTGACCACGCGGATCCAACGTTCATTTGTGAATATCACCTGAGCTGTATTTTATCTTTAAGATACTTAGACACAGTCTACAGACCTGCTGTAGTGGGTTCCAGGAATTCCAGGAAAACTGAATTGTCTTTGCGGATGAAATAGCTGCAAATTAAGCGGAGAACTGATTCATCATAGCAAATCAAGTGTAATTAATATATATATATATTTTTTTTTTTACCTTTCAGTTAGTGATTGATTTAATTTATTTCAGTTACCTTTCTTTGGTTTCTCAAATTGCAGTTTGTAGTATGTTCGTTTTGGGTTTTTTTTTCATTACACAGTTTAATACTTTATCGAATAAACCAGTTTGATTAACTGATGTAATATATCTTGCATTCCATATTTAATTTCTTATTAATTTTATTACTTTGTTAGCAAATAAAAATGACTTGCTTAACATAATAGATACAGACAAGAATATGATGAATCTGTGGTACCACTCATATTAAGATGACTGCCAGTAAATTGTTTGCTCTAGTTCAGTTTATTGATTGTGCATTGTGGACAATGTTGGGCAAGTTAATAAGGAAGTGCAATAAATTACAAATAAATTACTTGGCGTGAAAAGTAATAAGTTGCGTTACTTGCAATGAAAGGGATGTAAAAATATTTTCACTGGGAAATCAGTTCACTTTATTGAAACAGAAATCATCCAACTGCAGAACTGCAAACACAGCAGCCAAAGCAAATTAAATAAATAAAATCTGTCTCCCAGCTTTTAGTGTTATTTGCATGTTCATACAGTTGAGGACAAAATTCTTAGCCCCCCTATGAAAATGTAATTGTTTTAAATCATATTTTTACCACAGATTATGCATACTGAAAGCATGTCCTTTGGTCAGATGAGACCAAACTAGAGCTCTTTATCCACAGACATTGCTTATGTTTGTAGAAAAAAGGGAGAGGCGTATAACCCAAAGAACACCGTCCCCACAGTGAAACATGATGGAGGGAATATTATGCTGTGGGGACGCTTCTCGAAAAGTGTGCCTGGAACTGGGAATCTCGTCAAGGTTAAAGGAATTTTGAAGAAAGAAGGATATGTGAAGATTTTGAAAGAAAACCTGAAGCAGTCAGCAGCAAAACTGAGTCTGGGTCGTTGCTTTGTCTTCCAACACAACAACGACCCAAAACATACGTAACTCCTGGTGAAGAACTGCCTCCAGAATAGACCAAAGTGAACGTTATTGACTGGCCTGCACAAAGTCCTGACTTAAATCTCATTGAAAACCTTTGGGGTGAACTGAAGACGAAGGTCCATGCCAGAAGGCCATCAAATCTGGAGGAGCTTGAGAGATTTGCCAAAGAAGAATGGGCTGGGATTCCTCAGGAGATGAGTCAGAGACTTGATGAAAACTACAACAAACCACTGCAGGCTGTTATCCAGCAAAAAGGAGACACAATTGACTATTAGCGTGGGGGGTAATAATTTTGTCATCTGCTGTATATCAGTGATTTAACAAAACATTTTCACATTAAAAAACAGATTTGCAACAGAATTTCATTATCACCACACACAATCTCTCTTTCTCGCTGCACAAACAAAATCATGATATTGAGTAATGTAGTAACTCATGTTATTTGGTAAAGAAATTATTTTACACTTACATATTATTGAGTACTGCAATACTGCACAATAATTATTGCTGTTAAGAGAGGTTCCAGTAATGAAGTGCAACACAGGCTTCAAATGCCATTTGATATGGATGATGTTAAAAAATCTTCCTTTTGAACAGTCTCTCTCTCTCGCTCTCTCACTCTTTCTTGTGTGACCCTGAAGCAGGGATGAATACCGTCTCTTTTGCCAGCTATGCCAAAACTCTAACCTTGAGATACTGTATCCTTATAAAGGTACATGTGCAGTATCACTGCTCTCTGCAGACACCCATGCTCACATAGCATGTACACTAGTGTCTGAAGTTGAAGTTGAAATCTAAGAATGTGAATCAAAATTAGTGACTCTCACTGTAATAATGTACGTTTCCTGGCTAACCAGCTTTCATTCACACCAGGGATTCGGGGTAAATGTTGACATGATACCTCAAAACAGCAGAAAAACAGTTTGAAAAAAAAATGTTTAGTGACATTTATGGAAGTAATCAAGGCACAAAACACAATCTTAATGACAAATGTGAAAGGTTTCAGTGTGCTGACTTAGAACATCTCACCAGTTTTGAAGAGGCAAGACCAAAAGGAAATACAGAGAGAGTTAGTGAAACGACTGAAAAATGTTAGAAAGGAGAAGCAGAGAGAAGGAGAACAAAAATGCAAGAGAGAGCAAAAAAAAAAAAAGAAAGAAAGAAAGAAAAAAAAATCCACCAGGATCTGCAGTGGCCCAGCAGCAGCTGTCACTAGACTGGTGACACTCCCACAGCAGCACCACTGAGCCCAATGAGGAATAATGAGCTTTAGAAATCCACAAAGGTCACTCACTGCAAAGAGCCCCTTCCTCAGCCCTGCCCCATCAGAAATGCCACCAGTAGAGCTCAAAAAAGAAAAATTCTATAGTTAGGGGAGGAGGATGAAAAAAAAAAGGAAGCTAAAGACGGAGAAAAGCAAAGCCAAGCACTCTAAAAAAGATCTTCACCTTTATCTGACAACCTGAAGAGCAGTGGCTCAGTGGGAGGCTACAGCAGGAGATGAGAGAATTAAAGAGGAGAGAGAGGGGGGGCAAGAGCATGAGAAGGAAAGAAAAACATTAAGGAAGATATGGGGAGAGTGTGTACTAATGACAGAAACTGTTGAACTGAGACAGTAAAAGGATTTGCTGGTGAGAGAGGACTGATATAATTTTAACCATTAGAGGGAGCATCCAGGGCAAGGCTGAAATTTGCTATTAGGCCTTGGTGTGTGAAAGAGAACAAAGTTATTTAGAATACACCGAACTTACTTAACCCTGGTATAACTTGTGTTCTGTACTTCAACTACTGCATACTCAGTGGGGACAGGGCGAGGGAAAAAAAAAAAAAAAAAAAAAAAGAGGGAATGAATATAAAAAAAAAAAAAAAAAGAGGGAAGAATGAATATATTATCTTCAACCTGCAATACATCATTCAGGAACATATGGCACTTAATTGTCCCACTTGAACTTTACAACAGTTGAACTACTCCACACTATAATAATGCACTACATTTTTATGCCCCAATATGCAATTAATGTAGGGAGCTTTTTCTGCCCAACTGTGAGCGTCCATATGGTCCGCATTCCAATCTCACATAATGTGGCAGAGTTTTGATTTCACTACAGAATACCTTGGCTCTAAAACAGAAACGATGGGGAAACACCACACACATTGTCACATTTTACACAGTGAGGCAAATTTAAAGGTCCAGGAATCATAAGAATCTCGTGAATCAAAGAGTTTGCATTGTAACCTTCCACTTCAAAACACAAAACTCTAAATCTGGTTGGTTTATCCATCAAGGACTGACCATGCAAGATGGCCCCTGCCTATAAAATACACAAATAAAAGGCTAGGATAATAAAGGCCACAAAAACAAAACATTCTTTATTTTCAAGAAATAATGCACACACACACTTATGGATAGTATTCTGAAAATGAATCCTCCTTAATGTAACACACTCAACCTTTAAGACCTGAAAAGCTTCCTGAAATCCTAAAAAAAAAAACAGGAAAAAGAAAATCACAACACACATACTGTAACTGAAACAATAACTTCAGTTCACAGTCTGTTTTGTATTTTTTTGTATTTAAATTTCAGCTTTTCTGATATTGATTTGGCATACTTTCTCTCCGTGTAGAGCTTGTGTTACTTCCAGTTTTATTTTGTCTTTTTTTTCTTTCCTGTGTCTTCCACTTTGACCTGTGTCTAACCTCCTTTGTTATGATTATTTAGAGTCACATGCCTTCTTGCACCACTTGTACTATACCTATACACACTCCTTGTCTGCAGTGCCAATTCATCTTGTTACCTTTTTCCCCCTGCTTCTTTTTTTTCCTGGGATTCTCCTTAGTATGTTATGCTATTTTGGATTTGGTTTAGTTGATCCCTTTTACCCAGCTACAACCTTTGGATTTTTCTTTTTGATTCACTCTTTGGAGTTTCTTTGAGCCAGTTTTGCCTTAAGACTCAATTCTATTAGAAATGCTCGGAAAATGTATTTGTTTTATTGCTGACCAGTAGATAAGTCACGCCTCTCTTATAGAAACTGACTGAACCAGCTTTAGACTAAAGGCTGGAAGAAAGTTTAGCCAGCTGACGCATGCACTTCAGCCTTCAACGAAAACATAATATGAAAACCATGAGGCAGGTAGCCACATTTTCCATGTATCTCCTCTTACATTTCCTGGGACGAGGAAAATCTACCTACAGTACGTGGTGCCCATCACACTCAGCTCAATGAATTAAAATTAATTCAGCTCAACCAAACATCACCACACATTTAGATTACTTGATTCCTTAAGTACTATTAAGTCGCTATTCTGAACTAAATGAAATTATTATTATTATTAGTAGGGATAAATCTGGCTCAGTGTCACAAATGTTTGTGTGTAGTGTGGAAATTGCTCTGTCAAATACAGAAAGCGTTTATGCTGAAGACTGAAAGGAGAAGAGAAATGTCAATTATCTGTTGTGCTGCCTTTTTCAGACGTTTGTTGCAAGCGAAGTCGTCCATGGCGCTGCATATTTTACATGGCTTTTCGCTAAACTTAGCCTCAGCATTGAACCACACCAGCAATGCTTTGTACTTCTGTTGCTACTCCTACACTATGTATTATATGGGTTGTTTGAACATAACAGGAGAGGAGAGAAAAGGAGAGGAAAATCCCACATGATTTAGTATGTTAAATGTTGAATCCATTGTCTTTAATGTTGACAGTGTACAAGGTAATGAATGCATGCATGTTATATACTCATAAATAAACTGTCTGTATGCAAACAGAATCCAGATTGCAAATTTCTACTGTATGTAACATTTTGTAATGTGACGTCAAGCATGACGTCAATATTAGATAAGATTAGAAACTGGATTCGAGTGCTTTTGCTCCTCTGCCTCCTCCTGAGAGCAGTGTACCTAGATATCAGCTGACTCACTGTGCACACAGTCAGTACAAGTAGGAGGTAGTAAAATATTTAAATATCAGCTCGAACTTGGCACTGAGAGTCTAACATTGCTACCTTGTTCATTTACAGTTGTTTGTTTCTGACTGAACACTAATTTAAACCAAAAGAATATGAAACAGATGTTATGCAGTATGGTTAGGTCTGCACACACTGTTAATAATTACTTGTTAAGATTTTTTTACAAATGGACAAATTGGACAGTGACAATAACCAGATATAATCCTCAACAGCACAATCTTATCCCCCATATAAAACTTTAGTCAGTGAAGCAGGACTTTCATAAACGTTATATTTTGCTACCTATTACTCTTTGTAAAGTAAGATTGAAGTCAAAGACTGTGTCAGCAGACATGTCACTTTCAGAACAAATGGTCCACAGACTGCATGTGAAGGGAGGGAGCGACAATCATGCAAATGGAACTTCAGTCAAGATACAATATAAATATTTATGATAGATATGCAGCATATATTCTTCTTGCTTGTGAGCAAAAGCCATATACCTGGATGCAAATACTATGAAACACAATGAAAAAAATCTTGCCAAAACAATGACTTGGGTTTACTCTGTAAATATGTCATAAAAACATATAAACATATCTGTTGGATCTGGAAGAAGGATGTTTCCATTCCAGATGTTTCTTCCTTCCTTATTTTCCCCCCTCAACTGCAAGGATCTGCTGATGGAGGATGAGGCATGCTGTTAGCAGCATTAAGCAACAAAGCTCCTTGAAGATTCATTTTACTTAAAACAAAATGGACTTGACATGAACTTGAGGACAGAGAACATGACTGTCTCATGTTCACATGAGGCATGTAAGGCATTTATGAAGGGCAAATCAATTACTTGTAACTTGTTGCAGGTTGTCGCTAAAGAGTGCAACTTATGAGTTGACTGAAACGGTAAGAGGAACCATGGGGTGAATAGGCCGCAAAATATGGTTCATTGACAAGGTCAGCTGTCTGTATACTTTTTCCCCCTTGTGTCATGTCACCAGCAGTTTTTGGGTTAAAAATGTAGTGTACATTTGACTGGTGGCAAATTTGACAGGATTAAAGAAAAAGAATTTTGTTTTCAAGTATGGCTAGTCAGGGAAGAAACTATATTACATTATAATCATTCCTATGTCATATGTCATCAACAATCTGAAAGAAAAAAAAGGAATAAGGTCTTTCTTCCTCTCTGTGGATCAGGGATGTGTGGGCAGGCGAGACAGGTGAGGCAGAACCTCACTTGTCATCATGAAAAGTAAAAAACAAATAATTTTAACATTTATATATATATATATTATATATAATTTTTAAAGTCCCACACTGGGTTGATGCACGTGTGTCTGTTGCTGTCTCTCTATATTTCGCCAATATAATGTTTGCAAACACGTTTATTATACACCCAGACTTTCCACAGTCTGGGTGTATGAATGAATGTGTATAATGAATCATTAATGAACATGTGTGACATATTTAGTCTTGCTGATTGGACATAAAAACCACAGTGACAAGTGCAAGGTGCCGCACTGAAGGGGGAACACGTGAGCCCACCAGGGGCTTGTTGCTGATGTTTCGGGGAGGGTGCGGAGCAAATGGGCTCTCCACCCTCTCTTCCGCTGCTATAAATGTAATATTCTTTCTTGGTCAATTATGTAGCTTACCTACAGGACCTTACTAAGAACACTGATGAGATATGAAACATAACCAGTAGTCAGTGTGCATGCTGCCAGTTAAATAGTGAATAAACTATTTTTGGGGGGTTCAGTACATTTGTAAATCTCACTCTGAATTAGTCAGTGTCTCACCAGCCATGAACCTCACCACAGATCACGGATGTGGATGGTCTATAGCCACAGATCTTTTGGTTGACTTTACAAAATTATTTCCTATGTTTGAACAAAATAGAAAGCATTCCTCTGTCATTGGCACTTTCACAGCATTTGAATCTGATCTGATGGAGGGCTGTGCAATTTTGGTTGTAAAATGACAATAAAGATTCTTTCTTTCCTTTCCTTTCTATTTTTTTTCACCCTAAAAGTGGCTACAGGATTATGTATGCTTGCTCTTGACTACACCACTTAATTGGGCCTTGAGTGCATTGTCTGTCTCAACTCAATTGCACATATGCATAAATGCAAATTATGCAGCTACACCAACCAAATGTGGCTTTGCTTTTTTGGGACTACAATGACTGGTAGAAAGTAACCTCAATAACACGGTGTATTTGTTTACTGCATTAACAGGTTGGGTATAATGCACAAAAAATTATTTACATAAGAGGTTAGGCCTTGAATGAAGTAAAGGGTGAGAGGTAAACAAGCCAATTAGTTGGGGAAATGATGGAGTGATGGTATGAGTGCATAGTGTAGAATACAAAGTGAATTAGGTGGCCAAGTGTAAGGGCGCGCACTGATATATGCTGACACTTTCCCCATCCATTTGAGATCAGGATGACTTTTTCCAGTGGCCCATTGCTGCATCCTTAATGATTCAAGCTAGAGAAGTGCTTAGATCATCAAAAGTGTGCTTTTATACAACTCACTTGTCCAAAACACCCACGACACCCACAGACTACATGAGTCGACACAATGTCGACGTAGAGTTTTATACAAGATCCACCTTGAATGGGGCCGTGAAATGTCAGTGAATAAAATATATGCTCTCATGGCAAAGCACCTGAAAATGTGTTATTTATTCTTAAAATTGGTACATGCTTAATAACCACTTTAACTTCAGGTCCCTAAAGGCAAAAACAAGATGGTCTAGCCTGCATTGTTGCACCTGGAGATTATTTTTTACTTCCTAAGACAGAAAGGAAATATTTCCTGTAATTTAGTGAATACATCCACATTATTAATTTTATGGTATAGTCAAACCAATGTGATATTTGGTCTATTTCGATCAAGTATCAGCCATGATAGACTAATTAATTTTCAGACTAAGCTCCTTGAGTTCGTCTGAAATGCTGGAGAACCAGTTGAAGTTAAGGTCACCCAAGACAGGGAGCTCAGAGTTGCATATGTTTACCATAAATTCCTAATCCCTCACCGAGAGAATCACTAATTGCACATTTGGGAAGGGGTTAATACCAATAGAGATGATGCAAACATTCCCTTCAGCACATGCATTCCACAGCATATAGTCACATTCATTAGGCACTGAGGAAGAGTTAAGTAGACATTCAATAAAGCGGTTCTTTACATAAATCGATACGCCACCTCCTTTACCTTTCCTGACGCATATAAACGAGGCACACACTATGTCTTCACCAAGAACTCTGCAGTGACAGTGAACCCGATGTCTTCCAGGATTATAACTTGTGTAGTTCAACTTTAATACACACACAGTCATGATTTTACACTATGGACATGTATATGAAAAGTCAGCATCACTTAGTGGTATTTATTTTTCCCTCAGCACCACTGACACCAGCATAGAATACAAATTGAGTGTCTGGTGCTTTATCTACAGTCTTCCAAGGATAAAACTTTTCTGAAAAAACTGTTATATTTGAAAAGTTTGCATAAAAAAAAAAAAGTTTTAATACTACATATTTGACAAGTAGTTTCATATGTGTTGCATCAACATTTCTGAAGCAAATGTGAGAAGACATGTGGACCAATTTGTTATGGATTGTTTTTTTGTTTTTTTTAATGGAAATAATGTTTTTCAGGAATTATGATCTTTTTCCTTGGTCTAACTATCTTAAACCTAAACCAGCCTAAATCAGTCACCTGCATTTCTGCATTTCCAAAAGCAGTAAAAACACCCTTACAGCATATGCATGTCTGTATTCTTGTGAATAACTAATGTAAATTTGATTTGGAAACATGAGCTCACATGTATCAGTGGTTTGCAGAAACAGACAAAAGCAACAATTGATCCTAGTAACTGAGTTGGCATGACTGAGTTACATGAAGCTGTTTGTCTCAGTTTGAAACAGAATAAAGGTTTAGTTTGAGGGGAAAAAAAAGCAAATGTGAACAAGTAGAGTTTGAGTGCATTCACACAAGCCTTGTTTAGTCTGACTGATAAAACCCTAGAGCATTTATGACCCTGGAACAGTTCTTTTGGGTTGGTGCGAAAGAAATCTGAGACCTCTGATGCGAACCAAAGAACTCTGGTTTGCTTGAAAGAGGTGAACATGGACTACTTAAAAGTGAACTCTGGATTGGTGTAAAGTTTATCCACACCATTCACATGAAGCGTAGCATTTACAGCCAAAGCCTTAGTGTTCTCATCCAAATAACTAAGTGAGGAGATGGAAAGAATCCGGAGAATCCAATCCAAACCGACTTTATTTATAAAGCATTTTAAAACAATACAGTTGACCAAAGTGCTGAAGGTAGAAGATAAAAGAGCTGATGGAACTGAGAACAATGTGTCCATACTTCATGTCTGGGAGGTCTCTCAGGACCACCTCCACATGTAAGCGAGCAAATTTTCCCCATCACTTTGTACTGCAAAAGGTATCCACCTGTTGCTGTTTCTTGGTTGTGGGCAGGAGGGCTCTATAGAGGACTATGGCCTAGAAGATTAGGGCAGGTTCCTTTTACCTGCAGTTAAGAAACAGCACCACTCTGGGGTGATAATGACGATGCTGGTTGGGCAAAAGGTGTTATCTTACCTGCAGAGGAGGAAGGGTATAGAGAGTTCACAGTCCTTCAATCTACAGACTCAGTTCCTCCTGGCTCTCTCAGCTCCTCTCTGGAATATTTGAATAAGAAAACCAAGGCTCTAGGTGCTCTGCAACACCTATCCACCTGTCCTTTTACGCACCTTCATGATGCCTGAATGACAACTGAATGGCATCTGTGTGGACATGATGTTTGTAGCAATTTATTGTGCTTTTGAGGTTTGTCTTTGTGAAGGAGAACTTAACCAGCTGAGAAATTAAACCACATATCCAACTCCCATCAAGTGGACACCAACGGAGCAGGCTGTTAGGTGTGAACACACCAAAGTAGATATCACACTAATAGAAAACAGAGAGAGCACCATGATGCATGGACATGTGTAATAATTATCACCTTAGAGCAACTAGTCAAATATAGAAACATGTATGTGATATAATGACGTGCTGAAAATTGTGAGACCAACAAAAACAATTTCCACATTTGAGAAAATTGCATGAGTATGGAAGAGAAAATTAAAAGGTGGATGCAGCATTTAGCCCTGGGAGTCATTGACATAGGCCTCACACTGACATAGGCCTCTCAAGGGTCGCACGTATAATCATTAGCTGATAAATAGCCACCACTGTAATGTCATTATAAACTAGGCCTGTAGGAATCTGAGGGCGCAAATCAAAACACACACACAAAAAAACAACATCCCAGAAAACCAATGTCCCCACTGATAATCCAATAATCCTTACTTTGGAATGATCATTAAGTTGCACTAATCAGATGTAAATGGAACATTTTGGCCACTGGGGTGCTTTAATTTAGGTGTATAAGCACTAATCCTCTGCAATTTTCAGACACAGAGATCAGAAAGCTTTATTTAAGGCAAGGTGGGCATTTTGGACAAGGCCAACATCAGGTTTAGTTATTTTCTCTTGTCACTTTCTGTGTCCTGTCATCTCTAGCTCATGTCATAATAGCACCAGGTGAGACAAACACACTCAGACACACACATTCACATTGGTTACTATGACTTCAGAGGACATTGCATTGACTTACGTTCATTTTATTAACTTTAACCATAATTACTAGTGCCTAACCCTAACCCTGACCCTAACCTTAACCTCAGATTTTAAAATATGTCTTCACCTTAAAATGTAGTAATTTAGGTTACAGGGACTTGATTTTTGTCCCCATAATGTGCCTGTGTAAACAGATTTAGGTCCCCACAACATAAATAATACCAGGTACACACACATACACAAATTCACCCTCTTCAGTGACAGCCCTGATGTGGGATTAATGTTGTCATTTTCTCCTATTGTACACACTCCCAGGCCGCCTCCTCCCCATCCATATGTCCGGTCCCCTCTGTAGCCTGTAGCTTTTTTACTATCCCAGCTTCCTCCCTCTCTCCTTCCTGTCTTCCCTCCACTGACTTTTAAATGAACAGATCACCCATTGGATATATCACTAATTCCATTAACCAGGCACTGCTAGCCTCAAGGTACAGCCTGGTGTGTGACTGTGTCTTGTTTGTTTGTGCATGTGTGCATTCTTGTGTATATAGTATGTTGCACTGAATGCACGTGTTGAGAGAGAATGAGGGAAAGGGGCAGAAACTGCATGAAACGATTGTGTGCAATGGTGTGTGTGTGTGTTAACTGCATGTGTGGGTGGGCCGCCGTGATATACTGAGTCAAATTTGCAAAGATTGACCATAAACACCCACATTCCTCTTTTCTATTCATCTAAAAGGTAGAACAGCCATTAAATCTCCCTGCCTGCACGTGTGTATAAACCTGCTCGTGTGTGTAAATAATGCATGTGGGTATGTAGGAGCAAAAGGAAGATTCTCAAATAATGTAAATTGTTACATGAGAGATGGTTACATGAAGATGATGACATGAGTTACAGAACATCTCAAAACAGCCCACGGTCTAGCTATTAATCATAAATAGAATATGTTTATCTGCCACAACAGACAAACCCCATAGTTATGGGGGTTACACAATGAAATTTCATGTGTGTTTTTTTTTTTTTTTTTTCTTTTCTTCTGTATATTCCCGCATATGCCTATAGGAACTACAGAAAAATATGATAACTCACTCCTCACACATCTTCTACCACTTTGTCCTCCACATGAGGGTTGCAGGGGGGCACTGGTGCCTAATCCCATCTGACATGATCTACAAAATCAATATCAACAGCCCCATAGAAGTGCCACAAGCCTACACATTATCTAAATGCTTTAGTCTTGTTTTTTGATGGGAAATGCACTCTGGGAAAGTGTAACATTCTCAGGACGATGTACAGAAACCGTTTGACTTTCACACTTTAGCTGGATCAGATTGGATGGGGTGTTGTTTGGGTTGGAGCCATTCGTGCAAGAGAACTCAGTTCTTTCCCTTCCTCAGCCAAGATAGAGATTTACATGGTCTGCGGTATATTTTGTTCATTTACAAAGCTAAGCTGCCCCCAAATTCTTGCACAATCACTTTGTAGTTTCCTACAAATCTACTCACTTCCACCCTCCAATTCAAATACTGTGGCAGGTAGTATAAGTTAGGAGTGTCCACGTGCATTAGCTATTGTGTTGACTTGGTAACTAGGTAGAACACAAACTCTCTCCATCAAATTTTAAGAATTTTTACAACTAGAGAACAGAACAGTTTTAGAACAGTCCACTTACAGAACTACTCAAGCGCAAAGCAGCTATGTCCAATTATGGGAGGCACAAATTAAAAGTGCAAATTTCAGTGTAAAATCTCAGAGTCAAATTTAAATGTAAAACTTGAAGCCAGGGTTCGTGGAGCATTCTAATGAAGCCACTGAAGGGGATTAATACACTTGGTAATTGCTGTATTTCTTCTTTCTCTCTAAAGCCCTTTTTTTAATCAACAGTCCACTAATTACTAAACCTAGGGGGTGTTGTGAGTAAGAGCTGTTGCTTTCAAGAAGATGGGTGGACAGAGTGATAAGAAAATATGGCCTACCTTGCTGTCAGTCTAAAAATGTGTCATTTTGATATTACAATAAAGGAAGGGATCACTGGAGGATGCAAGAGCAGGGGCAAAGCTGCAAATTCATGGCCTCTGACAACAGCTTAACAACAGCTCAGACACAATAAATAACTTCAATCCCTGGTTTGTTACAGGGCCTCTGTCCAGTACTTGGCTCCCTAAATCTTTAAAAAGATTTCTCCACTTAATGACACCACTGTGCTGGACTGTCACATCACCCTGTTTTCATGTCTCATGGAACTTTGAAACAGTTCTGAAGAACTCTCTAAATTGATCTGTTTATTCTGTTCATTGTTCCCATCATCTGACTGGCATTTTACATTGGCCTTGGAAACTGACAAAACATCTTACAAGGAAGATACAGAGCAATTTATGGCAAAAAAGTGGAGTGAGTAATACCAGGCAGCCATGGGGAGGCATGTGTATTATATCCCACTGACATTGCATTTTCAATATTTGGATGAGCACAAAATATTCCTGGTAAATCAGTGCAATCTGTAGCTGTGTTGGAGAAAAAAATGTTGTTTATAAAAAAAAAAAATCCACAAAAGGTAAAACGATGCGAATCAAAACCTCTGACTCAAAACAGAGGTCCCTCTGAGCAATGTTGTGAGGAAGACTGAATTATCAAGTTTCAAATTTGGTCCACAGCTCAATTAATTTCAGGGTTTACAGTCAGAGGTTTAAGCTTTATGGAGCTCATTAAAAACACTCAGCTGTTGACAAGCTCTGTTTGAGTCTGAAAGAACAGAAAGACTTGTGTACATAAAATGAAAGTTGTTTCAGTGTGGTTTCTTGTAAAAATTCTCACCACTACAACCCACCAAATGTCCTGATTGTGCTTCCTTACCATGGGCCATCACCTAACCAGTCACGCGTCTACACACTGGCTCTCAAATTTTTAATCAGTTATTCATGACATGATGCTCATTAAAATTATAATTAAGTTATTATATTATTGACTAATCACTCAAGAGCAAAAGTAATTTACTTTCATTATTTAAAAATGAAAAATGTAATTATCTTTATTACTCAGCAGTGACAGTGCTTTTAACAGTGGCACATCCGCAGCACATACACAAAACAAGAGGTGGGAAAAGCCACGTTGCTCACAAGATTGTCACAGTCAAAAAAGTTAAGGCTGAGCTCATCAAATACTAAAAGTTTACCAATAAGTGGACAAATCACCATTTATACCGACAAATTGTTGTTGGTGCCGATTTAGACTCCTTTGCAGTTAATGATGTTTAGTCAGTTGCTGATTCAAGAAGATGAGCTTTATTAAGGGTGATTAGCACAGCAGGCAACAGTTAAAGACAGCAATCCTGACAGTCTCTGTGCTTTTTCTGGTCTTTAAACCATGGTGGCTGATTAGTGGGTATAATCTCAACCACATGTCAGTCACCTGTGTCTGCTTTAAGTTAAAAAGATGATATTACCATAAATAAATAATGAAAAATGGTGTAATAGTAATAATATTGAGTCAATATATTGAGGCTGTGTTTTAGAAATCTTCCTCCTGAACTAAATTGAACTGTTGCTGACATTCACAGAAAGACAGTAGACATGCCGACCCACTTGTGTGTGTGTGATACAGAACGCCAATGGGATTATTGATTTAATGCATTTTACTGTGTATGCAACATCCACCATGTAGTTATATTGCATGCTGCATCTTTCTGTTGTACCTTATGCTTGTGGTTTATCGTATGTTTGTGATACTTGCATGCCTGCTGTATGGTGTCATGGTTTTGGGTGCCTGATCCCACTGCCTGCACTTTACCAACTGCTGGTTTGACCTTTGTCTAAGACTGATTTACTTGTTTTCCTTGGTCACAGGTCTTCAATTGGATCCAATCTGATCAGGTTTCCTGAACCATGACATTGTGTTTTTCTTTTATTTTTCTATTTGTTTTGTTGTTTTTGAGGGGACAAAGATCACTACAGAGCTTTAGAGTCCTACCAGTCCTTAGGATGACCCAAGTTCTCTGGACAACCATAGGCTACCACAATGTTTATCAAATAAATCATGTTAAGAAAATTTTAAAAGCATCCCTGTGTTTCACTCGGCAGAACGCTCACATCAAAATTTGTTAGATGTAAACATCCTATGTATGAAATCAAATCCAAGTAGACATTCTTGGATTATTTGCCCATAGGTGATACTGGGAGACATTTGTGACTTGTCCACTTTTATTATTATTTCTTCAGTTCCTTAAAACAATTATTTTTTTTTTTTTTCCAACAGCACAATTATAGGTGAATTTATATCAATTTACCTATTTGTTATAGCTTGGTATTTTAATAAAGATTAGAGTAATATTAAAAATGGATGATTTAAAAAAATGGTCAAATTTTGAGAAGATGCTAAATTTAACTATTGAGAGAGACTTTTGTGAGTATAAACCTAAAATATATACTAGATACGGCAAAAAAATGTGAAAATCTGTATCTGTAATCTGTTTCATTATGGATATTGCTACTGGTAAACCACAGTGCATTTTTAAACTGCATTATTTCAGCCTCACATCTCTCTTTAAGGCATGTAGCCTATGCTTTATGCAGCATTTATGTAAGAGTTATGGTTTATGGATTGCACTAGAACTTATTATTTTATTTTTTTCTGATATCATATCAGTGATTTTGAGCAGTCTTGGACCAACACCAATAGAGTGTATCTTATTTTTCTGCATAGTCTACTCTTCGTTTACTGTTTGGTACATTTTTACTTCTGTGCATATTAATATTGTGACTAAAAACCTCTTACTGCATAAAGACTTTTGTAATACATGAGGTTAATATTGCTTTTGTCAGGCAAGGGAGTGTGATGGCAGGAAATGTATTATGAAGACATGGAGGTTGTTCAGCGCTCATTAGTTTGTCAGATATTGCGTTCCCTGTAGGAATATAGCAACTGTTTCCGGCATTGCTAAGTGACGTGCTGACAGTTGTGACATTAAATCACAGTTTGAAAGTATAACTCATCGCCACGACGTGTGTCAGCATAAAAAAGGGGCGTACCTGGTAGTCTCAGTGCAACATGCTTCACGTTATGACAGCCAGCTGCACCAATCCGCCTCATGAAAGATGTGGGTGGCAGGTTGGGGCTAAAGGATCTGTGATACTGAGACGAGAAATAGAGGTAAGGTGCACAGGGAATATGACTAGAGACTGTGGGATGGAAGAGCAGAGCTTGAAGTATTACATGGAACTGGGGGAGTGAGAGATGAATAAAAAGTAAAACAACAGACTGGGGAGAAAAGCAGAGTAAACAGATGAATGAGTTTGAAGTTAGAACAAGCATTCTGTAATTTTATGAAAAAAAAAAAATTGAAATAGATTTTCTGTCCACATCCACATCATGACAGGCTCAAACTGTGACCGATCACATGCTCAGGTGGAGATTTAAAAGATGCAGCTAAATCTCACCCAAACCAGTCAGATGGCTACCAATTTACTTTGTTACCTTAAATGCCCCAACCATTGTGACAAGAGGATGTCTATGTTTCTTCTACAGAAATCAAAGAACTGAGAGAACGTTATCTGGGTGATACAATTGTGACATTTGTGTGTAGACATGATGTAGCAACGTCTCTGCAGGTGTGTCCTACAGCTTGTGCTTGACATGTGACTCTCAAAGAGAAACTTTTTTTTTCCATGAAGACAGCAGCACAGTGATTTTAAAAAGCTGTGGGGTCGATCTCTCACAGGAAAATCTGTGGTGGACTTGTCTGAGTAGTTAAAAACAGTTGGGGGTCTCAGTCAATACCCTTGTTACCCCCACCCCCACACACAACCCCAGCCCAGTACAGCAGGCTCCATGCTGAGCTCATTCAGCCAACTCATATAGTGGCCACAATTTTGAAGTCAAGAATAGTTCTTCTGTTGTAAGATTCTTTTTTTTGGGGGGGGGAGACTTTAATCCTTGAATTTGTTAGATGTGCCACAAATAAAGTCAAAAAGTCAAAAAATAAAGTCAAAAACAATATATGAATATACAGAATCCTTGTGTTTTGTTTTGTTTTTTTGGGGGGGTTATATATATATATAAAAAAACAAGCATTGCTGGACATAAATTTGACAATGATGAATGGAAAGAAAACTTCAGAATGTCATGAAGGTCTTTCTGCAAGTTATGTGGTGTAATGAAGCCTTATTGCGATTCTACAGACTTTGATGTGCAGCTGCCAAGTTGCTTATGAATGAAAACAAAAGAAAAATACAGATGGAAGTGACAGGTAAATGATTGATTAAAGATCAAACATAATGATCATTGTTCGGAGCTCTGAGGAAAGGCTTTAGAGAAAGAGTAGGAAGCTGCAGTGGTGTACGAGTCGAGGAGACCCTTGCGATCCTAATCCACTGCTGTGTTATTGTTCTTCATAAATTAGGGAGCCGTGAAGAGTACTGTGTTGTTTTAAAGCAGTTTGACGTGCACAAATGTACTGTAAAGAAGTTTGAGTACATACTTTATAAAGACATCGACTCAGACATCACCTACCTCGACTGCTGTGGAGAAGCCATGTGTCATTGCTGCTAGATTTGCAGTTGTGCTTTAAAGCATGCTGCAGTAGTTACCGGAGTAAGATGTTTACTGAACATTCCAGTTAATACTGGTATAACCCAGCTGTCTTATTCGGGTTATTCATTGCCGAACTAAGGGCTTATTTGGGTAATGCTTACAAAGATAAGCTATTTACATGGGTCACAGGCTTAATGTGCATGCATGAAGTAAAGTATGTTGGCTCGCTTCAGGATTGGACACCAGGGGAGTGATTTTGATTGGCAGCCTTGACTGTGTCATTTCATCGGACAGGATTTGGATGGAACCAATGAGAGAGCAGCCCTACGTCACCTGGCTACCAAAAGTTGAAGGACACACTATATCCTTACACACTCATTTTACCAGCATCCATGCCCATGATACTTATATTTACACAGAAAGTAATTAATACACCCAACAATGTGCACAACCAGGTATACACCTTACACTGTGTGAGTAATCAATTTCATGACTATTGGAATTACTTATGTTTAACAGAATTTGCCTTCTTTTGTCTGCATTTTTGATAGAGGCAGTGCCCTAGCACCCCCTATTGATGAGTGCCCCTGTTCAAAATATTTTCCTCGCCAAAGCATTCAACCCTCGATTTTCATATTCTTCAATTATATTGTCCCAACAGTTGTCCTCTCATGCAGGTGGCATAATAATTAATGTTTGCAGAGCATTACAACGCTTAACATAATGGCTGATCAACACCCAACCAAAGAGATTTGCAATCACGTCTGCTCTTAGCCAAAGCCAGTAGAGGATTTCACTGCAAATTGATGTGGTCCATTTTGTAATACTCCTGGTGGAGTGCTGATAGATCCCCAATAAATCAAGGCAATCACAAGAAGATATGGAAAAGACTTTGCAGTAAATCCCTGCTGGGATCATAAATGTACAGCATATAAATAAATGTGTCTGTCTACACTACTGGTCTCTCTGTGTTTCACACATCTGTCTTGTGAATGACATTTTTGTTGTTGTTGTTGTGGCTGTCTTTTCTGTTGCTTTTTTTTATTTCAAACACTGCTATGACAACACCGATCCAACCATTATTTTAACTCCAGCACTGATTGCACTGTAACTAATTGTCTTGATAAGAGTAATACACATAATTAGTTGTGGCGCTCAAAAACTACTTGTTGCACTCAAGAGACTCATTCCAGTTTGACACTGAAGTCTCTGCTAAGCACAGACCTCATGAGCAACCACATGTAAGCAGCCACCTGCGTGGTGCTACAGAGTTTTGTTATTTCTAAACTGATGCTTACTGTAGGCTGAAAGTATAACATTGCCAAGGACTGAAATATGTGTCTATTTCCTCAGCTGAACAAACATTCATCACAATGTGGGTTTGCATTCTATATGTCCGCATGCAGCTGTTTCATGTGTCTAACCACATAGCTTCCAAAAGGCAGATTGAGGGAGGAAGAAACTGACATTGGACAAAAATGAACTGTGAAACTGAAAACTGATACAAAGATACAAATCCAAATATAATTTCAGTAAATCTCATCATGTGATTACTGGACCAATCTGTGAGGAAACCCCTGACTTTTAACACAAAATACTATGTATGGATTGATGTTTGGTATTTTAAATGACTTGTATGTAATATTTAGTGGTGTCCAGTGCTGAAGTTGCATATGCATATGGAAACAGAGTGATCACCTTTTTCCTTCAATTGTTTTTCATTTAAGTATATATTAGAAACTATGGTCACCTTCAGGAAGCATAAAAGAAACAAGGAATGCCGTCCTAGATTGAAAACCGAGAATTGTCATCGACATGCCACCTTTCACCCATTGCTGAGTGGAATGAAATAATGTATTGGCTACATAGAACCCCAAGCAGTCAGTAAGATAAAACTGCTTTTTCAAACTGAAAAAGCAGTATTGTTCTGACTTGTCCATATTTATGAAGTGTCCCATAATGTCAAAAATGTAGATAACCTGTGCCTTATAAAATATTTTACCTTAAATCATCACTGTAAATCACAACATTCAGCATCTACCAGAACATCCTGCTGTGAGGCCAACTGCCAAGTACATTTACCACCATATCACTGATATTCTGTGTTATATATGCAGTGAATTCAAGTGCTTTGGCACTCACCACCTGAAAGACCAGAGATGTAATAACTTGTGAATAGTTTAAATGTGTTATTGGATGTGTTTTCCTGTTCAAATTGGATTGCGTTAGCCAAGTCTTCTAAACATCCTGAGGGAATAGTTGTGTGGTACTTAAGTTTACCAGCAGAGGGAGAACTTTTTGAAATTTGTGTTTTCTTTTTGATCCTCAAGCCCCCACTCCTCCCTGTCCTGCCTCTGTCTGCCTCATGTTGCCCCTGATGAAAGGAGTTTCTGCACAAACTTCATTCCACTCCACATAGGGAGAACACATGTTGGAGCCAAAAAGAGGCAGAACTGAGAGAGAGAGAGGAGAAACAAAGCTCTCATACTGGATTTCTGTCATTGGATTACTTTTCTAAAATCTGAGTCTTTATGTGTTCACATGTCTCTGGATAAAAGTATTTGAGTGTGAGAGTTTCTGTGTGATGTGTGAATGATATCGTTGTAGACATGGATACATCCTCTGCTGTGAGTTCTCTTCATCTGGTCCTTCTAATCGCTCTTCATCTCCACTGCCAAATTCTTGTCTGGGCTGCAATGGACTCCTGCTATGATGAAGAGGGTGTCCCAAACCGCTGCATGCCCAAGTTTGAAAACGTTGCCTTCAATCGCACTGTGGAGGTGTCGAACGTGTGTGGCTCACCACCCGAGCAATACTGCATGCAGACCGGTTCAACACGCTCATGCCACTACTGTGATGCATTAGACCCAGAACTGAACCACAACTCCAGCCTCTTGACAGACTTCCACAGGAATGATGAGCCTACATGGTGGCAGAGCCAGTCCATGTTATACGGTGTCCAGCATCCTAATTCTGTCAACCTCACCCTGCATTTTGGTAAGACCATAGCACAACATATTGACCTATAGACATATTGAGTATACTTTCCTCAATTTACAGTGCAGTTTGATGCTAGGGTAAATGTAAGTGTGTGCTCAGGGTCCAGTTATGGCCCCTGTTCCTTTTATTTTACATATTCTATTTCGTATATCATCCTAAAGTGCTTAGAATTGCTTTATATGATCTGTGTCCAGGAATAGATTATGGGTATCAGTTTAGTTCTCATAGTGAAGGCAAATGGTTTCCAGGGTACTTTAACTCAAGTGCCATCAGTTTTTCACTTTTATTTTCTGTGCGTCTGACTGCTGTGTTCTGTGTGCAGCAAGGCCACTGATGGGGAAACACTAAATACAAAACAGATGTTCTTAACAACATGTTATGTGCACTATTTAGCCAGAGCTCTGAGTTGTCTTCATGCAAAAAAGACTATTTGGCCCAGACAAGGCGTATGTGTGAGTATGTAACCACAAGGGGATGTCTGAGAATTTGCATGTTTTTTAAACAGGATGCTGAAACGATGGCCAAATAGCACCTCAGTGATGGTACATGTTTGCTTTCATTTTGACAACTATTAAAGACAAAGTTGAAAAACATCTCTCCTAAACAAAACAGTCGCATTTCACCCTGATTTAAGCCAGAACCAAAAATGAAAACAGTCCCACATACAGCTTCATAGAGGTACTTGACCACAACCAGAAATCAACCAACAAGAAATATTTTACTTTAAATTCAACAATCAAAAAACAAATTAATTAAGCATACATTTTTAAGCACATGTTCTTTTTTCACCATATAACATAAACTGCATGTGTTACTCTGAAAGAAACAATAGCCACTAAATATTGCAGGTGAAAAAGCTGCAGAAAAGTCCTTGATAAAAGCAAAGGTCCAACTGAAGTTAGTTATACATTTGCATAAAATGGATTTGGAATTTAAAGGATAAAAATTTAATTCACCTACACTAGTAGGAATTTGGTCAGAAAGTTTAATGTCACCTAAAATAATGTTAATTTTCAAGTATTTCAATTTAAAGCTTGCAAGTATGCATATAAATGTTAAAAATAATTCAACCTAAATACAAAATGAAATGCAGTCAAACACCTGGTCTGAAACCAAGGGGGCAAATACAGCTCATGTTAAAGACAAGGATGGGTTTAGGCTGTTGCTGTCAAATAAGTTAAATGACTACTGGCTACTGGCTTAAACAGTTTACCTTCATTTATGGTTAGGGTTAGGGTTTTATCAGTGATTATGCAAAAGACTGTTAAAACCAGTTGCGAGCAAGTATTTTGACTGTACCAGAAACAATCCATGAGTGCTGATATTGAGTAAAACAGCAATGAGACTTTTAAGTGTAATCACTCCACTTCACCGACTGTTGGGCAACATCTACCTACATTGTTATGCCTGGTTCATGACAGATACTCTCTGTCTCTCTCTGTTTTCCATCCACCACTTTATCCTACACATGGGGTCATGGGGGCCAATCCCAACTGACATACTAGGTCCATCGCAGGACTCTTGCACTCACACCAATGGAGTGTCCAATTAACCTAATCCTCAATCTGTAGGTTTTTGGACTTCTATCCCTATTAGCCAGAGAGAAATCATAAACATATTAGTGGTGTGGGGAGACGTAAGATGCAGCATGATCCAACCCCAACCAAGCTGATAATATAAGCATGGTGATTTGGAATATGTCATAAACACACACACAAAAAAGTCCTGCTCTGGAAGTTTATTCAAAAGTTACTGGAGACCATCTACTGAGAGCAAGAATAGATGGAGCAATGAACTATGAGCTCAAGCTGTTAACTTGTGAGATTCATAAAAACGACTAAATTAACTATAAACAGCTAAACAACTTTTTTTTTTTCCTCTGATTGCACAATTAATGGAAGCATACAATTATTGTAAACACACATGAGCGGAATTAGTATTCATAGCCTGTGCAACATGAATGAGAAAATGCTCATTGTGATGCTTAGGCAACAGTCAAGTTTGTCTGGTTGTGGAACTATTTTTGTTGGCTGAACTATATAGCTGGTTAAATTAACAAAATAAATAAATAACTATAAAAGTTTTTTTCTAGAACTTTTGTTTAAAGGCAAAATCACATGAGTGTAAGTGCCTTTTGTACTGAATATCAGTACGGCTGTGTTGTGGTCCTTGGCGGTCGGCTGACCGAATTACAGCCGTGCTGATATTTAGGACAACAGCACTCCCTTGTGTGTGATATTGCTTGATTGTATTTAGGCATCACTTTAATAATACTCCATTATGTATAGCAACATATTGATTTACTCCTTCCTTTGCCCACTCTTTGCCTTTGAGAAAATGCATTCGCCTCACTTTTTATACACTGCATAGTCCACATTTGCATTTGAAGACATTCCTCATGTTACAAAATATTATGAGACCAGCTTGAGCCATTAGCATCATTATCCCATTACCACACTGTGGAAAAATCCTGCTCCTAACACATTTCTTACTTTAGCTGAATGAAATTGTGGCGATTAATGTAACAAAGAACTAAAACAAATCCTTCTGTGAAATTACCTCTCTCACTTCCATTTATTTGCTGAGCTGTGTTTTGGTTTGTATGTCCTGGTGTGTGCATTTGGTAACAGATGTTTCAATATAGACTAGAATGTTCACACCAATTAGTGGGCCCCTGAAAACCTATTGCTCAGGCTAGTCCATTATTAAACTATATTTAATATTTTGGGGAAAAGTACATTTTATAAATTGAGTTCATTCACAGTTTGTAAACAGAGACTGAAAAGAGCAATTCCCTTGCAATTTGTTTTGTCTTTGTTTATATCTACAGTGCTCCTCTCTGGAGCACAAATAGCATATTGCTTAAATAACAAACATAGAACTAAATCAGGATAAATCAGCACAGCCTTTTCCGACAGCAAATTTACCAAAATGTATTATCAACCAACAACTATAAAACTTAAAATACACACAATGCTTATAGAAAACATTCAACTAGCGTGATCATGTGTTGAGCTCTGTCTTCCTTCATTCATCATAGTGAGCATTAATATGTCCTTCATTTTCTTAAATATCATGTTGTGGTCATATGGATGTCGGTTGTTGTAGAAAAACCTAAATAGTGAAACTATTAAAACTACACACAGTGATCAATCAACAGCTTACATTTACAACTTAGTTTTAAATGTGTAATTATGTTAAAGTATTATAAGTTAGGTCAGTGCTGTGACTATTATTATTCTGAATAAGATATTTTTTTCACTCTGATGTTTGTGTATGCATATAGATATTGTCATGTCTACCTAATACCGCCATACATTTTTACAACATTTGTGTTGAAACATTTTTTCATTTTCTAAAATCACACATTGCTTCTGTGAGATATAGGATCATTAATAATGGTATTTCCAGGTAAACAATTCAGGGATAAAAGGTGCCTGATGAGGTTCCTCCTGGATATTTCACCCCAGTTTGCTGCTGGCAGTGTATGAATGGGCATAATAGATGTGAATAGGTGAGTGGCAAAATTGTAGTGTACAAGCACTTTGAGAAGAAAAGCTCTTTAATCCTATTTATGTGTCTAATCGAATTATGAATTTAGTCTGTAATAAGTCGACTGTTGCAAAGACTCATGTACAGGAGAACGTCCTACATGTGTTAATATGATTATTGCTTATCAAGAATACCACCACAGTTTAAAGTATTAAAATTATAAGCAACATTAAATGCTGCTTATGTGACAGTGACTTATTCATACAAATTTGGTGAGTATCAGAATACTGGCGTACACATAAAGTCAATGAACCTGATTTCCCGCTGGGACATGTTTTATACACAGTTTGTGATGTGTACATATAATGTGGGTTAATTAGTTAATCATTTTGTCACCTCTCACCTGCAAAACACATACTGTAGGCCACAGTAGATTAAAAACAAAAAGCAAACAAACAAACAAACAAAAACCCTGTCATCTTTTCTACAACAGGTCATTTACACTGCAGCCATTTTGACTAGTTTAAGCAGGAAAAACAAACATATCTCCGTTCCATTCATGTCAAGTCAGGACGGTGTGACAGTGAACCAGATTGCACCCTTTACCTTAGAAAGCTAAGTGGAACTCAGTCCTCTTTCATTTGATTGTTTACACCTGTGATTTTCCTTCAAAAGTGACGTTACAACTTTTAACGTGCAATACTCGCTTTTGGCCACTTGGGGCCAGCGACAACAGGAATGTTGTAAACACAGCCCTGGCATTTTCATTAGCCTAAATAAGTCAATGTGGCGAAGTAATAAAGTGAACGCAGTGGCCCGTGTTTGTACTTACGTAACCCAGAAGACACGGAGCAGCAGTTGTCATTTGGAGATGTAAGTCCCACCTCCTCCTTCTACTTCTGGTTTGTCTCCCGCTCCAGCTACTGCAGCAGGGTATATAAATGCTAATGCTACCAAAAGATAACTAACACAGTTGGTAATGGAGTCAGCCAAAAACACCGTGAGCTTTAATGACACTGTCTTCTCCGTGGGTTTGTCACTGTCAGTGAGGTCCATGATGACAATTTGAACTGGGGATAGATTTAAATACATTTTGAACTGTGTAAATAACAGCAAATAAACAAAACTATTTTTATTGTTATTGTGGTGGCGTTACTTCATTAATCAAATATAATAATAATAATAACAATAATAATAATATAGAAAACAGTTGATGGCCATTGCTGACTTAGTATTCCCTAACTATGTTATCCTTATCTGCAGATAGGAAAAAACACTAAACCAAACGTCAGAGTTTTGTCTTTCAAAATATAGCACAATTTTGTTCCTATTAGCAATTAATAATCAGCATGAATAATCATGATCTCTACAGTGATCAAAATAATTTCAATATTGTGTTTGCTCATCAAAACACAAAATGACAGTAACACAATGACACAACATTTTGTATTTGCCGTATTTTACAATATTTTACTTCAGATCTCTTTTCCCAGAACAATTTTTTTTTTATTATTAATTTGGTAAATGCAGTATACACACACACACACACACACACACATACAGACCCTTTCCAAAAAATTAGAATATCATGGAAAAGTTTTTTTATTTCTATAATTCCATTCAAAAAGTTAAACTTTCATAGATTATAGATTCAGGGCCCACAATTTAAACTATTTCAAGTATTTATTTGTTTATTTTAACATAATTTGGGATTCCAGCTAGTAAAACCCACAAAAACAGGAATTCATAAAATTAGAATACTGTGGAGAAATCAATGGAAAGTCTAGTGGAAGGGCAAAATGTGGCAGGAGGAGATGCACCAGCAAAAGAGAGGACTCTGGGCTTCAGCGGATTATCAAACAGAGAAGATTCAAGAATGAGTTTAACTTTTTGAATGGAATTATAGAAATAAAAAAACTTTTCCATGATATTCTAATTTTTTGGAAAGGGTCTGTATGTGTGTGTGTGTGTGTGCACATAACTCTGACTGAGGCCCACCTGCTGTTCAGCCCACAACTTATACTTATCTTTAAAACACCAATATGTCTATGTACACACTTCTGCATTTGACAAGTAGGATCTTCTAAACATGTTTGCAATTTCCATTGCATATATCTCTTTTAAATCCAACTCTGACTCCATAATGTTTAGGATTCAGGTCAAGTCAGATTATTCCCCTCATGGTATTGCAACCATCTCATCATCTTTAGTCAAACTTTTCTCACTGAGTATTATACTCAGAGTAGTGAGTGTATGCCTGTGTGCCTGTGTTGACTTCCAGCAGGGAATGTCAGCTCTTGCTCCAGACTATTTATTTTCTTGACAGGTCAGATCTCAATCATTTGTATAGGTGAAGATGGGGTACTTCCCATCACAAGGTTCTGCTTCAAAAGAACAAGAGGCACGGATAAAAGAAGTTGGAAATGTCAGGACTTTTGCACAGAAACTGATTGTTACATTGCGTGTTCTGGAAGCAGTAAGTGTCTCTGTCAAATGTGAAATATTGATTTAACAAGCAGGTCTCTTGCAGTGTTTGGGGCTTTTTTTATCTAGTCTGGTTTGTTATTTTACTGTAGAAATGTGTAAGTTGTGCTGCAGATGTATGTTGTGCACTGTCTGGAAGGTTTGCTTGTTTTTCAATGATACCAAACACCCATAAACCAGTCTCGCTCAGTCTAAATTGACCTTTGCCCCTTTCTGCACTCCACCAAAACATGTGTTTTTCTTTTCCTTTAGATTACTGTACTAGTGTTCTACCGGCATTCTTTAAAAAAGGGAAGCTTGTATTTTCATACAATGCAGTTTTATCTAAATAAATACCCTTTAAATCTTCCATATATGGTGTTTTTTTTTGTGATCCACATATGAAAGCTCTGGATCCATCTGGATTGCTGGTGGGGGTGCCTTTGCCTCTCCAAACACAACAAGGTCTCTGAAGGGAAGACAGACAAATGCCGGGCTGATAAACACAGCACCAGGATGCAGAGGCACATATTGCAGTCAGGTCAGAGTGGGTCTGTGGAAGAGTGCAGAGAAGACGGGGAGTCGGGGCTTCTTCAAGGGGAGGTAAACAAAACATAATGAGGAAGAAGGGGTGGAGAGGAGAAAAAAGAAAATGCTGGGTGGTTTGCTGGTGAGGAATTGGGGTCAGGTTTTTCCCACAAAGACTTCAGTGAGACATGCACACCACACGCACAAACACACATTGATGCCTACAGCTGGTTCTCATTGAACCCAGTCAAAGAAAATCAACATCCTGCCACAGATGTAAAATAATTAAAGTCTGCCACAGTTTGTCTGACGCTCTCACAGCTAGAATATTGGCATGTGCATGAGACATGACTTTTTTTTTTTTAAAGAGAACAAGAATTAATTTTTAAATGTTGACATGGGATTAGATAAACCCACCCATTGTGTGTGTTTTTTCTGATGGCAGAAATCCCAGCCGGAAGTAAACAGATTGTAAATATTTAGTCCTGCTGTATGTACTTGTGGTGAGTTTAGTCTAAGCCTGACCCAGAATAAGAAGACCAGAGGAGCTGCGTTAAGTTGACAGGAAGCATCAGCAATGGCCACAGGCTGTACTTCCCCATCTCCCAGCCCCTTACTCTTAAAATCCATGTCCAAACATTCCTTTTATTACCATGTCTGTGCACAATGTGAACAGCTTTGGTTTGTTTTCTGGAGGCACAAAGTTCTGTCTCAATGCTGTGAAGTCACAGAAGTCTGTTTTACTGGATTTTTCCAGACTCGTCTTTTATATTCAGTGTTTAAAGATATGTCACTTGTTGTACAAAGACAGGCTTCTGATACAAATTGACATCCAAACTGTGGAGAAATTGTACTATATGTAAATTTGTGATAGAGCACATTTTCTTTTTAGCTAGTTTTTCTTTTATGCCACTTTGTTTTGTTATTTTTTAAAAGCAATGGCTTAGACCCCTTGTGCTGTGGTGCCCACACACAAAAAACTTAAATATTCTTTGCAATTAGTTTGCATTTTGTGACAGCTGATTTTCAACAAATGCTTCATTTTCTGCCACTTTCATATATTTTTGCCTTGGTCTCAGGAGGGCTGACCTCACCTCATGTAGGGAATAAATGAAAACTAAAGGAAGGATACAATTAGAGTTTGCTGCAGATGTAAGGAGCAGAGTTGCCTGCCTCTGACTTGGCAGAAAAAGTAACAGATGTCATTACGGCTGTACAGGAGGGTGTAAAATGCAGAGCGACTGAGACTTAGTATCTAATGATGATGAGAAAAATCCCTGTGAGTGCAACGTTGATGCAACCTGTTGTAGAGAGCCTCTGCATTTTACTGCTGACTCTGGCTTCACTTTGTGTCAGCTCAGTTAATCCCTTCTAAAGTTGCACAACATTTGGCACAACCCAAATATGTGTTGATATTCAGGAAGTATACAGTAACTCTGCAAGTGCGCAACACAAGATTGTTGATTTTTTTTTTTTTTTTTTGTTACACTATTCAATGAAAATGTTCTTGCTGCCTTTGACTGTTAATAAATGGAACAAATTCATAACATATTTAGTAACATGGTACTTACTATCTGTATTGGAAATTAAGGACATTTCTTCTTTTACAGTGCAACACTAGTTACACTGCAAGTTAGTCTGATCTGTTAAATCCTTTAGTACCAACCCCAATGAAAATCCAGGTTTATCTTATATCTCCTCATTTTCTCCAGATCTCCAAAATCTCCCATTTTAAAAAGTGAAACCAATTTTCCTTTTTTTACATATTGCAGTCAAATTACAGTTTTAGTAGAAGGCAAATCTATGAAAAGTCTTCATTTTCTTTCTCTCATTGTTTCTCTCTGTGCTCCCAAATGGCCATTGTACTACTAAAATTTTAACTACAGCATATCATTTAGTCTGCTATACTGAGCCCCTCGAGCCCCCAGCCCACTCAGACTGTTTGCTCTCTCACATCACCCATCAAATATTGCACCAGACCTGTTTGAGCTGGCAGTTTGACACTTTTCCCTTGTGTGATTTTGCACTAATTTGTCTGTTCTTTGTTACAGTTAGTATAAGACAAAGGACATGTTTGCCTCTTTCATGTCGACCTATGTTTCACTTCTTAGGTCCATTATAGTCTGGATAATAAGAAAATAATCCCGGGTGTTGTGCAACTCCAGGAGGAATGACATTCATTTACCCTGCATAGAGGCACGGGAAATTAAGCCTGTCCCCCATTGTTTTCCCTTCTCTCTCTAATGCAATTATGCCAAGGTTTTTTTTCTTTGCTCCAGGGTCTTAAACTATCGCCCTGATAGTATTTGTGTCCCACATACGCAGTCATGATCTACATCCAAACTACAATGGCTGTTTTTCTAACAGTTATTCCAACTCCATTCATAGCTAATCATTTGTGTTTTCTCCCACAGGTAAGGCCTTTGATTTAACCTATCTACGATTGAAATTCCACACCAGTCGGCCGGAGAGCTTTGCCATCTACAAGCGCACAGATGAGAATGGGCCCTGGTTGCCTTACCAATATTACAGTGCATCCTGCAAAGAGACCTATGGGAAGGATACAAAGGGCTACATTCGACCAGGAGATGATGAGAGGATTGCTCTATGCACCGATGAGTTCAGTGACATATCCCCACTCAGCGGAGGAAACGTAGCTTTCTCCACCCTGGAGGGACGACCGAGTGCGTACAGATTTGACCAAAGCATTGTGTTGCAGGTGAGGCCACATTTACTCGTATATTTTTATTTTAACCCCACACATACTTATGGCTCTACTTTCATCTTTCACTGCTCAAAAGGATTTTACTGAAAGTACCAGCTGAAGCTGTCGCACAGCCAGATTTTGTCAGGAGCAAAAACAAAAAAGTTACAAAAACATTTAACACAATTTCTAAGGAAAGTTCTTTGCCTCGTTCTAATGCGTTGTACTTCAAAACTTTTTTTAAATTATAATATTCATATTATATGATGATCCATTGTGGGTGGTAAATCCTCATAGAGTTAGTATCCTATATTTCTTATATATCTTATATTCTACAAACCATTTTTTTTTTCTCTGATTGGCATTCTCAATTTATATATAATATTTACCTGGAGACATATTATACATTGCACACTGTATAACTGCTGTGTAAGTTAAGGTTATGTAATGATCTTGGCTGACGTTACAAGTGTGGCTCATGTGACCTACTCCTCTGTCCAAAACATTGACAGACAAACTGTTTCCATGCAAATAGAAAATGGCTTTGAGCCTCTTTTTTTTTTATCTAATATCATGTATAGCTCTGATTAACATTTTTAAGGCCTTGATGGGTTTTTGGTCAATTAATGACAATCTCTTAAGGGTGAGTTTGGGTGGGAAAGTGCATTGTAAAGCTTTAATTTAATTTAAAAATGTAAATAAAGCACTTAATGCGACCACTCCCTCTTTGCAAGTTTGCATGTTTGCATTTGTCCATGCATGTGCTCATCATTACTACTGAAGTTAAAAATTCTCAAAGTCTTCTTAGTAATTAATGAGCATTTCACTCTCTTTTTAACCCAGCAACCCTACATGGAATCTTGTCAGAGCAAATTAAGTAAGTTAGGATATTAGAGCAGAAACCACACTATATCATTTTCTGATTGAAGCTATATCATGATCTTGAATACGTAAATAATAAAACATATGTTAAATTCTCAGCAGATAAAATATGCATGTATTTCTACAAATGTCAACAGGTGTATTATCTGACTATTATTGGTAAAGGAAGTTTTGCCTTCTGTCACTACACTGCAGTATCGTGTCATACGAAGTGCAGAATTATGACACAGAAGAATATATAAGGTATTTAGGGCTGCAACGATTCCTCGAGTTACTTGAGTAACTCAAGTAACTCGATTACAAAAAATGATAGAGGGTTTTTCTCTGCCTCAAAGCCTTGTTTAATTAAATTTAAAGCTCACGCTCACGGATTCTTTTAAGTGTGATACAACATGCTTACATCACAGACTATGCGTCCCCTACAAAGCGGAAGAAGACGGAGCGAGCTTTGGGTAACGTGTGTGGACAGTTTAGCGGTATAGAATGGCAGACACCGGGACCGAAAACAGTGAATACAGCGAAAATGAGCAAATGCAGCAAAGCGAAAGTAATAGGATACAAGTATATTTTATCCGATTACTTGATGAATATTGGATAGAATACTCGATTACCAAAATATTCGATAGCTGCAGCCCTAAAGGTATTATAATCTTTGCATTACCCTACCCTTAACACTAATACATGTAAATAAGTCTTTCAGCAATAATTCAGTCTGTTTGCTCACTATCATAAAGAGCATTTGTTTGACCCCAGCAGGAGTGACAAGCACTCAGAATCCTTTTTTTTCATAGTTGAATTTCTGTCCACCCCCATGATCTGATCCACAGGATGTGGCCAACATCATTGCCTGCAACAACAAAAATTACCATGTTGTGGTAATTTGGTAATTTTCAGTGGGGGGGTTTATGCTGCAGTGATCACTGCCCCATCTCTTGCCTTGAGCAAAATGCTGCTTTAAACAATAATAATGATAACACAATCTTCTGTCTAACTTTCCCCTAAAATATATTGGAGAAGTCAGCCTCGAAATGCAAGAGCAATACCTTTTGTCATGGAAGCTGTCCTCCTCCACATCATTAAATGAGAAGAGTAAGGGTGTCTTTTAGAGGATGTGGAGGATATGCAAGGCAACCCCACAAAGCCATAACCAGCTCCCTCCTCTATGATATAAGATCTTCCACAACTTAAAGGATGAGAGTTTTTTGTCGAGAATATGCAATAGTCACCCTCCCAGTGCAATTGCAATTCATTGAATGTGACTGCCAGAAATAATTTTCAAGGCAATTTAGAGATAGAAAACTCAAATATTTCTCCCCAGCTCTTTCTTTGTGTTTTGAAACTCATATAAAACATGCCTGAATACTATATTTATTGAAAAACTGCTGAGGCCTGACATAGGCAGAGAAATGGCTTTTGTTCACCAATGCTTCTGTAAATGAATCTTACCTTTCCACCACCACCACCCCCACCCCTCATAGTAAAGAATAACAATGTTTTAAGAATAAACAATGTACTTTTTTTCCATCTAGTGAGAGGAGTGGAAGGAGGGGCGAGAAACAAATGCTAACTAGTAGCAAAGAATCAACACAGTATCATGCCAAGAAATATTATGATATTTTAGTGTATCAGTATCTCCATACACCAGAGTAAAATAGAATTAGTTTAAATCTTCAAATTGCAGCTTCTGTTTAAATATAATTATCAGCAGATTGTTATAATTTGTAAATTATGAGGATTTATTGTGACAGCATTGTTTTTATTGTGCCCTTAAAACGGTGAGATGCAGCTGACAAGCCCTTAGGGTTACATATGGTATCTGTCTGCACAAATGCCCTAACCCCACCCTCCTCCTTCTCCTAACACACACATGCTTTGTGTGCCATATGTTGTCTCCTCATAAATCCCCTGTCATCAACCATTGCACTTGGAATAAGTGACATATCTGCAACCTCCACCAGAGTAGACCAAGGCAGTCATCCTTAAGAGCAATCTTATTTAAAACAGGGAATTCAGAAATAGTGAAGTCACACTGGCTCTGCATATGCAAAGCTGCACTGAGCAGCAGGATAAAGACATTTTTTCTTTGTCTCTGCCAGGTGAGGTCCCTGTGCATCTCAGCAAGTGAAATTTAAAAGAAAGTGCACTACTGGATTAGGTTCAGTGACCCAATATGGACTAGGCACATTTTGTGGCAGATGGATGTCAATAAGACATCATACAGCCGCATAATAAAAGGAATCTGCACGCTGAACTGTATTTGACACCCTAGCCTCAAGTCCAAAGATTCTGTTCTGTCTTGCAAGGACAACAAAGTGAAAGGGAATTCAAAAAAGAAAAATTTAATGATAGCCACACATTCAAAAAGATATAGATGGAAGCTACCACAAGGTTCTCCACCCAATTATTCCCTGATTCATCCCATCTCTTTTTACCTGGGCTCCTGTGCTTGGCAGCTCCACATGTTTTTGCTTGACAGCAGTACTTACAGAAAAGTTATAGCAGCAGCCCACTTTACTAGTTTAGAGATTACTGAGCTGTTCTTTTCATACTCGCCCTCTGTGCTAGTCCATCCTCTGTATATCTCTGTAATACAAAATAGAGTCTAAAAGGCTGGGACAATAGCAAATTAGCATCTAGATTTGTAGGACATGCAGGATTGAACCTTGTCAGTCGAGATTTGTGAGAAACACGTGTTTCATCTGTGTTTTCGTCAAGATAAAAAAAATTACATGGATTAAGGAATTAAGGGTCAACACTCACATGAAGAAAGGAGAGCAAGATAGAGATTGAGTTCCCAATAGTGTGACAGGAGCAAAGACTATTGTGGACAGAGTGGTGGTCAACACAGATTAAGTCAAGTGCCAACCACTCAGTCCATAAAGAGCATTGTAGACAGAGTGGAGAACACTTGACTTAATCTCTGTTGAACTGGGTTCTGTTTCAAGCCATGAAAGGAAATGAAAAGAAAAAAAAACTATTAGCAAAACTGGTTCATTTCTGCCCGTCCCACTTAAGAAGACTTATTAAAACTCAAAACAAAACCTTTTTAACCAAATATCTAAAAACAGTTTAATCACATAGCATGCATCCACAAATGCTGGTTAACTTAATTGTACAGATATTAGCTTGATGGTCTGACTGATTGATTGCTTTCAATATGCAAACATTCTGGAATGTTCAAGTCACCAAGGAATTGGATATTTAGATGTTTTCATTTTTCACTGTAAGGCCATATAAAGGCCTTTAGGTGGGTAACTGGCCTTGGTTACATTAAAAGCTGACTACTAATCATGTTGCTGGCTGCATTTCACTTTGCTTTGGATGACATCGACCCACTGATTATAAAGCTGTGGGGGATCAATATAAGCCAAGAATGTACAGATTGGGTGGCAAATCTCTCAGCAGACCTGCCAAACACCATCTTTCCTTCACTCAACTGCTCCCTCCTGGCCTTCCTCTTAAACAACAGGATGAGAAGACCCATAATTGACTGTGATCTTTTCTCCCATTAGAATAAAAGGTGGATCAATTCCACCATTTCTTTTATTAAACCTTTCTTTCCTGCCGCTATTTTAAGGGTGATGGCACAGAAGGGTGTCATGAATAGAAGCAAAATCACATCACACAAAAGATTTATTTTTAACATTCATGACTTGAAAAAAATTAAGTTGAGGCGTCCTACCCACTTGAACACTACAAAAAACAAGAACACAGAAAAGTCAATACAATATAATTTTCACCAGCTCTATTGAATATAAGAGGAATAGTGTAAAAAGAAGGAAGGAGTGGGGGAAAGAAGGGAGAGGAGTACGTGGCAAGCTATTTGTTCTAGACAATAAATCTCCTTACACAAATATAAAAAGCACTTTCCCCATTTACTGTAAATGTGCGAAAAGTTCACGGTTATTTAATCTTCTCAGAAGTTGCTGCTTTTCAGAGAGTCATATGTATTTTTTTTTTTTTTAAAAAAGAATGAATTTGTTCTCTGTTATCCTCTTTAACTTAATATCAACAAAAACCTTTTTGTATTGTGATAATTTTGGGCTGGTGATGGAGTGCACCTGATCAGTTCTGCCAGGAAAGGATTGAGTTAATGTAACTATTGATCTATAAAGACCCCTGTCCATGTGTTTTGTCAAGCTGTCTCAGTGAACCTGGTGGAGAAAGACTTTCTTGTTTCCAAGTACAGTTTTGAAAATGTCGTTTTATACGTATCTCCCACATGCTGTTCAACAGAGCAAATCATTTTTAACACAGCTTTTTCAAACAGGATAGTTTTATTTCGGATGCTTTCGTTATTTGACTTTGCACCAGAAATGATATTATTCCATAAAATCCAAAAACTACCAGGGAAAAAATTATTAGCCCCCTTAAGATCTGACCTTTTTAGTAAGCCATAGCACAAATCACTGTTGTGTTATGATGTGCTTAACTGTGTAATGCTCAAAACTTTTTTCAATTTACACACAGTATAAAATCTTCGGGAAGGGTTTGAGCTGTCAAGCATCATGCCAAAAACAAATGAAATCAGTTTAGACTTGAGAAAAAGGATTGATGCTCACAAAGCGGGAGAAGGGTTTACAAAGTTATCACAGCATTTTCAAATGTCTGAAGAACTGGAGTGAAAAGCATCATCAAGAAATTCAAAGAGAGCCATACAGAACAGATTTCAAAGACTAAGATAGGTCTAAAGAACAACTGTCAAGACACTAGTGAATGATTTAGCCAAGTCAGGAATTGTAGTCTAAAAGAAGACAATTACTAGAGCTCTGCACAGAAATGGACTGTGGGGTTGCAGACCAAGAAGAACTACACTTCTGTAGAAGAGACACCTTCAAGCCAGACTGAAGTATGCTAAGGAGAACCTGGACAAAGATTATGCATAGTGGAAGCTTGTCCTTTGGTCAGATGAGACCAAACTAGAGCTCTTTGTCCATAGAGACATTGCTTTGCTTGGATAAAGAAGGGAGAGGCGTATAACCCAAAGAAAACTTTCCCAACAGTAAAACAAGGTGGTCCGAGTATTCAGTTCTTCTGGAACTGGGAATCTAGTCAAGGTGGAAAGAATCATTAAGAAAGAAGGATATGTGAAGATTTTAAAAGAAAACAAATAAAACTAGGATGTTTGAAAAAGCTATGTTAAAAAAATATTTGCTCTGTTTAGCAGCTTGTGGGAGATACTTATAAAACAATGATATGTTAATGGGGGCTAGTAATTTTGTCCTCAAGTATACCTTTTAATCTATTTATTGCATCCAAAACAACTACAATTTTGATAAAAGCATGCTTAGCTTGCCTCCACCGTCAAGTATGTAAACAATAGACTCACAGATATTGATCCCATGACAAACTGTCAAGGTCTTCAAATATTTTGAAAAGCCTAGTTTTAAGGTATTGATGATTTTTTTTTTTATGACATTTGCAGACATTTACATGGTTTTTTTTTTCACAGAGTAGTAAAGAGCTGTTGTAGCAGCACACTTATGAATTCTACCCTCAGCACAGCTGTGTTGAAAGGCCATTCAGAACACAGTGCACAGCAGATGACATCCTTAAAAAGCGACTGTTACCTTAAAAATAAACAGGGATTTTTATGTACTGCATATAAATACACGCAACAAAAAAATTGTGCAATTTCACAAGTTTTACATATTTTAATGCTGTTGTGTTACATATTATGTCTTTAAATCTCTCATCTCAAATTCTTGTTTTTGAAACGTGTTTTTTTGAATAAGGCAATAATAAAAAGACTTACTTTTGTCATGCCTCAGTCACAATATAGCTTTGAATGTGATTTTATGTTAGCTCTTTTATCAAGTGCACATATGTTGTCATATATAGATGAGTCTAGCATTTTTGCCAAACAACACTTGGGCAGCAATCACATTTCCTAAAGGAGTACATCGTCACACCTCTTAATTAACTGAAAGCTTAAATTATATTGCAATATGTAGGTGATATTGGCAGACAGATTTTGTATGACGGATAGTGGAAAGGGGTAATAAAAAAGTGTCACATTTGTTGCGCCTCTATGACTCTCCCCTACTTTCAATGCACCACATGCGTCACAATAGCCACATGCCACACTATCTCACATAGTCATTGTTATGAGCTGACCTTTTCTGATGTCAAACTAAAGAAAAACGCCTGGAGAACACTAATACCCTGCTGTTAGTGGACTTTGATTGAACTCTTATCTTTAAGATTGCAAAATTTCAAGAGCTCTTACACAAGTGTAGGAGAAGCAGGAAAATGTCCCTGTTGTGCCTGTAATCAGGAATTGGCTTCTATGATAACATATCTATAAATAATACTCGTCACAATATTTGCAAAAAAATTATAAAGTTTATCAGTTTGAACATTGAATATCTTGTCTGTGAAGCGTATTCAGTTGAATATAAGTTGAAAAGGAATTGCAAATCATATTTGGTTTTTATTCACATTTTACACAACGTCCCAACTTCATTAGAAATGGGTTTTGCATATTCCTTAACATCTCTTGATCTAGCTGCATATACAGTACATAGTGTAAGAAAAACCAAGTTTCCAAAATCTCCAGTGAAGGATAAAAGTCGGCAAAGATCACTGAAGAACTTCTTATTCTGACAATTCTCATTTCGGTTGGCCTTTGCTGCCAGGAGGAAAAGACTGGGCATTTGTGTCAGGGGTTAAAGCCTCAGTCTTTACATACAGATTGTCAACAGAGCATACTATGATCCCTGTTTCTCTCTGTGGCATTTCCTCTGCATATGGCTCATAGAGAGTCATGCATATTTCATGAGGCTTAAAACAGGAATTGTATTCTGCCTGTTTTATTAGCATTTAATCCTTTTGCAGATTTGCCACTTGAGCCTCAGTTCGAGGAGTACATAGTTTCAATATAGAGAACTCACAAGCTTCATCTGCTGCTTTTAAGATATGTCTTTCATTTTAAGGAAACAAAGTTAAATTACAATGAAGAAAACAACAACAACTTAAATCTGCAGGTGTTTGTCTTATACAGTATATGTATCACGTCATCTGCATGCAAGGCAAGGCAAGTTTATTTGTATAGCACTATTCATACACAGGGCAATTCAAAGTGCTTTACACAGGCATAGACATACATTAAGAAAATCACAGAATAAAAAGCAAGACATTAAAATTAAAATAGACATTAAAATCATAAGTGATGAAAGTGATATTTGCCAGTGAAAGTGCATTTAAAATACAAAATGAATTGATAACTAAGATGATTTTTTAAGAAGTTAAGAAAAAGCTGCTGTAAAAAGTTATGTTTTCAGGTGTAATTTGAATAAACTGAGCAGACTTCAGGTATTCAGAAAGTTTATTCCACAGATGAGGAGCAGAATAACTGAGTGCTGCTTCACCTTGTTTGGTTCTGCTTCTGGGAACACACAGTAAACCTGTCCCTTTTGATATTAAGGCTCTGGATGCTTCATAGGGAACTAATAGACCAAGAGTAAGATTGTAGACCAAGAGTTAGATTTTGAATTCTATCCTTTGACTCATGGGAAGCCAGTGTATTGATCTGTGGACTGGTGTGATGTGGTCCAGTTTCCTGGTATTAGTCAGGACTCTGGCAGCAGCATTTTGGAACAGCTGCAGCTGCCTAATTGATTTTTTGTTGTGTTAACAAAAAGTAATCTAGTCAACTGAAAAAGAAAGCATGAATTGAAGTTTTTCTGTGTCTTGTTTGGACAGAAAACCCTTTATCCTTGCAATGTTCTTCAGGTTGTAATAGGCAGACTTAGTAATAGATTTAAAGTAGTTGTTGAAATTCAGGTCAATAATTACACCAAGATTTCTGGCTTGATTTGTAGTCTTCAGTGACATGAAATCAAGGTGAGCTCTGACCTTTGGCCTTTCTTTTTTGGCACAAAACAATCACTTCCATCTTGTCTGCATTTAGCTGGAGAAAGTTCTGGCACATCCACTCATTGATTTGATGAATACACTTATTCAGTGAAAGTAAGAGACTGTAGTCATGGGATGACACTGAAATATAAAGTTGCGTGTCATCTGCATAGGTGTGATAAGAGATGTTGTAATATTTTATCATTTGAGCTAGAGGCAGCATGTAGATGTTGAATATAAGTCCTTGAGGCACACCCCATGTCATCTTTGTTTGCTCATATTCATAATTACCAACTGAGTACTCAATAGTAGTTGACTTGTGAATACGATTTGAACTATTTTAGCACAGCACCAATAAGTCCCAACTGTGTCGAATGCAACACTTAGGTCCAGTAATACCAAGACAGAGGTTTTGGATTATTCAGATGTTCTTTTCAGATTATTCAGATGAAGGCTCTCTTTATAGATCATAGTAAACCTGGAGTTTAGTTTGTCGCCACATGGGTTCTGTCTGACTGCAGACTCTTTTTTGAGCTTTAACCAGTGTGGCATTTTTCCAAGATGACCTTTTCTTCCTGATAAAACTTTGGCCCTAATCGGGTTGATGGAATCAAAGTTGTAACTTTGGAACTGAAACTATTCACAAGGTCATCAACAGAAGCTGAGGGCAGGGTTAATCTGCATGTCATCATCATCATCAATATAACGTCTTCTGATTACCTCTCCTTCACCTTTGTTAGGATTACCAGGGGTGGTCATTTTAAATGAAACACAGTAGTGATCAAAGAGCACAACAATGGTCACCACAACCTCAGAGATGTTGAGACCTTTGGTAATAATTGGATCTAGTATATGTCCCTTGTAGTGCGTTGAATCTGTTACTTCCATCTTTGCAGTTATTGACATGGATATTAAAGTCACCCACTAAAATAACACAGTCAAATTCAATACATACAATAAACAAAAGTTAGGCAAACTCAACAAAAAACTTTGCATTGTATTTTGGGGGGTCTATAGATGGTTGCAAATGTTGTTTGACAGGAGGATTTTAACTGAAGGGCAATACTCATGATGCTGCCATGAGTAGGGTGGGGGGTGTTGGGGCTGAGCTCGTCGAGGGGGGGCAGGGTGGACTTTTTCGACGAAAGATTGAGTATGGATGGGGAGTAAGTTGGATGCCAGCAGTGACAAGCTTGTTCATCTGGTGGGTGAACTCTAACAGGCCCTTTGGCCCTTTGGAGAGGTAGCAGTGTGATGCAGGAAGAAAGATACGTTTGAGGTAAAAAGCTTTAACCCTGATGTTTAAGTAAAATCCATCTCCCTCAATAAGATGTCCCTAAAAAAGTTAATATTGTCATTAAAAATGCACTGAATGGATATCACATGCAGTGGAAAGCCACATGTTTAGTGCCAGCAACCTGTGTTGCAGGTACCTGTTGTGCACTAGGGATCTAATGCATTGTGTTTTTGTTGCTAATTTATTTGGCTTGGGATAAATAACAGTCACTCCATAACGTGGCATTTAGATGTTTTCTCTAAAGTAATGGCTTACTTCAAAAGGGGGGGTGTCTGTTGTAAAGTTTGTAAAGCTCTCTTTTTTTGCAATGATCAGGAAGATGAAAGCTGCTGTATGAATTCAAATTTAATTTGTTCACTCATCCATTAAAACAGTTTGTCTGTCTCCCCAGCCACCAGTCTGTCCTTTCACTCTGTCTCTCGCACACACTCTAGAAATCTGTGTGGCAAATTGGATTTCCTGCATTGAATGACAATGAGTAAAAGGGGAGAAATATATATTGAGGGCAGAGTGAACTTAAGCAATTATATTAAAAAGTTATTAACTTTGGAATGAGGCACATAGCTCTCTTTCCCGTCAGTGCCTGCAGCCAGCAGCTTCCCAGTTCTGGAAAACACACTGAAAAAGAGAAGGTAGAGGGGGGAAGGAGCCAGACAAGGGGAGGGAAACAAGATAGATTTTATAGGTGAGGGCAAAGGTTTATAAGTGGAGATGACTTGTAAAACATGTTTGATATTTCAAAAACTTTGCCATGTATGAGTGAATGTGTGGATTTTGACCATCGGCTCTTTTTGTCTATGGGAAAGGAACTGGCTCATTGCCACTCCCAGTGCCTCTGCCTATCCCAAAGTCAGCATCCTTGTAGCATTGTGAGTCCAAATTCCAAGGGAGTAAGAATCAAAGTTAATTAAGCTTTTGCTGTGGTTTGCACAAATGATAAGTAATGGGCTGACTACTAATTAAGCCAAAGAAAATGCTTCCTTTTGCTTCAGTAAGTCATATTTGTCTGCTGTACTCTACACAATTAGCACTGTTCTGCCAAGCATAACTAATAACTCTTCCATATGATAATGGACTCATACTCTATGATAAATGGAAGAGAGTATTTGCCTTTATGGCTTGTAAGAATTTTGAAATGCTCATGATGAATTTCAAACATTTCATCATCTATTAATGTGTTAAAGCATGAGAGCTGAGATGTTGGAAACAATAGCAATGAACTGGCAAGGTGTTAAAGTCGATTCATTAGCATGATTTTACACTGTAATAAGTCATTTACAAAATATTAAATAAAAGGGTAGGTCATGTTCTTATGCCCTTTTTTCTTGTTGGTAACACCATTTCATATGTTATGTGATTACATTAATAGTGCAAAAAAAGTCTAGCTTGAGTCTAGGTTGAGGTTTTGATAAACTTGAGAACCCAATTTTGTCACCAAAGAAGAGTAATTTGGTCAGTCCATCATAATCATATATCTCCATATCAATAAATAATCATATCAATTGTTTTCACTTGATTATTAAATTTAAACTTACAGTAAATTACTGTCTTGCTTTTAATCTGGTGCCATCATCAGGTCACGATGATAAATTTGTTCAGGTTATGTCTGTCTAAGAAGGTGCGGCTGTGGCTCACTGGTAGAGAAGGTCCTCCTTTACTAGAAGCAGAACATTCAAACTTATATATGCCCCTCTACATTCCAATAGGCAAGACATTTAATCCCAAATTGCCCCTGATGGCTCTTCTGGAACTGTGTGAAAGGGCATGCAAGATGTATGGACGTATACACTAGATATGTAAGAGAAAAAGTGCTGCACATACTTTAAATGTATGTAATGGTATATTGTTAATGGTCTGTGTTTATATAGCACTTTTCTAGTCAATCAAACCCATGACCCTATGGTTGAAAGACTGAGCATTTGTGAATGGGTGAATCACAAAACCTGTAGTGTAAAGCAGCTTTGAGAAATCATCATGACTAGGAAAAAACTATTTGAATACATACTATTTAACATTCTGTTTTAATGGGACAAAATCATTGTATAATTTATTAACCTTATAGAACCATTTACACTAAGTCATTATTGTATCAGTGTCTTACCCCATGTAGTGTTGTGTGAATAAGATCTAAGTGCAATCAAAGGTTGGATGTTGGACTGTTCTGTGACAGGGTGCTATGTATTACTTTCACTGAGTGAACACCTCTCTTATTGTAGATGGGGAATGCACTACAAGTCATAAGGGTCAATAGAAACTAATGAGTTTGTCCACAGTAGACTCAGGGCAGTGCGCTCAGCTCTTTTCACAGGAACAGCGCTCATGCAACAGCAACTTAGATGCCATGCTAGTTAAGTTAACACAGTTAATAAAGGAAACGTAAAGGCATGATGTCATCTAATGATACTGTTGGGAATGTCAACATTTTTCTCATACATAATGTACAATTACAATGACAAACATTATGAGCATCTGACTGAATTTACAAGGTAGACTTTACATCATAACATTGGATTGAAATCAGAAGTGCAGCATGGATAATAAGGGGGAGAAAAATGAAAAAATTATGTGCTTTAAAAAAGAGGATGGATGTGGTGATATTCATTGTCCACTGTGCCTTGTCTTGTTTCCCCTCACAATTTTTCTACTAGAAAGGCAAAGCATTTTTTTAAATCCCTAACCTCACTGGCCAAATGTTTACACAAAGCATCCTACCCTAATTTTCACAGCCTGTCTCATGAACCATCTTGGAAAATCACTTCATCTTCAGGTAGTGAAACACAAAATGAAGAATGAGCATCTGTTTTCCCTGGCAACTGCAGTGCATCACGATTCTTCACTGTTGTCCAAACCCCATTAGCCAGTAGAGCCATGTCAAACAGGGGCAAAGTCGATAAGCAAGAGCTGAAACAATAGTGTGCCATCCAACTGCACTCAATTCTGCAACACTGTACTTACGGTTACTACAAAACAGCAGCACTATAGCCTTCAAGGCACACAACTGTCTGGAAATTCTGATGTGCACTCCAGCAAGAGGGCTGGCAAAGAAATGAAGAAAAATAAAAGCCAATATATATCGTAAAATGAAAGAGTCATTTCAGGTAAGAAAGTGGCTGATTTTTGTTGAAAACACAGCACTCATCACAGCACTCATCGGCAGATTTAAAATGAAGGGACTCTTTTTACAACCTGTCAATTTTATTTTTTCCCCACTAAAAACTCATCTTTTTGGATTTTATCGATGAGGGAAAACTGCAAGTGACACCATAGTTTTATAGTTCATGCTGACATCATCTACATAAGGGTTAAGCCAATTAGAAACACATGAGTAACATATTCAAACCAGGTGTTACTATGAACTCTTGATCCCCCAACAGCAGTGTGTCTCTTGAAACTGCAGACTTGGATCACACAGGTGGCCTGACCCTCTCCTTTGAAAAAAGCCTGTAAGAAAGATGATTTAAATATTTCTCAGTTATAAACCTTTAGTGCAGAACTGCTCAGGCTAATTTACTGTAAGCTGGGAGAGATCATGTAAGGTACATTTGAAGATATTCTCAGAGGGCTCATTCGTGTCATCTTTTTTCTTAAGGCCTTTTTTTTCTTATTTGCTTAAGACTGAAAATTATTGTATTGTTTTATATTATTTCAAAGAAGTTACTTTAATTCATAATTAAATTTAAGTGGTTGCAGAAGAGGAAAAAGACTTCTTGGCAAATACCATAAACAGTGATTATTGACAATGACCGCAACCTGTTTGTGCGGCAAGGTCTATAAGAACTTGAGAGATCTGTGGATCCACCAGACCAAGATGGGCTACACTACGAGTAGACGGGTGGAATGCACAGAACCAGTGCCCATTTACTAAACAGCTGCTTGGGCAGAAACGCAGTAGGTCCCTCATGTCCTCATAAGAGGAAATCAACCAACACCTACAGTCATGGTAGGAGGGAGGAAGATCTGGCCCCCTGCAGAGAGCTTGCCCACCACCAGAACCCTCCACCCAATTCAACACCAGTGAATCCACCGTGGAAGAAGTCAGCAAAGTGGTTAAAGTGGCACCGGCCAGTGCTGCTCCAGGCCCAAGTGGAGTGACACAAAGTCTACAAACAATACCCATGAATCTGGCATGGTTTTGGAGGCTGATCAGGGTCTACCAGCATGGGATCCTGCCTAGACTTGATGATGATTTGGTCCGATAAAAATTTGATGATGATCGGTTCCTATAAAAACTGAATATTAAATGGTCTGTTTATAAATTCTAATTTATATTTTAAAAGACTATACTAGTTTTTTCCATTCCTCTTGGTCTGTTAGCACCGAATTATTTACATGTCACTGCTTTTAGATGAGTTTCATACTGTCAACACTTCCTCTATAGTATGAAAATCAATGTGCAGACATTTATGGTTGACTGCTTTTAGGTGTTATCAGTGCATAACAATGCAGTTGACAGTAGACGCTGTTTTGAAAAATGTACTTTATTGTGTTCTATGACCTCACTAGAGAGCACAAGCAGCAAGACCGCAACAGATTTTTTAAGTCCACCTTATACCTGGAGGCACTACTGGAGAAATGATTATGGGTGGAACTTCTGCAACAGCAGCAGTAAGCTAGTTCTTTCCAGTGGCAACCGTGGTGTAGGTGGTGGCAGCTGTGTGTTTTTATGACAGCACTGTTCCTGCAATACACGCATCTTTCAGTTTGAAAAGGCTTTCGCTTGGGTCTTAAATAGATAAGATTGGGTCCTACCTCGCTTAAAAAAACATAACTGACCTTATTGCTGTGTCAGGACCTCAGATTTCTCCAGATTGTTCATAGCTTCACCATATGTAGTGACGAAGTAGGATTAATTCTTTACATTTATTTTTTATTTGGGAATTACAGACATTGTCGCATTGCATTGTTCTAACATCATCTCTTTTGAGGTGTAACAGGTGATGTTCCCAAATGTTGAATTTCACAGTTGCACCCAGTGATGAGTGTCAAGTTGCCATCAAAAATGGTGGTTTTGCTTCCACAACTGGACTTGACAGAAGTCACGCCCATAATTCATGCTAGGTATCATGAGTCATTGGAATAATATGGATTCAAGTTTGTTTTTCTTTGTACCCTTCTCACAGCATCCTTGGTTGCTTACTGCTTGGAAATGAATAACAGCAGTAAACAAGCATTGCATCCTGGCTACCAATGTTGGATTTCCCCTTATGCTTTATTTCTTCTTCAAAATGGTCCCTGTAGTTTTATATTGTCTGCAGTAAACCTAACATAAATAGGACTATTTGTTCACTGTCTGAAGTGACTATAGTTTCCTCAATGGAAGGAATGGAAATAATTGTATTGTTTATCATATTTACTATTTTACTTTAGCATGTCAGTGCTCAAATTAAATTTCTTATTGGCACCGAACTTTTATGTTACAAACTATTGCTATTGCTAAACTATTGCTTAAAGTCACATTTTGAACTGTTTTCCTTAATCCAAAGTCAAGCAATTATTAAAGTAATTAATCCAGAATGGTCCAGTTTAATGATCATTTCTTCATTTGTTGAGACATTTTATTAAAGCTAATTGGCAGTGGTTGATCATATTTTTTTTATTTGACCAATTTATTACTTATTTATGTAATTTTACACATTTTTGTTCTTAGAAACTTTATAAATGCTGGAAACGTTATTTTTCATCCAAAAAAGGTATTTCGTGTATTCAGTATTTGGTAATGCACATTTTTCAATTTCAGCATTATCATCAGTCAGAATGTCCAAAAAAGTCCATCATCTACGGCCACACCATTACTATGAAAAAGATGCGAGGTATTATATATGGTACAAGATTTTCATTCCAAAATACTGTGACATGTATGCGACAAAAGCCAGTCGATAGGTTGATAGGTGTTGGTGGTCTTTGCAAAAAAAAAAGGCAAACTGCAGGGCCTGGCGGGAAAAATATGTATGAATGAACTCATCACACACATTTTTAGTCTGAGGCTCCTCTGCTCCAATCTCTCCCATTGCCACACTTCAAAAAAAAACCTCTGGGGAGATTCTTCAAAATGTACAGCATTACAGGCTTTTTCAGGACTGCCACAGAGTCCCAAACCAGCCAAGAAACTGACAGAAAGTTTCTCCACAGCTATTTGTTTTTAAGTTGGTTCATAGGTAAGAGATTCCTCATGTCATTTTCCTCCTGTACCTGGCCTCACTTTTATCTTCCACCCACTACTGCACTTCCCGTTTGCGTTTCCCCCGTTTGTATTATCCCTCTTTGCTTTTGTCTCCCACTCTTCATCCTGTCTTTACCTTTGCAGTGGGCTCAAACAGAGGAGCTTAAATCATATCAGGGAAGGGAGCTTCGCCAAGTGTCATCCATTATACAGAAATGATGCTGCAGTGTCTCATATTTTGGCTTTTGTCTCCATTAATCCTCGTCCTTCTTTACCCCTCTGGCTGACATTAACTCAATTTACTACACCATAGTCATCCCACCATTAGATCTGCTCTACCCCCTGCCATTACACCATGTCCCTTGATCCAGCAAAACACTGCTCCAGCTTTTCTTTGCTCTATCAATATTTACTTAAATATCATTGCTTTTCTGGTCTCTGTTCTCTAAAGCCCAGCTTCTCTTCTTCCTGTTATTACATGCTGTCTGCTTTCTTGTGTCTCCAAGAGTGGCAGCAGCCAACACACAGCCCCCCTTTGGTCTTCTTTCTTTCAGTTTTTTTTAAAGTGGACATCAAAAAGATGTTTTCTAACAACTCTCTCACTGTGTTGGTCCTTTCTTCTTTCAGTCCTTTTTTTTCTTTTCCAGGAATGGGTGACAGCCACTGACCTGCTCATCACTTTGGACAGGATTAACACCTTTGGGGACGAGTTCTTTAAGGACGTTAATGTGTTGCGCTCATATTTCTACGCCATCTCTGATTTCTCTGTAGGTGGGAGGTAAGAGATGAAGAACAATGTGGCCTTCATGGCAATGTCACACCACACCGTCAACAGCCTTTCTCCTTTTTTTGAAATGTTCAAAAATTGTCATCTTTGTGCTTAACCCTGAGATTTATCGCTAAATAGGTTTTGAAACCTATTTACCTGGGTGGGTGTACAAAACACAGATTACACACCAGAATCTGGCACTAATGTCCAGCAACTCACATGGTAGACATGTGAGACATCAGACATCAACCAAAAACAACATACGTTGACCAAAGTGCTTTTCAAAAAACAAGTGTACGTACAGGAAATAGCAACAACAAGGTTCTTGTTGCAGACAAAATCAGAAACACAAATCAAAGGAACAATAACATTAAGGTGTCTCAACTTGTATTTTGAAGGATTCGGTAGAAGAGCTAGATCGCATGTGATTGTGAATGTTTGTTCCACAGACTGTGGAATGTTTTTTTTTTTTACCTCCTGTATATGGATCTTGATGCAGAGAAGAAGATAAAAATCTGTCAGATTAGAGTGCCAATACATGCAGTGCTTTAATACATGTTAAAGTAAATTCAAAGCAAGTATGGGCGAGATATGGTATTGATTTATGGAAGATATTTAAAAACCTATATGGCATCTGTGTAACTTTTCTAAATTTATTTTATTTTTGTTTCCACTAAATCATTTTGCAGATACAAATACTAGAAATGTTCTTGTTACTAGGATTAAAGAGAAGAAAACCATTTGCAGAAAAGAAAAGTCATACCTTCAATCTGATAGTGTCTTTTGCATGTATCTACTAAAGGACAGGTGTTTGTGAAACTGATTAAAAACAGCACGTCAGTGCCTGCAAGGTTTCCATAAGACAGAGTAAACCAAGATAGTCCTACAACCCCCTTAAACCCCTTGGATTATTACTCAAAGTAATGAGAGAGGACGTGGCGCCAAGGACCAGGCTGCACCTTGGTGCTACAGAAAGAAGTGGACGATTAAGTAGTTGAGATGAAGCCTTCAGAAAGAATATAAACATGTTCTGACACCTGTCATAAACACTCAGGATCACTGCAGCAGCATGACAAATTGCCCATCAATGTCACAACACCTGGGGGAGAGACCCAGATGACATGTTAGCTTTGTGCAAGTACTTCTGTGCAAAGTACTTCTGTGCAAACAGCCCTAGTTTTCTTCAGAATACACATTCAACACATTCACAGCTCAAGTTGGACTAATATCAAAATGAATTTGGTGCTGTTCCACACATTTGAAAAATGCAGTTAGTACATCTTGTCATTCAAGTGTAATATGAAGACTCCCAGTATCACATTTTGTCCTGCACATATGCTGCCTGTACAGTTAAGGTCACCCCCCCCATAACATATTCAGTTAGAATTATCCCTGAGCAGCTCAAGTCTACTACAACAGAGAGATAAGATTTATGGATTCAGAGCCACTAGGTTGTTGTCATCTCGGCGACCGCAAAAATAACTGGGTCTGAGACTCAGGCAGGCACTCGTCTGGATCCAGGACAGCTGGCTAAATTTGAGAGAATCTGCCACTCAGCGTCTATGTCACCCATCATAGCCCCTTGACAGAGCCAGCAATACTGCTACGAAAAGGTACACGCACAGTGGGGCATATCTCCCACAGTGCTTCATAAGAAATGATTGGCTTTCCACACATAGTAGTATATAATACCCATCTTATTTTTTTTTTCAGAACTGACAAGTCAGTGCAGTACAGGAAAGGTTTTATTTCTCTCTTTAAAGCCACAGAAATCTATTTTTTTTCCTATTAATGGTAACAGACACTTTCATTTCGGTCTCCTTTTAATTATGTCATCCACTCCAAGGCGTTTCCTGTGCTTTATGCTGCCAAAGTTCTTTATGTAAAGCAAAAAAGAAAGCACATTTCCAAACAAGACAACCAATTCCATGATCCCACACTAATTCCTGAAGTCATCAAACTATGTCTTCCGTTACTTTCTTGATTGAGAGACCCATAGGGGATCAAAGGACATATTGTTTGTTTGAAATGTGTGCTAATTTTGTAGATAATGCACCCCCTTAAATATATCATAAGAATAAATATGGTAATGTATTGATTCACAAACTACATATTACTCACTATTGTACATGCATGTGTTGTTTGTGTCCACGTCACTGCCTGCACAGATGAATAGTGCAGTTGTAAGAGATGAATGAAAATGCCTCCTAATCTCAGGCCATTTTTCTTGCCCATTAAAGATAATGAGGAGTGACAAGTAGATTTGGTGGAAATACCTTCTTATTCTACCCTCTCCTCTGCCTCCTACTTCATTCACTGTGTGTCTACTGATGTGTCAGCAAAGAGAAAGCGCATGCATGCTTGTGTGAGCATGCGTGTAGGAATTGTTTTACTTACAGCCTTTACATAACTGTCCATCCACTTTTCCCTTAGATGTAAGTGTAATGGTCACGCCAGCGAGTGCGTTGAGGGGGAACATGGTGCCCTGGTCTGTTCCTGCCAACATCACACAGTAGGAGTTGACTGCCAGAGATGTCACCCGTTTTACCAGGACCGACCCTGGGCCAGGGCCACTGGGGACTCCGCCAACGAGTGTCTGAGTGAGTAGCATGTTTCTGGGCCGCTGTCAGAAAACCCATCGGGTGCAGCCTTCTGCAAAATCCACGGGCCTGTGTTAAATTCAAATGTCAAGCTCAGGCTGTCCAAGGTTTCAAAAAGAATCAGTGCAACACCTACGGTATAAATTTTGATTTCCTCATGTGAGGCTTTATTTGCTGCATGAGTGAGTAGATAGTACACTACATCACTTTGGAAAAAAAAGATTACAGTCTGCCACTCAGTACAGCAGTCAATTGTTTATAGAAGCAGTGCTTTATGGTTTGTCGTTATTCTTTGAATTGAACGCTATTTTATAATGTTGATCTCAGCTTCACACAGCCCCTACATTTTAGAAATTACCTTTTAAGCAAAAAACAGGCAGCAATGAAAATGATTGTGTGGTTAGATAATGATTTCCTAATGCCTGTATGAATACGCTCACAAGTTGATTGGTAATAATGCTTCCTGAAAGACGTGTGTTTTGGAATCTGTCCTCATATTTATAAAAGTTAGCTTGAGCATTATCAGATTTGGCTCGTCACACTTTACACTGTTACTTAATGCTGTCAACAATAAATTGTAATTGGTTGTTGGATAAACACCTTAAAGGAGAGTGGCTCACAAATTGTTTTTCTTTTTTTCCCCTTACTGAACTGTAAGTAGCAGGCATGTTTTAATTACTGTTACTCTTGGTTCCAAGCAGATGGCATTATAAACAGAGTGCTGCACCCAACTCAATTAACACAGTATATTAATAAATAAACACACACCGTATGAAAGACTCATAGAATGTGGGCACATAAAAACTAAAACACGGTGTAATTTCACATTTACTGTATACACAGTTACCTGGCACATATTTATATTTATATTCTGTCATAGGCATAAGAGCAGGCATAAGAGCAGCCATCATTATAGTATATCCCCTCTGTGTTTTGCAAAGAGAGTTTATATTTGCCATTGAAATACATTTAATACACCACATGTTTAAATTTATATCTTAGTGATAGAGAGCCTTAAACTTAAACTTCAAAATTAACTTAAAGTAAAATAAGATGATGACCTACATACTTTTATGCCACAGTCTTTGTTTTCCTGATAGTTATGTCCTGTCAGTCAACATAAAGGTGTCGCTAATTGTTTATGTTTTTTGTTTGTTTTTATATGCCTGTTAATAAAAATTGCCTAAAAGAAAAATCATCCATGGAAACCACCTTATCCAAACAAAAATCATCCGTCCATCCATCCATCCTTGGTTATCCTCTCAAAGGAGAGCTGACATTTAGAGAAGGACAGGGAAGAGGACAGGTTATTGGTCCATCTCCACGGCAACACAAATAAGCACAGGAACTAATAATAATTTAAAAATAGTTTAACATTTAAAGCTAAACACTTTTTATGATGTTAGAAGCTGACAGTGTAATGGCAATAGAAGAATGACACCATCTGCATTTGTATGAGTCCAGTAGAAACTCTTTTTTCACTGTGATTCCTATGTCCAGTTCCTCAACAACATCGTTTTCACAGGACAAATGGTGACTTTAATTCCAGCATTTTTCCATATCCAAAACAGTAAATGCAAAAGTTTTCACCCCGTATTTACAGTGTTTTTCACACTGAAGTGGTTATTATGACACAGCCTGCTCTGAGTCCTATTTCCTTTTACCAGCATATTGCCACTGCTGTGTTTTTACCACTGTAACGCCTGGAACCATGGGGATATGAAAAGTAATATGGTGCCTCTTTTAAAATGTAGAATAAGAAAACAATGCTTTTCATTGTTTTTTTTTTTTTTTTTGTATTAATCATTATTTATTTAGAATAGGGATAATACATCCTGATGTACATCAATGTGTACACATGATAGTACAAGACAGACATTTACAGTATAATACAAACTGTGCAATGTACATCTTCAAAGTTATATTTGGCATAATGCCTCCTTCATATGTGTGTTTTTTGTTTTTTTTTTCAAGAAAATCAAGGGTTTTGCTGCTTTTGTCGCTGCTGTTCAATTAAAGAAACCTGCACAGAGGATAAAACACATTTATTTTGTTACAACAGAAATGTGAAAAAAGGTTCGGCCTCTCTACTTGCTTATGGAGGAGATGTCTTCATGCTAATGAATACAGTCTGAGCTGTCAAACTGTTGAAAGTTTTGTGGGCTTGAGAGGCCTGAGATATTAGTTGCACCAGAGATCAAAGTTTGAGAAGCAGCTGCAAAAACACTCTCCACGGTTAGTGTAGGACTACTTTGACTGCATGAATAGTTAGACTCCACTGAAAAAAGGAAAAGGTGAATGAGGTACATTTTGTGTTATTAAATAGGCCTCTTGAAATAGAAAGAACATAATCGCTGTCTTTTTTCAGGAACAAAAAAGAAAACATTTATGTTTAAGCAATAAAGTACTGTTTTCATTTTTTGATATATTTGCTAAGTTTGCTGTTGAATATTTTAGGACAATATGTTGAGGCATACTTAGGGCATCAATGACTGCAGACTTACCAGAATGTTTTGTGTGATGCAGTTTTTGAACTGAAAAAAAAAATCCTTAAGCTTTGGACAACAAACAGGTATATTGGAGAGCAACATTTTTTGTGTGTGTACTTAATTAAACTGCTTTGTAGCCCCGTGGCTGTAGAATATTAAAGAGTGGTGCATAATGCTGCAGTTTTATTTTCTGCATGCTGTGGAAGATTTAAGACGCGCATTACAATTAAAATAAATCAGCTTAGAACACTGAAATATACACTCCTTTCCTTGGTTTTCTTTTCCAGTCCTTGTTTTATTCAGACATACTTTTCACAACAGACAAGTTTTACTCTGGCTAAACTCATTTTTACAATCATTCCTGCATTCACTGTGGAATCTTTCCGTTGTAATAAGTAATATGCTTTTTACAATTTTGTTTTAAATATATACACATCTCCCCCTTGAAAGCTCCAAGATCAAAATATGTGTGATACGTTTCTGACAGAATTGTGTAGAATTATAAAATATCTAAGAATATTTCTTCTCTTGTAGCATGGTTTGGTTTGTCTTAAAGCTATGTAAAAACAAGACAAAAGAAGTGTAGTGTAGAACAACAATATGATGAGTGAAATTTACCTTTCAAAGACATAAAAATGTACAAGATGGTGTGTAGACCTATTTTTTTCCTATTACCCCCAAAAGATATATTTTTGATCAGATGCATTTGCTCTCTCCCATCTCTTTTTGTTTGTTGTAGAGCTGTAAAAAGTGAAGAAATCAAAAAAATCCAAGTCACACTGACTTGAGCGGTTAGTGCTTGAGCAAAACAAATGTGAGCATGTTGTCATTTTGAGAGAGGATATTAAAATAAACCAGGTGCAGTGCAATTATATTACTTATTTATGATGACTGTTGTCACTGCTGATGGATGCTGAACATTTCCAGCAAATTTGGCCAAAATGTCAAGTGTCTTATCCAAGCAAATCAAGTATTTCTTTAGCAGGCAGAATTAAGCCTCATAGACTCTTGACCTTTTGGGTGTTAGAACACCATGAAATCCAACAATAACAAAATATTTCCGATGAAACCTGAGCTTTAAAAAATCAAAACAAAGTGACACACATTTAATAAACTACTAAAGGAGGGGGTGGCAGGCTCGGGGGGGTGGAGTGGGTAATCCAGGAATTGGAATATCGCTTGTTTAATCCCCTGCTCCTGGGGTCTAAATTGTCCCTGATAAAGTATCATCTGTGTGTGCGCATGTGTGTCTGTAATTGTGAGGCCATCATGCTTTTCTGGCACTAAATTGAGTAAATGAATTAAGTTTTTTTTTTCTTTTTTTCCCAGTTTCTCTATAGTTGACTTGTATCATATCACTTTCATTAACCCTAGAATGTCTGACTGCATTATAATATCTAAATCTGAGTGCAGTATACTCTATTTTTGGGTACTTATAACATATGCAGCTGATATAAATCAAATATGTGGAACATTTTACATGTAAAGACAGTATAAAACATCAGTGGTTGCCTGGTGATGGAGAAAAAAAAAGAAATGGCATTTACAGATATTTTTATTTGGCAGACTGGGTAGATTTTCACACTTTCTTTCAGAGAACAGTATCTAGTAAAGAAGTGACAATCATGTGTGATTATTACAGTTATCTCACTGATTGTTATTCTGTGAATAACAGAAGCAGGTGGTAAATGGAAGCTTTAGGGCAGCTTTTATCAATTTTCATAAAGGTTTTCCCCTTTTCCTAGTACCTTTACTCATAAAAGTAATTTGCTTGCAACAAGGTTGCACAAGAGTTTGTCATATAATAGCGTGTTCTGGCTGTCTGTGTGTGTATTTTATTGGATGTCATTCTTTCAAGACTGAAATCATTTCTATCCTAAGTAGGTTCCCTCAGGTCTTTGGGATTTTTTTTGTTGCTGTTGTTGTTTGTTTGGCATTGTCATCGGCTTAGCCCAAGGCTTTTCCTGTTAGCAGACACTTCAGATCCTTTCTTGCCACTGATTTAAGATTGAAAGCTACAGCTGTAACAGAAAGACTGTAATATTTTTCCCCCAAAATATCAGTAGTATGGTTTATAACACTGTAGATAAATCCAAACCTCCTAGCATCACTCCTACTCTAAAATATGATAGATGTAAAGGTAGATTTAAGTCTATATTGTGTTAAATCTTCTCCTGCATGCTTTATTACCTCTACAGAATGCAAGAGTGAATCACTGCAGCATCCATTGTGGGAGTTTTATCATTGTCATCGGTCTTAAGTAAGGAAATAAGCCAACTAATTATGACCTGTCCATGAACAGTGACTGTATATTCTAGCACCCATCTGTTTTCTTTTGTATAAAAATGGAACATATATAAAATTCCTTACTGTATACAATACTGTATCACAAGAGAGACTTTTCTTTGATGGAGATGAGCTGTCATAAATAATATAGCTGATTAATGTGTGAGGTAGTTAGAGGTCTTAATTGTTTCTAATGCAGCAGCAAAGTGTGTAGAAATGCACTTTACAGTAAGTTCAGCACAGTCCCTCATAGCATGGTTCTTGGATGGATGGATGTAAAAATGAGAAGTTTTTGTGTCTGCAGGGGTTGTGGGCCCCGTTTGCAAAGTGTTCTTCAACAGTACTGAAAATATTCATATAAAGGGCAAAATTTACGTACACTAAGATGGTGAATTCCCACACCTCCATTGGGTGGAGAAAGAGAGCTAATCCTATGCCGAGTTCCTCCTGCCAGCTGAGATTTGTGTGGCCCTTGTGAAAACACACACAGCTTAAAGAGAATCTACAGATCCTGTATCAAGTTCTTGCTGCCAAGGACAGTTAAAACTTAATGGATTTTTTTTATATGGTCGGCCAGCTCACTGATGCAGCAAGATTTCTCCCAGTGCTCCCAATTGTCAGTCCGCCTATGACAAATGAGTCCATTGTCAAGATTTTTTTTGCTCTGGAAAGTGAAAGAGTGAGTGAGAAGAAGAGAAATAGAGGAAGGATCAATGGGAAACACTGGTGTCTGCAACATTTCACAATGCCATCACTGATTCTTATAGTTTGATTATTAAATGGATTTCTGTGTGTTTTTCTGTATGCTATTCAAAGTACTAGTGATAAGTATAGTTTTCATAGACCTGTACTGTCTCTGATCTGATGACTAGTGGACAGCTTTGAGCACACATGTGAAAGCACTCGAGATGAATTGGGCATGAATTTGAAGTCTGATCACTGAGGCTAGACGTCAGGGTGATCTGGGATGCACGTCCTTTTGGCTTTGTGATTGTAAATGTGTCCACAGCCTTGTTTAGGGACCTCCTACTCATCCTGCTGACATCCACTGGTAGCGTCGTCATGGACCAAAACTATTTTTACACTTCTGTGTTTCCCACATTGATTTATTTGTGTCAGCCTGCTACAATATCACCATAGATGGCCACATATTGATTTTTCTTTTTTTCCCCAAATGGGTAAAATCTTATTTCACTGTAGAGCTGTGCACAGCTCATTGTTGGTTCATTGCATCTCTCTTCCCGTCTCCCTCTGTTTCTCCCACACACAAACACACTGACAATGTACTTGTCTGTCATTGTTGTGCTGGCTAAAAACAACACATTTTGCCTCTGCAAATAACAATGATGTATGTTTTTATTTAAATGTAGATCAGGTCATATTTAATTACAAGCGGTCACCTGGAGAGGCATGTGGAGGTACCTATTCTAATGCCAGCTATGTTCTGACATACAGGGAGATAGCCACTTGAAATTGTGTCACCCAAGATCCATATTAATGCAAGGTATAAACAAGACCTAATAAGTCAAAGCTGGGCATGACAATCAAATGAAATGTCCTTGCAAGCCCTCAACCAGAGTCTGAAGTGCTACTGGACTGGCCTCTCAAGAGAGTTTTGTGCCAGTGACTGATAGTGCATCCCTGTTTCTGCAGGATGTTTTTGCTGTAGTGGATATAATCACTTCAAGTTGGTCAGAATCTGTAGTGACGGTACATTTCAAGGCTTAAAGCTGAGAAGTGACCTAAATTTTTAGGTTGACCTACTGTTTCCAAATAAACCACAAGACTATTCGTCTGTGTCTAGTTGTCATCCTTAACACTAGGAATTTATATTAATGATATCACTATTTGGTTGCTGAGTACTTAAAGATGCAGTGTATAGCTTTTGGTGAATTTTGGCTTTGTTGGTGTTCTTAATACACCGGAATAGAGGGATTCCGGTGTATTCTCAAGACAAAAACCATTTAAAAAGAACAGCAACAGATACAATCATGTGCAGTGTGATGGCTGTTTGATTTTGTTGAGGGTGGTTATTGCAGAGGGAATAAAGGATTTTTTTGTAGATGTTCTTACAGGCCAGTGGGACTTTATAGCATCTTCCTGTAGGCAGTAACTGGAAGGAGTGATGGAGGAGGCTGAGAGAGGTCTTCTGTGATTCGGGTGTCTTTCCTGATCAGAGTACGCTGATATAGTTCAGAGATTGGTGTTTGTGGTGAAACAACAATTTTGCTGGCCAGATTAACTATACAGGAGAGTTTGGTTTTGTGTTTGATGGAGTGGGAGCCCTTACCAGGATGAAATGTTGAAAATAAGAATGGATTCTACAAGTGAGGTGTGAACCAGAGCTAAAATGTTAAGTCTTAGTGAACAGAAATAGTGTAACATTAATTATATGCGTCCTATATCTGAAAATAGGCTCTATTGAGCAACACTGTCTAACCTGACTGAGGGATGAAGTACTTGTGTCATTAAACAGCTGATTGACCTTTTTTAAGCAGCAATTCAATTCTGAAGCTTTTTGTGGGCTCTACTTTGTATTTTCAGTCATACTCCAACCTGTTTGCAGCTATCTTGCTTTTCTAGCACAGTGTTGCTGTTCCTCTGTCTGCCTTGACATAAAAAAAATCACTTCCAGCAAACAAATGGTGGGCAACATGAGAGTGAAACTCAGTTATACTGAGAAACAAAGAGAGTTGTGAGGCCCTGATAAGCTTAGTCAACATAATTGTGAGCTCAAAATGGTTTAAATCTGACTGACTTTTTTAATATTTAAATGTTAAATACCACAGTTCAACCACTACCTAGCACTCAGTACCTTTCTGACTTAGTTTGATATATTTTTAAACGTGTGTTGCCATAGGCAATTCTGCACCTTTTGAAATCAAAATGCATTATAATACCAACAGGGTAAGAGACTTATTCTTAAGCTGTTCAGAATGAAAGAATAGTTTTCTGCTTTTTCCCTGACATTTTTTAATCTAAATAGATGAAGACAAACAGGCAAACGTTAAGTTCAAACTCCTTACACTTCAAACTTACACTTTAATAAGCCATTATTATAATAACTTAAATGATAACCTTTTTGACAGAAGTGTGAATGGTCTACGCAGAGCATTATGCCTTCGCATCGTCCATTCATAGATTCCTAGTGTGGCGAGTTTTATCATATCTCAACATGAGAAATGTCATGTGTGGCATGTGAGTGTGTGAATTTATTGAAATGCGTGTGTGTCTCACACTGAATGCGTGAGACTTGAGAGCTCTGGTTAACAGTTATGGTGAAGTTGGAACTGCTGGTTTACAGGTTAGGAGGTGGGGGGAGTCACAAAAAGGATTAAAAGGGTTCATTGACTTCTCCATACTCTAAACTACAGTCAACCTTTTGAGTCTAAAGAAAAACATGCCTCCTTACTAGTGCGGTCCCAACAGGCAAACACTGACTATACAAGGTCATACAACTGTGTAGATGTGTAGTGGTTTTGTGTGAAGCCTTTTGAAAAGAGTGGTTTACTTTCTCTGGCTTCCCTTTACATGGTGCATGCACTGTTTTTTTTTTACCACCTTTAAAATTGTACTCCGAATGAAAACAAGCTGCAGCACTGTAACATGCTTCTAATGGCTTGAATGATGTCTAAAGTCAAAAGCACAGTACATTTAAATTTAAAGCATCAGATGGAAAGTGTATGCCCTCCAATCAGACAATGGCAGCTTTTGCACACCAATGCTGTCTGAACTTGCAAGAATATATACAGTACTGTGCGTAAGTCTTAGGCCACCACCAGCTTTGTTGTTTTTATGTCAGTTTTGTGATCATTGGCGT